>OZ007574.1:35832377-36207377 GCA_963931925.1 Onchidella celtica | reverse complement strand
GACTCCCCCTCCCCCTCCCCACAAACACACACATACGCACGCACAGACGTACACACTACACACACATAAAAGGCCAAAAGTCTTTAAGTGACCATCGTTAAAGTGGGCCCCAGTGCTTTTGGCGAGTTGTATCCCCACTCTTCCCCTTTTGTACGCGTCTCTGACGTCACTGGTCTTGTCCACAGCATCCGCACGACTCCACTGTTTTTACAGAAAATGACGTATGAGGAGGTAAAACAAGTTTTGTCTCTATAGCGGTGAACAAGTATATAGAGGCGAAGAGTGATTTACTTTTGCATACGTCATTTTCCGTAAAAAAATAAAAAAAAGCGGCTCCGAGCAGATATTGAGGAGAAGACCATTTTAGGCTTCAACCTCCTTCCCCCTTCCTTGTACGAGCATATGGTCATTAAATGTTGAATGCCCACGACAAAGCTCTAGGTATTTTGAATGGCATTTTGCACAGATTGTTGGACTGTTCCATCAGAAACATAATCTGTACTTCCAGGGGTATTGGCCATATTGTTGTATGTGACATTTGGCCAATTTTGAGATCTTGTTATGAAAGTCGTTGTTTCACTCCATATTTCATTATGTTTAGCGGTCACTCCAATCGGTTGAAAGTTTCTCGAGATACGTGTTTGTGGCGTAATGTTTTTTTGCGTTTTAGCCCTTTTGCCGACCAAACTTCAATCCTCATTTTCGCGAAAAGGCAAAAATGCACATTCAGCAACATGGCAAATTTCCGAAGATTACACAGTCCTACAAACCAATATTCTTTAAGAAAAAAAATGTAAATAAAATTTTTTAATTACCTTTAGGAACAGGCAGGGTTGGAGAGATGTGAGGATATAATCCAATGACAGGTTTACCCCGAGAAAAGCCGAGGCCCTCACCTAGCAAATAAATAAATAAAAATAAATAAATGGAAACTTCCTAATGAGGTAATACTGTTTTTGTAAAACAAAAGTGTTAATATAAATCATCTTTACATTTCAGCCCTCCGACAGAACGTGTTATTCAGCCTGTACCGATGATTAAAGTGCGCAGAGCCAAAGAAAATGCTGGTAAGACAAAAAGAACTATTTAGGAGTGGCCGATGATGCGATGTATATGTTTGAGCGTATACGAGACATTGCTAAATGAAGGAGGTATCATACTAAGCCCGGTCAGACACAGTCAGATGCTGCCCGCAAAATTTACACCAAAGAAATTATGGCAGAAGCTGACTGTGTCTGACCTGGCTTAGTATGGTAGGGTCTTCACGGATTTACTAAGAAAATAGAGGAAATTATGGTGTACACTTCTTGTCTGATGCCAGCATCTGATTGTGTGACCGGGCTTAGTATGATACTTCCCTTAGGGGTGTGAAAATATGTCGCAAGGGTTACTCGACTTTGGTCTTTAGGTTAATCGTACGGAAATTGAAAATAATTACTGGCATTGCCTTATAACTTCACAGTTCCCCCATTTTTACTTTTGGTTTATATAATGGGATTTGAAGAACTATGGAGAAGAACTGGCCTTCAACTTCCACTAAGTGTTTTCACACGGAATTTGACATGAAAAACTAAATGTCGATTGAAAAGTTCTTCACAAATCGCAACATCTTTCGTGAAATAAAAAATAACAGTGTCCGACAAATCTATGATCAAAATGTGATATTGAGCTCATCTATGAAGTGTCTGGATCAGCTGACACACTTGTGCGTAATAATTCATAAACTGGTGAAGTTTGATATGCACAACATGTGTAATGTTGACTTGAGTGGAAGTTTTTAATTCTCAGTAAGGGAAAAGTCTCCAGGGAGGGCAGGGTAATATAGTTTACTGTACGTTTTAGTATTCGCAACTGGTATTCCTGACTAATTTTTATATATTGTTTGGTGTATCTTACCAAGCCTTCCACGAGAGATTCCCATTCATGAAAGACTTTAGATGATCAATTTGGGGCTAACTTTTATATCAATGCACTTATCCACCCCCTCTCCCCCAAAATCCGTGAAACTAAACAATCCAATTTAATGAAAATTACAAGATGGACCATTACAAAGACGTTTATTCAATTTTAAGCTACATTTTATTTTCGTTCAGTATATACTTTACGGTCTTTTTTTTTTTGTTTTAGCCAAGGAGTCCAAATTTTCATTATTTGGCACTGACATCATGTAACGTACATTATGTATGTCATCCGATGAATGGGGAGATAAATAGCAATTAACTGAAGCTTTTGTGGATGGATTTATATACAAAATGATCGATCTACGGATTCACGAACAGGTGGAGTAAATGGATTGATCGGTGAATGGATAGCTGCGTTGAAGAATGGATGTCCTAGAAAAAACAGTTAAATGGATATTTTTATCTTTTTGGTGATAGGGGGACAGATTGGATAAGACGAGATAAGATAAGATAAGACTTTACTTATTCAGAGACTAGACATTTGGTTACGGGAGCTTCACTACGACTACTTCACACACACGGACACGTCCTACACACCCGTCTATATAATCACATACAGTGGCGGGCCTACATTTTTGGGACTCTGAAACTTGAACTGTTATGGGGCCCCTTGGCCACCAGACACAGTAGGGCAACATCCAAAAGTCACTCATAAAAAAACCCAAACCAAAAACATTTTCTTCAAGGTCCCTCCAGGCTTAGGGGTCCTGAAGCTTAAGCTTCATTAGTTTCATAGCAGATCCGCCACTGATCACATACAGCCCATGAATACATATTTTAGCGCAGGTACGTACACACTAAATCTATTTCAGTGACGACGTACGGGTACAAAGACCATAACATATACATCATCAGGAGATGCCATTGGGCACATTGGATCAGGGGCCTTAGGAATTTAGGGGGCCCCATGCATGCAAATTTACATTGGTGTTTGAAACGGGAAAGAAAATCCCACCCCCCCCCCCCCCCCCCAAATCAGCATTACACAAAAAAAAGGAAGAAATGATATTGAGACGGCTCTGGAGGGGAATGTGAACAATTTCCTAATATGTGGTCCTTTTGTGAATTCCCTGCCGCAGGTAAACAAACAGACTTGCCACCCTGTAATGAAACCAGTTTCAACATCATGTGGGACACCGAGACAAGACCTACCGGGTACTGGAACAGAAGCCAGTGGGTGTCGCTGCAATGCCGGAGACCCAATCTGACATCTGTATGGGCACTGTCCTGTCTGACGAATACTCACGTACGAATCTTTGGGGATTCAAATGGCGTACGCCTCTACTACCAACTAATGCTGCTTACTGGCTGTGCTGTAACAACGAAAAATGCTTGGCCCAAACAATCAGCATGTATACAGTCAATATATAATGTGACAATCAGTTTTACACCATTAGAATATCCATTGTATTTACGTGCTAAATGGGAGGCTCGATTACCTTACGGAGGTGTAGCTAAGCAGATCGATTCTATACCATCTTATGGGAAACACGTTGTTATCGTTCACTACTATCTTCATATAGTTACTTCGCATTTTAGTGCAGTTTACCCACGGATAACGGCAGTTAGGGACGCTTTAATTCGTCTTCTGAAGAGAAATTCCGACGCTCTGGTGGCCGTGAGAGGTCCTCATGTAGCTTATGCAAGCTGGCCTGATAACCATACCGTAGGAGGCGACAGTCTGGGCACCTTCTTCCTACAAATGATCAAGAACGTGTTCAAAGGCATGGAAAACAAAGTGATATTTCTGGATGGTTGGGAAATGTCCGCAGCCTTAGAGAATGGCGACCTCCATCCATCCGACACTGTCCCATTTGAAATGATTAGAACTCTGCTTTCTTTCATATGTCACGAAACAGTGGCGTAGCCTGGTGTAAGGGGAGGGGGGAGGTGCCACAGGTGCGGTTCCTCCGGGAGCAAAATTCTCTGGGGCGCATAATTTCGAAACAAAAAGAAAATAAACCAGCAACTACCCACCTCCCAACACCTCACAGAGAAAATCTCCCATTGTTCGAATATTCTACACAGTTTTCCAACATAACAGGGCAAATAATACTCTACCACTTACTAATAGCCTACGGGAAGGGGGCGCAATACTTAGCTCGTCCTAGGTGCTGGCAACCCACGCTACGCCACTGCCACGAAACGTCCGGGTGATTCTAATCATAGGCAGAAGCTTTGAGGACTCGACATTGTGAATTTATCATAGTTTGTCTCTGTCTGAGGTTTTTTGTTTTGTTTTTATCCATTCACCCTTGCCTAATAATTACGCAGTCTTGAGGGAGACGTTGAAAGAAAGAGTTCGGAGGTGTCTGTCTCGTGCCCCCTTTCCGTTAGATGTATAAATAAAGTACCCAAATACACCATGAGAGGCGTAAAGTGGCTGTGTTTGCATTTGTACTGAAATGGAAACGGCAACGAAAACGCCAAAAGCCCTTCTAGAAGTGAAATAGAAAGAGTAATCATGTGTACGGAGACATCGTTTCCGTACTCTTTCTTTTTACCCCAATGGATTTTTGACGTTTCCATTGCCGTCTCCGTTTCCGTATACGTGAAAGCACAGCTTTATCGTGCCGACTCGCAGTAAAACCCAGACTCAAACTCCAATCCTCCTTTACATGTCTGCTGTAGGGTCTACCTGAAACTAAAAACAGCGCTTGGAAGGAGTGTGAAGACAGACCTTTCAACTCTTCTGTTTACAAAGCTTTAATCTTTTTAGACACCTTGCCTCTAGATTGTCAGCGTCACAAACAGATGGATTAGATCTCTCTCTCTCCCCTCCCCCCTCCCCCTCCCCTTCTCTGCTGTATTGAAGCGTACTGCGTCTGCTGAATATTTTGGATGCTATGAATTACCAAATGATTTTTATTAACGGTTTTTGCAATGTACACATCATTAATAAGTACTTTTACCCTTGTGCTCCCTTGTTTGTTTCAATGTCAAACAAGTCGGTGTTTGATAGAAAACAAAGCCAGCTTTTGTTAAGAATTTTATTGCATTTAATTTTTCATATTTCCAAGGCAAAGGCAGAATTTTCTTTTGGTTTGTTCTGGCCATGTTAGTGCATGTATTTACAACAGAAATTAATTTAAGAAGTATAAAATTGTGCAGGACAGTGAGAATGAGATAATCCAAGAAAGCCTCCAAGATCACATCTGACAGTGTGACTCCCTGGATCATCTGTCCCTTCAGCTGGCTTAAAATTATCAGTGTTTTGCTATGTCTAGATATTTAAATAGATTTTGATTCCCCAAAGAACAATATTTTCACAGACAGTAAGACGTGATCAGGATGAAAGCAAAGACATGAATGCTGGCAATGGCTAAAGAATGTATTGATGAAAGTGGAGTGATAAACTGTTTATAGTTATAAAGAAGTTTTGATAGTTGTTGTTTGTTAGTTTTCTCCTTTTTGAACAACCTGCATGAGCTAGGCTGGAAGTTTTTCAAGGAGCAAATGAGTCAGGAACACAAAAAGAAAAGTTTTAACGTAATTTCACCTTTCACCCAGGCATTATCCAACCACTCCAGGATGTAGCCCTCCGACAATGACTTCCATTCCTTTCTGTCTGATGGTCTTCCTCGTCCACCTTGTTCCCCCCTCTCTTTTTAATATAATCCTGCCATCTTCTTCCTGGTACTGGTCGTCCTCGTGTTCTTTTTCCTGTCTGTGGTTGCCATTTAGTGCAGCGTTTTGTCCATCTATTGTCATTCATCCTTCCTGTATGTCCGGCCCAATTCCACTTTGGTGTAGCATGAATGTTACTATGCCTGTTAGCTTGGTTTGTTTGCGTATTTTGGCGTGGGGAATATTATCTTGCAGTCTGATGTTAAGCATTCTTTTTTCCACAGCTCTCTGAATAGTTCTTAATTTGTTTATAAGTTGTTTTGTAATCGACAAGTTTGGCAACCATAGGTAATCGTTGGAATAATGAACTGGTTGAAAACTTGTCTCATAAGGGACAGTGGCAGTTCGTAGTCCAGGAATATCTCTCTGTTTTTTCCAAAGCAGCTCCATGCTGCTCTTATTCTTTTATGTAATGCGAATATTGATATTTCTAATATTACAAAGTGTGACTCTTGTTTGATTTGTGTGTGTGTATCTAACTCAAATTTGTTTTAAAATTTTCATGAAAGAGGAAACTGTACACTTTCTCGTTTAATAAAAGGTACTATGATCTCTACTATGTCAGTTTTGGTTTTTGAATGAAGAAAGTACTTGGGCCACTAACATGTACAAAAAGGGAGCTTAAGTTAAGGGTTTTCCTGATGAGCTGTGGACTCGCAATGTATGGAGAATGGTCACTCAGTGAGAGATGTGAACTGTTTGGAGGGAGGAGTAAATATGGGAGAATCTTGCTCTACTGATGGGATATTAACTGATTTACGATCACAAGTAATAAATAAATAAAATAATGCAATACACTAATTCCTTTTGTTTCTCCACGACAAGATCTTTATTCCTTAATCTCTTCTCTCTTGTATTCCGTCTGACTCTGATTTTTCTGTTCTCTTTATTATTGCTCTTATTTGCATCCCCACACTCCATTTCATCCTTTGTGATTAGTGGACCTTTTCTAACATTACTCCTAAGGTCAGCTTTACGCAGAGCATGCACACGGCGCGAAAGCGCTCTCTCAACTTGAGAAAACAACAGTATTTTTGGCATGAAGAGTGCACAATGAATATGAAGCACACATTATGTGAGGCGCTCTAGGGAAATGGTCCACATGTCGTGCTCGGAACTTTCGAGATAGATCCAAAACAGGTCAGAGCATAGGAACTTCACGGTCCAGTGGATTTTTGGCATAAACAGATTCCCCGATCATTTTTTTAAAGTCCGGGCAAAAGGATTTTAATAGCTCTGCCGATAATTTTTTTCTTTTTTCTGATTTAGTTTATAAGACAGAAGTCAGACGCGTAAGATTGACGTCATGTGTGCACGTAGGAATGACATCGTTCTTACGCAGATCTGCTGGTTCTGGTTACGACATCGCGCCGACGTCGATTTGATTCAATGAACCTACGGTAATCCCACCAATCTTATGGAAATGTACGTGAGATTGACGTAGTGATACTGGCTCGAGTACGACGGCTTCACAGAGCCCCCCCCCCCCATCCCCCATATATGCCTTTCGGGCTCACCCCTCACACCCCCCACCCACCCTTTTCTGAACATAAGTGCTTTATGGATGGTCCCCTATCTAAATGTAACAAGTGAAAAAAAAAAAAGTCATAACTTTCCCGCCTTGGGATGAAAGGATTAATGAACTCCACCTTCGACAATGTTATTTTGCATTGTATTCATGGCTTGGGCATGGAGCCAATTAGTGGACAGTTACTCACGGTATGCACGGAACTGTACTCGGTCTCATGCCAGGCCGCCCCAGCAAATGCAACGTTGTCAGAACTGCGGTCAGTCTGCAGCCTTACTTCACAATCACAGTGACAACGTGGGTATGGAAAAGAAACATTTTTCGAAGCTGATCCGGAGTATTTGAGCATTTCCAGTTTGACGGAAAAGCTGGCCCATGCCGAGGGTGAAAAGTGAAATTCTTCTACGATGTAACTTTGTACATGTGTTTTTCTTGGTATTGGCTTCTTAGTTCTCTAAAACTAAAAGTTTCCCGCATGTTGGTAGACGGATGGGACCAAAAGTATGTCCGCTCGAATTTGCCTCTTTGTCGCCCCCTCTCCCCGTCCACGTGCAAGCTTTTCATATGCCTGGCCTCAACCTCCCGCCCGCCTCGTACGAGCTAACGGCCATTAGAATGGCGAATGCCAGAGTAGTATAGTATAGAATAATGGCGCCTCTGGACCTCTATACTACTTAGCGGGGGGGGGGGGGGTGTAGAAAGTACCATTATGACGCAGCCAGCAACCCTCCGTCAGTCCGTCTCAAATATCCCTAGGATTACTGTGTAGGCGTTTCTCCGCGTCAAACCGACGTCCATGCGATGCAACCAGCCGATCCACGCAGGAACGATGCCATTCCTATGTGCAAATTTGACGGTCAGTCCTACACGATGGTTTCCACAGGGTTGTTGGCTGAGGACTACACTTTAGTCGGGCGAACTTTTCATGTTCTATGTGTTAATTGCTGAGCTGGACATTTACTATAAAAAAACATCGTGAGGAGTACCATACGAGTTGCAGGACTTTAGTGGGGCACATACTTCATGCTCATATAATCAGAACGTGCTTAACGCTCTAAGTTCTAACGCCCATTGTACCACATTTGAAAATTGAAGTAGGTCACCTGGAAGCAAAATGCTGTATCTTTGATACACTTAATCGCCGAGCCCCGCATTTACTATAAATAGGCACTCCAAAGACAAATTTACTTTATTATACAAATCTCTCACATCTTACATTATTAATATTAGAGAGATCTTTTTGTTCTTATTAATTTGATACCAAAAACGAGCTTGAAACGACAATATTTAAGAAAGTGTACCGTTTTGGGGAATTTTTGAACACTGAAAAAAGTGAATTTTCAGGCCGGTCTTGCCTTTAAAGTACAAAAGCTGTATCCATAAAACTTTTTCAGAACACTTACAATATTGTAGAGAACAAGTAGGTATCACAAGGTACCCGCTTCACTGCGGTGGAAAGTTTCCCAATCGAGGTCAAAACGCCAAAACAAGCCTCGCTTGAAGTGAGCATAGCAAAAAAACTATGCGAATTACCGGATTAAAAAATAGATCTACTTGCACTTTGTAAATTCTTTAGTTTGCTTTGTATTGTTTGGGTTTTATTTCTCACGCGGGGCTTCGCAACATACAACCTTTTCTTTTTGCCCAATTTTGACTTTGTAAATTAGACTCTCCTCTTTCAGACTATATAATTTCAAAAATGATAAATGTCTATAAAATACAGTAAAGTCGTAATCCAATGCAACCATAACTATTTTTTTTTCGGCATTGTGCTCTTTTAAATTTCTGAGTTACGACTAAACATTGTTGCGAGACCAATTTTGCGCACTGCACAAATGGGAGGGAAATGTTTTTTTTTTTTTCTGTTTTAAAAATTCATTAAAAATTTATTTATTAACCTATCACAAAGTTCTTGGTATTAAATTAATCGGAATATTATTATTAAGCTCTTTAATTTGAACACAATTCACAACGGGTAAGTTTAATAACTCTGATTTTGTGCCGAGGAATGTTCAAAAAGCAGCAGTAACTGCCCATGTGAAGGTCCAGCAACTTCTGTCGATCACAGCTCATGTTGTTAGCCGTGTGGACAAGCACGAGCCTCGATCTCAAATGTATTGCTGAAGCAGTTGACACAATCTCTTCTCGGGGAGTGATCAAATTGGGAACCAACGGCGCTGACACATTTGATAAGTTTCTATACACTGACAGTGACACTTCCGAATGCGTCTGATGCCAGTAATGCAGTATTGCCAGACTGCACCCTCTGCTTCTACTTCTAATGTGTATTCAGCTAGCAGTTAACCGCATAGCCATGCATTAATTATATATATAATTATAAAATTATGCTTTTAGGTAATTTCAAGAATTTTTATGTGGCAATATCTTCCAAAAATTTCATCAGCTTTATCAAGAAGTAGAAGTCGAAGTATGAGGAAGATATTAACAGATCTGGCTGTACAGATTCTACCATACTTCATAGAAAGAGAAAGGGAGAAACAGAAGACGGGAGGGAGAGAAAGAAAGGAATGGATAGAAATGGAAAGCGAGAGAGAGAGTTTCTTGTTTTTATTTTGTAAATATTGTTACTAATATTGTTAGTATCCATGCAATTTAGAGACCATTTCTACATACATAAAGTTAATGTTTGAAATCAATACTGACAAATGAAAACAGAATGAGTCAGAATGAAGAACATACACAAGACATACCTAAATATCAGTAGATTAAAACAACGAATGTGGTTGGTGATTTTAATTAAAAAAAAACAATGGCCTAACCAGATTTTCCACAACCAAAACCGGAAACCTAAACGTAGGAAAATAAACAAAACTCGTCAATGTCTCCCCTTTACCAATAATATCAATAGATATTTGCATACAAAGACACGAGCTGGATGCGCCGTGGGACGAAAAACGTAGCTCATCTCTATATGAAGTTTTGTCAAGCACCCCAAAGGGAAAATTTAAGTATGGTTTAAATGAGTTGTTTACCATCACCTTGAATCGGAAAGAAAAATAAAATGTGCACACTCTTTGTAAATTACTGGCTTTTCGGTTATTTTATTATATTTATATGCAGCACTCCCCTGTTTCGTTCTCCTACGAATTTCAACTCGTCTTTTTTGTGCTTTTGCATACAAACATCGTCCATTTCGTTGTGTGAGCTAATCAATCTGTCCTCCACACCCTTTACTATCATTTCCTTGTAAAATCAAAACATAATTTACCAAAAAGTATGCGACATTTGAAATATTGGTTACTTTGACTGAAATCTAAATTAGAACTAAAACAAACAAACAAACAAACAAAACAACAACAGATTCTCCCTTGGGGATGCGTAAAGGAATGACAAGCTACAGTTTTGGTCACACGATTTTGCCGATATATATAGCACCCGCCTGTTTCGTTGACCTTAGATTTTCAACTCTTTTGCATACAAAAAAAAAATTGTTCTTTTCGTTCTGAGAGCGAATCAAACATTAATGAAGATTACTGTTATATAGACTTTGGCACGATCAATTCATGGAATCAAGATCAAATGTTTATTTAACAACATTTGAAAGATAACAGTGTCCTGACCATTTCATGAGGAACGATATCAGGTGGATGAATCCCTCTATTTTCTAAAGCTATAGTCATTTCCCAACCATCCAGAAACATCACCTTGTTTTCCAAACCTTTGAAGATTTTCTTTATCATTTCTATAAGAAAGATTCCTAAGCTGTCGCCTCCTACCGTGTGATTATCATTCCAGCCATGATATGTCACATGAGGACCTCTTAAAGCAACTGTCACATTAGGATTTCTCTTAAGAAGGCGGACCATGGCATCACGAACTGCTGTCAATCTGGCATAAACAACGCTTAAATGCGAGGTAACTACATGAAGGTAATAGTGAACGATAACTATGTGTTTCCCAGTAGATGGTATGGAATCGATTTGTTTAGCCACACCCCCGTAAGATAATCGATCTGTCCATTTGGAATGTAAATACAGTGGGTATTCTAAAGGCGTAAAGGCGACAGCGATGCTTCGATTCGTGTTAATGCATGCAGCCTTTAAAGGCCACGGCTCTCGCAGTTTGACTTTACAGAAAGAATTGTGCATAAAGGTTCTATAGAGACGAACACCGTTGGAATCTCCAAAGATCCACACTCGGGTATCCTTCAGACATGCCGCCCCGTATTCAGGTGTCAAGTCAGGTCTTCGGCATTGCAGTGACACCCATTTCATTTTGTTCCAGTAGCCGCTAGGTCTTTTCTCGGTGTCCCAAGTGATGTTGAAACTGAGGTCACGGCAGGGCGGCAAGTCCAATTGTTGGCCTGCTAAAATAGAGAGATTTAAACTATCAGAGCATTGTGTGCTACTGCTAGGTATTTCGCCTATTTGTGAGGTTAATATTTGCAGTCTTCAATTAAAATGCTAAAAGTTAAACAGTGAAACAAATGGGGAAACAAAACAAAAATAAGAGAAAAGAGATTGGTTATTCGGGAAACGCCGCCAATCTACTCACAATAGGCTTTTACGTGATGTATTGTGGCCAAGGTCTTCCAATTTTAAGATAAATAGATAAACAAACAGTGTAGACAAAGAGAGAGAGAGAGAGAGAGAGAGAGAGAGAGAGAGAGAGAGAGAGAGAGAGAGAGAGAGAGAGAGAGAGAGAAAAGAGAGAGAGAAAGACAAAGAGAGAGAGACAGACAGACAGACAGATAAACAGATAGGGAGAAACAGGGGGGTGGGGGTAGTGTCGTAGGAGTTGGAAAAGATGGTTTTACTTTCCTGAACCATGAGGTAAAATTTTCTAGTAGGAACGAAGATGAAACAAATTATACAAGAAAATGAGACTGGTCAGTAGGATATTCGCCAGAATGAAATGAAAACGAAGACTTGGAAAGTTCAAACTATTGAAAAATAATTGATCTTACCTTTCTTTTCCACCCACAAATGCACTGTGGATTTGATGGCGTGCTCTCTCGGGGGTCTGAAGAAAGAGAATTAAAGATACACACTGAATTTTGTAAAACACGAAATTTAATGGCTAACTGATTCACTTCCAGTCACTTGGTGGGAATTTACCCAAGCCCACGAGATTCCCCTCTCTACAAGTTCAAGGGAACACAACTAACAGATTAGACATTTAACTCAGGTTTTTTCCTGTCTTTACTGCAATACTCTGAATATTATTTGAGTTGATTACACTACTCTTGGACCGCTTAGAGCCATTTGCTGGAACTTATTAGTTAATAACAGGATGGTGGGGTTTTGTCGTTCCAGTGGCCTGTGGCATGCGTTGATCTAGATAACTGGATCTCGATTAATGATTAAAATTTAAAACAATGATGTCAAATGTTTTGTCTTTATCCAATTTCAACTTGGACAGTGGGCTCATACCTCTCAGTGAAATCGGCGATATGAAATTATCCTTAGTAGACTCCGAGTGGGTCATTACCACCTCACACACCACTTTTTCACGCAGGGACGAACCTCTCCCCTACCCCCCCCCTCCAACCACTCCTGAAAGTGTAGCATGCAACTGCCAGCTATCAATAAAACATTATTTTAACTGAATGTGTAGATTTCATGCATATCGGAAGAAACCACTATGCCTGCGGAGCCATGAAAGAATTATTTTATGTCGTGGACACACACCGCATCTTGTCCTTTCTGAAAGAAGCCAAGATCTATAACTTGACTTAAAAACTTTTGTACACATTGAAATTTACAAAAACTCTTTCAGATCTATAAAAACAACTTTTGACAAGTTTACCAATGTGTTTATATTTGTACGGAACTATTCAATTCCACTTCTGAAATTTAAATTGATGAAGCTCTCAATACCAAACATAAATAATGTAACCAAATACATCGTGAAAAAAAACCCCGAAGTGGCTGTTATCGGGCCGAAGCGCAGTAAAACTTAAACTCAGACTGAAAATCTTACCGTGTCCCAAAGTCAATAAGTTTCACTTCTGTTGGCGTGCAGTTTCGTGCTTTTGGTACAGGCAAACAACTGGTGGCGTCCCAGTTATCACACGTTAATCTGAGTGAAATAAAATAGTATTTCATTTCACTATAGTACGTATAACATCCAATTCTGAGATCAAATTTCCCACACTGTTGTTTGGGCGACTGGGCGTCTTATTAAAGCTTTTGTACGCCTCACTAAACTATACTGGAATATGCAGAACTGTAAGATATGTCTGTGTGTTTGGTGGAGGGAGGGGGAATGAAAAGAAAAGAAAACCGTGAATTTTGCATAGCTTTAAATTAGTAAAAACATTACGTGGAAGAGAAAATATACGGATTGACAGTTGGACCATCTGGTCGAACTGAATTTTGTCTGCATGGTCGGTTCTGGGAAAGGGGAAAGGTTACATTTAGGCTTACATTTGGCTCTCCCACCACAATAACCCTTGGTAAATTAACCTAAATGGTCCAAATAGCCTTCATCAAAAGATGACAAAAATCTAATCAAAACGCAATTTTGAAAAAAAAACCCACAAAAACTGCATGTCAGTATTGGACAGGATCTGTTCCAGTAGATCCTTATTATTACAATATCATTTACGGCATCTACTATCGCGCCATGCACAAACGGGTCAGACAGACAGACAGCTAAAGGATTACGAAGAAACTACAATAAAGAACTACAGAGCTATACAAAAGACAAGAGAGGGCACTCCGTTATGCCACCTCTCTTCCTTCCACTAAAAGATGGCAGCAATTTGCGTGGCTATCTAGCACTGCCCCATTGCAGACAAAAAGAGGGTGGACGGCTATTAATTACAGAACACAGCAATAGTACACAACAAGTGCGCACCATTTTTCAAACTTTTTTGTTGAAACCTTGCCCTCGTTTTGTCGCCTCTGCTTGCACAGACACAAATACTTTACCTACTTCCTGTTTTGGTCTGTCCACAGAGCTCTATGATTATCAACACACACGTGAGGATTACTTCAAAGTTGAAAAATGGCACCTCCGCTCCCCCCCTCAAAAAAAGTACTTTAACATAACGCTGATGATAGTTTCAAATAACTAAACTATTAATAATAATAATAACAATAAATTGGAACGAAAAGCAAATATTCTAAATGAATCTCTTCAGTTTTTTCTAGAATTACATGTAATTTCTTTTTCATTCAGAATTCATTGCATAATTTTCTTATTTGTTACTAATATAAGGCTTCGGCGATGCAGCTTTGTTTTTGCTTACACTTCAACTCAGCAAAAGGGACATAATTATGCCATAGCCTAATAAAATGAGCAGGTGAACATGTAAACTTGCAAGGTACAAACCTTGGATCTAGAGGACGCCCGCAGTAAAACGATTGCTGGTTTAGTGTTGTAAAGTTGCACAGACAAGGACGGCCGGGAATGTTGGGTGTTGACCAGCAAAAGGTGATCTGGAATAAGTTAAGTGAAAAAATAAGGCCATTACAGACTTTTAAGACTACGCTGTGCGCTGTCTTCTTCTGTAATGCCCTGAGTGCTACTGCCATGGGAAATTTAAAAAAAATGTTTTTTTGGCCTTTGTTTAGGCACAGTTGTCTACGCAGAAAGACATAATGAACGTAGAGAAAATACTGTGTATGCACTGTTCAACTATAGCCTACAATGTAAACTATACACTGAACCCTCCATCCAAGTGAAAGGCCAGACACTTCAGCCTGAGAAGAAATTCACATACCTCGGCAGTACCCTCTCCAGATCAGTCAACATTGACGATGAGGCGAGCTGCCGAATCGCCAAAGCCAGCTCTGCCTTCGGCGGACTACATAACACAGTCTGGGAGCGCAGGGAAAACAGCATAGAGACCAAGCTGAAGGTCTATCGTGCTGTTGTGCTGCCAACACTCCTGTACGCAAGGGAAACCTGGACGGTGTACAGACGGCACGCACTAAGTCTGAACCACTTCCACCTGTCCTCACTGCACAAAATCCTAAGAATCAAATGGCAAGATAAGATCCCCGACACTAAAGTCCTGGCCACGGCCAACATGCCCACCATCCACACAATTCTGATGAAATGCCAAGTCAGATGGCCTGGCCACGTCTTCAGGATGCCAAACAACCGCATCCCGAAGCAGCTGTTCTTCGGGGAGCTGTCCACAGACAAGCGCTGTCATGGTGGTCAACGAAAGCGCTTTAAAGACAACCTGAAAGTCTCCCTGAAGTCACTAGACATAGACCACACGTCCTGGGAGTCAGCAGCGCTGGATCGCTCCACCTGGCGCGGACTGATCAGCAGGGGCGCCAGGTCAGCCGAGGAGAAACGGGCAGCGGAAGATGAAAGAAAACCGCAAAGAGCGGGCGGCTAGCACGTCAACTGCAGCCACCCCCCACGCCTGCCCAGTGTGTGGGAAACACTTCCTTGCCCTGATCGGACTCACCACCCATCTCCGGACACACCCAGTCCCAACGCCATCTTAGAGGGATGTCAGTGGTGCTCATCGCCTGCGATGGACGAACATCATCATCATCATCACAATGTAAACTAAAACGACGCCCTAATAGAGTCCTTTTTCTTTGTTCGGTTTTGCTTTACCTCCGAAATGTTTCCACGACGAAAACGTCCAGCTATGAACATGGAGATCCCAAGGTGGGTTTGGCGGATGGTCGTTCTAAAGTACTCTCTGGGGTAGATAACTGCCACAGTCAACTGAGGGAGAACAGACATGAGTCAATGGAACTGATTTTCCAAAACCAGAATCAACAGAATTCAACATGGAGAATGTCCATGTTATCACCCAGATGTTCTAAAGGTTTAAATGATGCCGTCCTTGGCATATTTGACTGTTTAATCTATCTTTGATTTTTGGCTATTGTTAAAAGTACGTACGCACCCCCAAGCGTTTTGCACTAAGAGTGCGTATACGTGCCTGTCCCTAACCCCGTCCTTATCCTCAAATCTAAATCTTTATCGAAGCCCTAACCCTGCCCCTTACTCTTTCACCACCCCACCGCCCCACCTACACACACAAAAAAAGGAGGAAAACAAAAAGAAAATCTGAAAGAATAATGAAATAAGGCTGTTGTTAGCATAGCAGTATTTCGGGGGGACCTCTCTAGCTCTGGAGGCACA
The DNA here is from genome assembly GCA_963931925.1 of Onchidella celtica. NCBI lineage: Eukaryota > Metazoa > Mollusca > Gastropoda > Systellommatophora > Onchidiidae > Onchidella > Onchidella celtica. The sequence continues at coordinate 36,191,177 of OZ007574.1, read as the reverse complement.
AAAGGCTTTAAAATATGCACCCACAGTGCAAAAAAAGAGAAAAAACTCAGGGGACGTATGTACTTGTAACAACATTCTGCATGTTTATGATAAAATCCAACAGTTTGCTTTGTGGGAAAAAAATACAAATAAAATCGACTGTTTTTTATCCGATTAATTCCCGTAAACCGCTGATACCGATTTATGAAGAAACTACTCGGCACAATTTACATGTATATTTAAATAATAAAATGTGTTGCTTTGAATGGTGAATAATGAGATGTTATGAATTCTGTGCATTGTGCTCCCATAAAGCCGTACTATGTGGTTCGTCTGACTTGCAATGTGGATATTATGAGAGTTTTTGTCAATATACGACTAGTCGAGAGATAATTAGTCCATTGTTATCATTGAAAAGCATACGCGCTCAAAACTGAATCCCATCCCCCTTCGCCCATATACGCTTGCCATACCCTGGGGCAATTCGCTTCCCCACTGTGAACTCATGTACTACACGTATATGGATGGCCCCTAGGTGGTTGTGCGTGCATCTGCCAAGAAACTAATCAATGGCAGGAGTGGCGGCCGTGTTAGCCGTTGTCAAAGAAGTGAGGGAGATAGAAGTCTTATTTCTTTATCTTACTTGGAAGTACCCTGGAGCGGAGCACCGTGTGGAAATCTTATAACTTCCATTCCGGAGATCTTCCACATGAGCAACGTGCGAATACTGAAAGCTCTTCATCCATGCTCTGATCTCATCCCCTCCAGTCGTGCGCTGCTGACCGTAGCCATTTATCAGATCCACACGAGCAGTGATAACTTCGTTAATCTTACAATTTACAAGCCCGTTTTTATCCTTTTTTATGACAATCCGGGATAATGTCAAGTCCGGTAATTCTTTTTTGTCTAACACAGGGGGATAACTCAAATATTCTGTTTCAAAGTCCAAAATGTATTGATTTTCCGATAAGAATGGAATGTAAGGAATTTTTGACAATTTTGCAAGATTGTATAACTCTTTTGCGTCTTTCACCGAACAAATAGTTTGGTTCCCAACGCAGATGTTTGGACAATTATCTGAGGTTTTTGCTTTAAATTTGTCAATTATTTCATCCAATGTCGTCCGCTTGAAGCGTTCACTTGTGTCTGACGTGATATCTACGGGCAATCTTGTCGTGACAGTTGATAGGCTTGTAGTACAGGACTTTGTATAACTGGTTTCCCTGGATATGAGAAAAAGGAATAGTTTTGATGAAATTAAGCTGGGTTTTCATGTGCACGGGCACGGAAACGGCAATGGAAACGTCAAAAATCCATCACGTACTTAAAACTAAGAGAGTTTCCAGATGTAGGGAAATGGCGTTTCCGCACACATGAAAACATTCTTTCTATTTCACTATTTGATGGTTTTTTGACGTTTCCTTATCCGTGCACGTGAAAACCCAGCTTTAATAAGGCACTTTGTTTCAAGGATGTCAGAATTAGTAACCAGTTAACACTGATTCTAAATGTGTTTGAAAGAAAAACCAAGGGATACATAGATACCATTAAATTAATGTTTCTTCTTGGTGATCAGGGTCTTGATTGAGCAGAGAAAAAGAGGGGATGGAGTGGGTATTCTTCGTAGTGAATATCATAATTCAAATGTAATCGAAATGAATAGCATGAGCACTCGCTGTGTGTTTTTCAGAGTGTGTGTACTGAAATTTTTATATTGTCATTAGAGTAATTACTTCTGCCATATCGTGAAATAGGTGACCACGGTAAGAAGAAATTGGGCAAGGCTGTCTCCACCGCAGAGAAGGCGTCGATTTAAATACTTTTTTTTTTCACGCGCATGGGTTGATTGAAACTGTCCACAGCCGCATTTAAGTTCTTTCTCCCAGGGAAAACCTACGAAAAGGCATTGTTTATCGCCGTGACCTACTTTTCGCTCCATGCTAACAGTGGTTTCTCAGTCAAAATCTCGCGTGTCTACTAATGCAAATCGACCAACACTGATTTCCCTCTTTACGAACATACTCACTGGTCTATTTGAAGTAGAAAATAGGGAAATTTGATATCCCTGATCCTATCACGAAGATGCATAAATGCAAAAGACAAAATTTTACAGGAGAACAGACAAAAAAAAAAGGCACATGTTTTACTTGCAATGTATCCCGTATCTTAGATATTTTGGTTAGATTTACATGTAAATAAAGATTTGAAATACTATAGCCCATTCCGTTTGTTGTTTTTTTTTTTTTTCTAACGGTGGATTAAAAAGATCCTGGAAGCAGTCCAGAGAATACATAACAAAACAAAACCAGAGATTGTCTCATCACTGCTCTACACTAATGAGATATTAACCCCCCAAAAAAAGAATCGTTTCTTTACCTGACATTTGGTGACTTAGGTCATTATGATTCTGCTGGATTATCACATTTTCCTGTTGATGCATTTCTTGTTCTATAACATTATCGGATGGCCCTCGTGCTCAAGAATGCAATGAATCGTCGGTAGCCTTTCGGTATTAGTCTGACAAGGACCATTATCGCAGAGCAGCGACGACCTGCAGTTGTACTGAAACATTTGTGCAGTTTCATGATAGAATCGGCGGTATGTGATTGTCATTTAAAGACATTCCTTCATCAGAACGTTTATAGTTTTATTTAGGGAATGGATTTGAAAGGGCGGGGGGGGGGGGGCACAAAGAAAACAGAATAGTATTACTTGTATGTAGTGGTATGATAGGATCGGGAACAAAAAACTACATTAAAAAGAAACTGGAAAAAAATATTAGAGGAATATTTCAGTTACCAGTTACATGTATTTGTTGTACGGAAAAAAAGGGCAGAAAGAAAGAAAAAAGACTGCCATAAATAGAAAAGAAGACCGTTAAATTTCCCGTCATTTAAAGGACCAAATATACAGTATCGTCGAGTATTTGCCATACTATTGTTGTATTTTTGCCTTCTCGAGAAATTGAGGATTGAATTTTGGTAGGCAATATTACGTTACAAACACATATCTCGAAAAATCTCTAAATCTGCAACATGTCACATACAATAGTATGGCAAATACCCCTCGATAATTATACTCCAAAGCCCCTCCCCCGCTTCCCTGCATAATTTGTCTGACCTTTCTTTCATCTGAATGACGTAAGATACCGCCACTAGCAATACAAACGCACAGATGAGTAGATGTCGTCTAGAGATGAAGCCTAACTGTTTCTTCCAGAAAGTCAGCATTTTCATCTCTTCCTGTAAAAACATAATAAAACAGAACATTTTTATTTATAGACTGCTGTCAGCTTTATAAATGGGGGAAGGGGGGAGGGGTGTTACAACATATAGGCTGCCGTTAGTTTTATATGTTCGCCACAGTCATAACACATTTGCCAAAGTCATGTTTACAACATTTTAAAAAGCGTGAAAAAGGTATCATTGCTTTGCAAATCTTGTGACTTGCCCATAAGGAGTTTCGAATCCAAAGAGTCAAAATTCAGACTTTGAAGGATCAATACAAAACTTAATGCTTTTCAGGAAATAAAACAAACCAACCTTATTTTATGTGGGACGTTAGGCACTATCTCAGAAATATTACAAATGACTTGGGAATTGTATTCTGACTGTACCGTCCTGCCGTACAGTGGGTTGCCAAGGTGGTCTGTTTCTTGCGACGTCACAGAACTTGCACTAGTATGCAATTTTTAATTTTGTACCAAAGACTAAAGAGCTTATTGATACACACTGGAGTCAGAACCCCCACGGTGCGCACGGTTCACAAAGTGTGCCGAATTGAAAGCTAAACATGGCGGCTGGTTTAGGGCAAGCTGGGCGTACTATTTCTACAAGAAGGTAAAGGGAGGAGTGGCTAACTCTTTGTTTGGCATCCTAAATTCGTCCTTTTTCATTTGCAAGCGAAACAGATTTTTGACACAGTGTTCGAATTTTCGGCTTTCGCCTTTACCAAGAAAAAAAAGAAAAGAAAAAAATGGAACAGAGAAAACAATGGAACAATAGAAGGTTTCAACAGGAAATGCATAGAATCGAAGTGAAACAGAATAATGTTACTTAGCTGCGAGTTCTTGCTTGGTTAGCAGCACAAAAGCACGTCCGAATATTCGAACATTTTCTGTCTTCTCTATAGTTTGCTTTGTATCGTTTGGGTTTTATTTCTCACGCAGGGTTTCGCAACATACAACTTTTTCTTTTTGTCCGATTTTCACATTTACACAAACATGTGTGCTGTAGGTTCTACTTACAGATGCAGGTGTTGATGCCGTTCGTGCAGAATCTTTGGTGATGTAGATTTAGGGGCCCCCGTTGTTGACTATCTCCTTCTCTCTCTGCCTCTGCCTCTTCCGGTAGTCGTACTCGAGTTCTTAGTAGTCGTAGTCGAGTTACTAATATCGTAATCACATTCCCCCCTGATCTCAAGATTACAAAAACAACCTCTCCACCAAACACTGCCCACATATAATAAACCAAAACTGTCCATGAACAGAACGAAAGTTAAACTAGTAGAAAATTAATCACTTATGTCCCTCACAGTCACTACATATCCATTTATATCATCATCCTCCACCGCAACGATCACATCTCATAATCGTGCACCCACGTCGGAGCTCTCCTTTGTCGACGGGGGTAGCGATACTCAGCATCATCCAACACAGTATCCTGCTCCTCCACAGGCCCATCTTCCATCCCACGTGAGCTGACCACTGGTCTGACATCGAGTATGTGTCTTGGCACAGCGTCCACCTCAACATTATTCCTGGAATTAATTCTTGAAACTGCGCCCTTTCCCCACTGCACAGTACATCTACCGGAAGCTGGCTTCACCCAAACTTCATCCCCCATTTTCAGTGTCGACTGTTCATCCTGTCCACCTGATCGTGGTACGACATCTGGATGCCTCCACTGATAGCAAAACACAGATTTCTGTGGAACTGTGTCCTCCTTCTGCCCATTTCGAGGTGATGAATTGTACCAAAAACTAGCCTTCATTGGAGACATCTGACTTCTTTCTGAAATCGCTTTGATAGTTCGATGGTTCCGTTCCACTATACCATTACCAGATGCTCTATACGCCGCCCTGTAGAAGGGAGATATATTCCATTGACGCAACAACTCGCTCATCTCTGCAGACCTGAATGCAGTTCCGTTGTCCATTAACACCTCGCTGACTGGACCCCTCTCACAGAAGACTTGCTCAAGTTCCCTACAGATAGCTCCGGCTGTCTCATTCCTCAGTTCTCGCCAAATCGCAAACCTTCCTGGACCACAATCAACCATAGTCAGATACGGGAGACCTCGATAATGAGTCACGTCCACTGCCAACCTCACCCAGTTTTCCTCAACCGAAAGCTCTCCAGGTTCGTGAGTCACACTAGCCGGATCAATTGACTGACACCGATGACATTCTTTGACCACCTTCTTGACTGCATCTTTGGAAACAGAAGGATCCACTTGTTTGGCCAGATACCAGGTACGCTCCACTCCGAAATGATGTTGTTCGTGCAGGAACTTTACATTAACCTCCGATGCAGCACATGCCACAGGCAACGCACAATCTCCACTCAACCACCCACGCTTGACTCTAGTCAACCTGTCAGCCTTGTTACTCTTAGATGCAGTGCACACCACATCAACGGTCAGTTGCAGCTCTTCCACCAAACTCTTCAACACGCCCAAACGCCGTTTTATCAGCACCTCAGCTGCTCCTTTAGCCTTCACTTTTCTCTCCTCCGACAGTGTTGTTTTGATCCACTCACAAACTGTAACCGAGTCCGTCATAAGCGTGATCTGTTCCAGTCCCCATTGCACGCCCAGATTCACTCCCTTCAACGCAGCCTCAAGTTCAGCAACATTAATGTGGTTAAAGTCATCCTTTTTCCTCATCCACGCAGCATCCTCTACCACCACACCACCAATGTCCATCACCACTCCCAATGCCAAGTCACTTGCATCACACCAGACCACGCCCTTTGTCTCGTTGGGGACTTTCCACACACCCTTCACAGGATCCTCAAAACAAACCTGGTTAAGTGTCTTTTGTAGCAAAGTGCATGCCCTGTCACCAGCATAGTCGTCCCACCTGCTCCCCTCCGTCTGTCGTTTTATAAAACTACATGCCACCCGCAGCCATCCGGCAACTGGATAATGGCCCACTAATTTTCCACAAACTGAAAATACCTCCCTTCTTGACAACTTGCTGCTCAGTTGTTCAGCGATAGGAATATCATTGGCTCTTGAAAACACTAACTCCCCGTTCTGGTTTCTGTTGAGTCTGAGTCCCAACACAGCTCCCCCGTCCAACTTTACAGGTTCCTTCGCCATAAGACCATAGTCCTTTAAATGAGAAACGACATCAAGTGCACGAACGCAGGTTACATCAACCATAATGTCATCTATGTATGAACTTGTTGCCTTGTAAATATCTGGCCTCTTTGCAAGAACAGTCTTCAGTATCCTCGACATAATCTTTGGTGCAGAGTTCAACCCAAAACCCAACCTGGACAAAGCATACACTGTGCCATTGTATCTAACGAGCTGGTGTCTCCACAATTCCTTGGCCACGTGAATCTGAAGATAGGCTGACTTCAAGTCTACAATCTCAGCATCGCCCTCCATCCGCCGCCATTCCCTCAGTCGATCGCTGCAAACGTCCAAAATGTCATCCCCCGTGTGGCACCTCACGAAGTCATTTAACTCTCTGAAATCCAACACTGGTCGCACCTTGTTTTTGGTTACTTGTTCAACGCCCATGAGGGGGATAACTCCGTCAACATGGCCATCCCACGGCATCAGTATTCCCTCATCGATCCATCTTTGAACTTCACAATCAAACGCCTCTCTTGTAGCTCCCTTCATTCCATGGTCGTACTGCGCCACCTTGTTAGTCAAACAAGGTTCTCTGTCCTTCCAAAAATATTTAACAGTCCACTGTTTGCCATCAAACCACGCCTCAAAGTCCTTATCAATAATGCGGTCATGACAACCACTAGCCGCTGCATGCTCAGCCTCCTGAAAACTTAGCCTCCTGCACTGAACAGAACAACTCAGATTCCCAAACTGAACTCTATCTCCGTGAATAAAAACTCCACCCAATTGTTGAATGATATCAATGCCTAGCGCGTCAACACCACCCACAATTCTATCTACCACTGTAACCGTTGCTCTCAACCGGGCCTCCCCAACAGTCAACAACACATCAGCGACTCCCTTACATTTAACAGTATGTCCATCAAAGGCCACCATTGTACTCTCCCCTGTCCATCGGGTCACTACACTGCTACTAACCAGGCTCATTGTACACCCAGTGTCTACCATTGCCTGAACCACTGTGCCGTCAACCATCGCTTCTATCAGTGGAACCTTATGTAGTCCTGTCGAACTCACTTCACAAGATGAGGATCCCTCGACTCCTGCACACATGTTTGAACGAGGACCACCATCGTCTTGATCATCTCTATGTCTGTAAGCAGGCTTACCTTGGCGAGGCATAGATCTAGCAAACTGGCTTCCAGTAGAAGTACACCACCGAGCAGTATGACCTTCCTCATTACACCTATAGCACACGATTGTCTTCCGCTCTGGGCAGTCTTTGACAAAATGTGGCCCATTACAATTGAAGCACTTTACGTTGGCAGCCTTCCTACCGCCCTCTCTGTTTTTCATTCCCACTCCGGTTGCTACCACTCCGCGGGTTCCAGAGTCCAAGACGGGTCCAAATCTGGACCTGGTCGATAACACTCTTGTCCTTCCCATCACTTCACTAACCTGCATCCTGTCAATTCCAGAAACTTGTTGTAGTTCGCAGCAAATCTCATCCGGGAAGCCTGTTACAAACGCCAGTTTGACTATCTCCTCCAACCCATCCTTCACAAAACCACTTTGTCTTGCTAATCTCCTTAAACCATTTGCAAACACATCTACCGGTTCCCCGGTCCATCGGGCTGCCTTCAACTTGCTGTACGCCACGAATTTATTATCAGAGAATGCTTCAACCAATCTCTGCTTGATCACTGCTTCATCTGCTTTTTCCGTTTCATCTAATTCCAAGTATACAGCCAGGGCACTCCCCTCCAAGTATAACGGGAGAAAAGATGCTACATCTTTTACTTTTGTCAATTTGGCTACCAGTTCCACCTTTTGGATCCACGCACCCACATCCCCCTCGCCGCTAAACACCTTCACCATGTCTGACACTTTGGCCGTTGGCCCGGTTGCAGCCATGTCTACGTGGTCGATCTCGATCCGAAAATCCCGACGCCGAAATAGCTTGTGCTGTAGGTTCTACTTACAGATGCAGGTGTTGATGCCGTTCGTGCAGAATCTTTGGTGATGTAGATTTAGGGGCCCCCGTTGTTGACTATCTCCTTCTCTCTCTGCCTCTGCCCGTCCTAACGTCCCGCCTACCCTCTCTTCCGGTAGTCGTACTCGAGTTCTTAGTAGTCGTAGTCGAGTTACTAATATCGTAATTACACATGTATGTGCAAGATTTGAAATACATACAGTCATATCATCATAATATTATAAAGGAAGTAAGGCCTTCCATGTATTCACGATGTTGAACAGAAGAAGATGGTCCGACATTTTTCTCCAAGAGGCTGTTGCTAAACATAAAATTTGGACCGGCTCACGATGCGAAAACAAACACATCAACACAATCGGCGCGTGCTTCGTTTGTTTCTGTCATTCAGTGTTCCCAGATTGGACGGGAAACCGCTGAATCTATATAAAAGGCTTTTTTTTTTTATAGGCCACCTGCAGTAACAAAATTTTGAATGTAGGTTTCAAATACCGTGGAGGGAACAACGGAGTTTGCACTTTAAAAAAAAAAAGGTTTTTGTTTTAGAATTTATAGAACATGCATTGTTCCATCGTGCTGCCGACAGTTCTCATTTTCATTATCCATTTTGGCGTCATCAGAGAGTATAGATATATAGAGAGGGTTCACTATTGGTCGATTTGCACTGCGAGACACGGGAGGCGCCGCGAAACCATTGTTAGCATGGAGTGGAAAGTAGGTCGCTGCGGTAAACAAAACCGGTTTGTGCATTTCCACGTGGCGTTAGAGCTTACAAACGGCTCTAAATAGTTTCACTCAGCCCAAAACAATGAACAAACCACACTAAACAGATATGCACACTATCTTTGGTCAGGGCGGTCTCTTTCAATTCTTCAATTTCTTGTTTACCGCAGCGACCTAGTTTCGCAATTTGGCGGAAGTGAGACTTCTCAATACATCTATACTCTCTGGCGTCATTCTGTTACAGAGACATAGTACATGTCATAAAAAGTAACCATATCAAGCGTTCAGTTTGGTGCGTACTGTTCTGAAGCAAAACTATGCGCTGTCACTTTTATCATAGGAGAGAGAGAGAGAGAGAGAGAGAGAGAGAGAGAGAGAGAGAGAGAGAGAGAGAGAGAGAGAGAGAGAGAGAGAGAGAGAGAGAGAGAGAGAGAGAGAGAGAGAGAGAGAGAGAGAGAGAGAGAGAGAGAGAGAGAGAGAGAGGGAGGGAGGGAGGGAGGGAGGGAGGGAGGGAGGGAGGGAGGGAGGGAGGGAGAGAGGGAGAGAGGGAGAGAGGGAGAGAGAGAGAGAGAGAGAGAGAGAGAGAGAGAGAGAGAGAGAGACAGAGACAGAGACAGAGACAGAGACAGAGACAGAGACAGAGAGAGAGAGAGAGAGAGAGAGAGAGAGAGAGAGAGAGAGAGAGAGAGAGAGAGAGAGAGAGAGAGAGAGAGAGAGAGAGAGAGAGAGAGAGAGAGAGAGAGAGAGAGAGAGAGAGAGAGGGGGGGGGGGGACGGACGGAGGGACGGAAATTATATTTCGTCTTTCCGTACATCTGTCATGATTCAGATGTTGTTAAAACTCACGCAGAGAGTGAGTTGTTGTTGTTTTACCAGGGCCATGAGAAATTGGCTGGTGGCCTTGAACGGCCCTCGCGAATTATAGTTGGTGAGTAAATAAATGTAAAGTTAAACTGTTAGATTCACGCTTGTCGGTTTTAATGTTCGTGATTAATAAGTAATGGAGTAGGGGTGAAACAAGGTGGGGATAGTTGACATTATTAAGTATGACTAGACAAGTTTTTGCACGTTAACTGGCTGGTAGAATAGTGCAGACGTATTACTACAATTAAAATGGTGGGAGGTTTCGACCTATGAGATAGCTGAACTAATTGGGCCAGCGGACTAGCACGCTGGGTAGTTAGATAGTATAAGACATCGTGTAACGTTCAGATTTGGTGAATACAGACGAGCAGAAGCATCGTGTCGTGAAGTATCTCCGGTTGACCAGTACCTGAACTGTGTGCTTTGAAGACAAGAAGTCCTTGCTAACGGACTGACTGAGCTCGAGAAAGAAAGGTCTGAGTGGGCTGACCTTTGAAAGCCCACGCTGCGCTATATTGATGTTCGCGCCTACCAGTAGGCGTGAGCAATGGTAATATATCTTATTTATTCAAGCATAATAGAGATCGGAGATAGAGAGAGAACTACAGCCTCATAGGAAGACTAAGGAAACCCCAGCTGGCACTCGACCACGAGTGTCCTGTATCATAGATCTATTGCCATAGTATGATTGGAATAATGTAGCACATTGTTGATGAATTGAATAGTGATTGTGCATAAAATATAGTCTTTTGGCAACTGCTTAAATTACCTACAAGCCGAAGAGTGCTTCTGTAGGCTTTGAACGTACTGGGCTCTCCTAACACTCAAGCCCATATGATTTAGGGAGAGTTTGCCTGGCGACTGGCCAGTGGCGACTCAACTGTCACTTTAAATTGATATCTAGTTTCGTATAATATACCTATTTGCTATTGATTGCAGTACCTCCATAGTTACATGAATATCATTGGTTAAGTTATTAATTAGAGTTTGTTTGGTTTGAATATATACCTCTATTGTCTTTTGTTTTGTTATTAATATTTATGTAAACTACGGCCTGACCGGCCTGACATATATACGCTCTAGTTATTTAATACTTTTCTTGTGTGGTTGTGTCCGAGTGTGAGTTAGCTGCCTCTCGTGCAGTCGTAACATCCCCAAGACCCTAACTCTGCTCGTGACATCTGGAGGGGACCCCACTGACATCTGGAGGGGACCCCACTGACATCTGGAGGGGACCCCACTGACATCTGGAGGGGACCCCACTGAGATCTGAAGAGGACCCGTCACCCTCTGACATCTAGAGGACAATTTATGTCATTTTTGTAGTTTATAGTTTTGTATACTGCTGATTTTTTTTTTTGTTTCTCCCCCACATGTCTGGCATGTCCTCTCGTCATTGATCCTGGGACCACTACGAGGGACTGACAGCTAGCATCAGGAAAAGACAATAGAGGTATATATTCAAACCAAAAAAACTCTAATTAATAACTTAACCAATGATATTCATGTAACTATGGAGGTACTGCAATCAATAGCAAATAGGTATATTATACCTTTTCTTTTGTGTTAGATTAGATACGCGGGTGGTTGGAAGGGATCGAGACTCAGCATACCTCTTTTTGCCAGACTAGCAGATCTAGATGGCGTTTAAAACGGATAGGAGATTTGCTTTGCCTTGAATAGTTCTGTAGGGACCTGTTATTCGTATAGACTGTTAGCGTTCTATCTTCCTCGTATTTTAGGAAGACGTCTCTCCTGTTCTTTTTCTTACCTTTTTGTAGATAGTTTCAGGTTAGTCAGGTCTGTTGTCGTTTGTTCTTTCTGTTAGTCTCGTCTTACTCTCCATGTAATTCTTTTCCATTATAGTGTTGCATTATTATATTTTGTATTCATACTTGCTATATTATTGCCTGTGATAAATCACGTGTCTAGGGCACGTTGAGAGATAATCTGGATATTAGAGTTGTTAGGCTTGTATAGCCAAGGAAGTTAATATCGTGAATATTGATTTATTCCGATTTATAGCAGAGGGAACGCTGCTAGGAGTGTACGGAAAATACACTGGGAATATTACATTGGTATCGTTAGTTAACGACCAATCACGGAAGCAGTAGACTGACTGCTTGAGGATTAGGAGAAATACGTGGAGTTAAGTGATCACTGAGATAGCTCAACCACTACTTGGTTGACTAAGACGTACAGTTTCTTGTTGATTTTGTTAATTTCGTTCATACTGCAGGAACGAACACCCGCAGAGTGCAAGGGAGAATAAAGTTAGAGATTTTTCAGAAGCTGTCCTCGATCAGGACATTATTATATCGCATTATCGACCGATATCATGGCCGAACTACAGAAATATTTGGAACTAGCCCAATCATTTGGCATACCGGAAGCTCAGCGTGCTTCTTGGGTAGACCAGAAACTGAAAGAAGAACGAGAAGAAAAGGCCGCGGAGAGATTACGAGAAGAAAAGGCCGCGGAGATATTACGCCAAGAAAAGGCCGCGGAGATATTACGCCAAGAAAAGGCCGCGGAGATATTACGCCAAGAAAAGGCCGCGGAGATATTACGCCAAGAAAAAGCTGCGGAACGAGACGAGAGAGCCGCGGAACGCGCGGAAAAACAGGCTCAAAGAGAGTACGAGCTCGCTTTGAAACAGTTAGAAGCGAAGCAAGCCCAACCTACCGGGGCTCCGGAAGTTACTTCCAATAATAAAACGAAGCCTAAATTGCCAACCTTTAATGATAAGGTTGATCGTATTGATTCCTACCTACACCGCTTCGAACTCCATGCCGTTTGCGCGGGATGGCAGCGTAGTGAGTACACGTCATGCCTCGCCAATCTTTTGACAGGGAGAGCGTTGGAAGTTTTCCATAGCCTCACTATTGATGACGCTAGGGACTATGACATTCTAAAGACCGCGCTATTAAAGCGTTTCCAACATACGGAAGATGGATTTCATAAACGTTTCCGCGATTGCAAGCCGGAGGCATCTGAGAATTTCTCTACTTACGTGGACCGCCTCCGCCACCTACTCAGCCGTTGGACTGAGTTGGCCGGTGTGGAAGAGGGAAACTACAAGAAACTATATGATTTGATAATTAAAGACCAAATATATATGTCCTGCCACACGGACCTGGTGGCGCATTTTAAGGAACAAGCCCCCAAAACTACCGTCGAGATAGCATCGATAGCGGAACGGTATGCTGCGGCTCACCCTAATCGATCGTTAGCTAAAGCTAAAGTAAGCGAACCGTGTTACGCCGGCGCTGCTACTAAGACACCGGTACCGTCGAGACAATCAAGACAGCCCTTTCGACAGTCGCCGCAGGTTCGTCCACGGTCCGAGCCGCCGGTTAGCAGGAGGCAACCGAATCCCCATAAATTTTCTCGGGACTGGGAACCCCGAAATACACGTCCTTTCCCTACCGGAGGACCGCGTAACAACTACTATCAAGCGCCCACATTTCCTTCTTATCGAGGTACACCTCGAAGGGATGATAATCCAGTCTACTGTTATAGATGTGGCGCCGGAGGCCACATTGCGCGACAATGCAGAGTTAGATTAGATGCGGCAAATGCATGCTCTGTAGCATTCACCGAAAACCGCGGTTACAGAACTAGGAATGCCGAAACCGTAGATAAAGTTATTCCAGTTATGTCCGCCCTCCACGAGCGAGGCGCGCTGACATTGTATGAGGGACGAGTAAACGCCATACGAGCATCCGTATTGCGAGATTCAGGCTGTACGACCGTCGGTGTACGTGAATCGCTGGTCCGTCCTGCACAACTCCTGGATCGCGATGCGACATGCATTACTTTTGGTGGTTCAGTTGAACATTTTCGTTTGGCGGAAATATATGTTGACACACCGTTTATAACTGGTGTAACTGGTGTTGTCACGGCCTGCGTGCTACCAAATCCGGTCGCCGACCTAATCATTGGGAATATTCCCCACTTAAAGGACGTCTCCGATTGCGAACACGGGATTTGGGATGATAACGACATTGCGTGTGTCACGACAAGACAACAATCGCGTCGCCAGAGTGACGACACATTACGATCGCCTGTCGTCGATTTGGATGTAACCCCCGAGATTTTTCGTAACGAACAGCGCACAGATCCATCACTAAAGCCCCTCTTTGCTAAGATTGATCCGGACAACCCGGATACATCCATGTTCTGCCTTAAAGACGACCTCCTATATCGCGTTTTTCGGGGAAAGCGCGAAACTATTTTGCAATTGGTCATACCGAGATCATTTCGCCGAGACATCATCCGCCTCGCGCACGACACGCCATTGGCGGGCCACCAAGGCAAAGCGAGAACAAAATCGAGAGTCCTGTCTCAGTTTTTTTGGCCCGGGGTTTACGGGGACATAAATAGCTATGTGTCGCGTTGCGATACATGCCAGAAAAGAACCCCCAAAGGAAAAACTTCGCGGGCACCTATACAAGAGATGCCGCCGGTTTCCACTCCATTTCAGCGAGTTGCCGTCGACATCGTCGGGCCATTACCGAAGTCGGATAGAGGCCATCGGTTTATTCTATCAGTAATCGATTATGCCACCCGTTGGCCTGAGGCTGTCCCTTTAAAGGAAATATCGGCCGATCACGTCGCCGAGGCATTGGTGACCATATTCACACGTGTCGGATTCCCGTCCGAATTATTGTCCGATAGAGGTCCGCAATTCACCTCTGACCTTTTCAGGAAAGTATTGGAACTCACGGGCATTAGGCAGAAACTTACGTCGCCATACCATCCACAGTCCAATGGCTGTTGCGAGCGCTGGAATGCCACCATGAAAACTATGCTGGCACGCGTTTCCGCCGATAGACCTGGTGACTGGGACCGTCGACTTCCGGCCATCTTGTTCGCATATAGGGAACTCCCAAATGCGACAACGGGTTTTTCCCCGTTTGAACTTTTATACGGTCGAAGACCACGTGGCCCGATGGCCATTTTACGCGATTTATACGCCGGTTCTGATACCGACGTTCCTGATACGCGATCCGCGTATCAGTACATAGTCGATCTCCGACATAGAATAGTTAATGTATGCGACCTGGCTCGACAATTTGCATGCGTACGGACCAGGTCATTTATAGGATATCGCGATCGGGGTAGTCGGTTAAGAACCCTGTCAGTCGGAGATCGGGCATTGGTGCTGCTACCAGAAACGAATAACAAACTACTCCTCACTTGGAAAGGCCCCTTTCTAGTTAAAAAGCGACTCTCGAGAGTTAATTATCTCATTACCATACGTGGTAACGATAAGGTGTACCATATTAATATGTTGAAAAAGTATCTTACCGATGATCAAACTCATCACGATCATTCATGCCATGTTGTGGCCCAAGCAAACGCAACGATGGTCACTATCGATGACAACGACCGGGAGCCATTATCTATGACTAGATCGCTCCTATCCTTGCAAGCCACAGAGGACGCGACTTCCGTTAATATCAATCCAGAGCTGGATCAAAGTAAGACACAGGACATCATGAATCTTGTTCGGGAGTTTTCGCCAGTATTCACTGATTTGCCGGGTAAAACATCCTTAGTTCAACACGTCATCCGGTTGCACTCGGACGTACCCGTGTTTGTCAAACCCTACCCGCGCCCGCTGCAAGCGCACGACACCATACAGTCCGAGGTGGAAAAGATGCTCAGCTTAGGAGTCATTGAGCGCTCGACGAGCCCTTACTGCTCGCCGATTGTACTAGTAAAGAAAACAGACGGTTCCGTTAGATTTTGTATCGATTACAGGAAGCTTAACGCTCTAACCATTTACGATGCTGAACCTATCCCGAATCAGGAAGATCTATTTGCGCGATTGGCCGAGTCGTCCGTGTTTTCGAAAATAGATTTGGCTAAAGGCTACTGGCAAATCCCAATGGAAGAGGCCAGTAAACAGTACACAGCGTTTCAGACCCCTATGGGTCTCATGCAATGGAGATTCATGCCATTCGGTCTCGTAACGGCACCAGCGACATTTGCGAGGATGATGAACATCCTATTGCAGCAGACACCATGCGTCCTAAGCTACTTTGACGACATTTGCGCTTTCCATACGGATTGGAAAGGCCACTTAGA
Source organism: Onchidella celtica (assembly GCA_963931925.1). Taxonomy (NCBI): domain Eukaryota; kingdom Metazoa; phylum Mollusca; class Gastropoda; order Systellommatophora; family Onchidiidae; genus Onchidella; species Onchidella celtica. Next base: position 36,175,218 of record OZ007574.1, on the reverse strand, counting down.
AGCACTTCGTCAAGTGCTTAGTAAACTTCGAGATGCCGGGCTTACAGCTAAGCCTAGCAAAGTCTTCCTGGGTTATACGCAGATTAACTTTCTGGGACATACTATCGCCAAAGGCGTCCAAACACCGGACGACAGTAAGATAAGTAAGATTTTAAAACTCCAGGCTCCTCATACTAAGAAGCAGGTTCGTAGCCTGTTAGGCTTCTTAAGCTATTATCGGAAATTCGTTCCTAATTTTTCGGCTCTTACGGCCCCGTTATCCGATCTTACAAGAAAAGACAGACCCAACAAAATTACCTGGAATACGCAGTGCGTCACCGCGCTCGCGACAGTGCAGCAACTGTTCTCCAGTTCGCCGCTGCTTATCCTACCGAATATTAGACGCACCTTCACCGTCCGAACTGACGCGTCGGACCAAGGAATTGGAGCTGTTTTGCTTCAGGAAAGAGATGGCTTATTGCGCCCTTGTATGTACGCTAGCCGGAAATTACTTCCGAGAGAGCAGAGATACGCTATTATAGAGCGAGAATGCCTGGCGATTGTATACGCCGTAGACGCGTTTTTCCGCTACCTACTTATGACGGAATTCGTCATCGAGACAGACCATAAACCGTTGTTATTTTTAAAATCGAACCTAGCCAAGAACGCTCGTTTGACCAGATGGAGTCTGGCCCTTCAGGAATACCGCTTCATTATAAAGGCCATTCCTGGTGGAGATAATGTCCATGCCGACCTATTATCACGGTTACCTTAATCTTGTTGTATTTTAGTCTGTCATATGTATTGGCGTTGGATACTGATTAGCACCTCATTCAGAGACCGAGGGATGGTATCACATATTGTTCACCCATTGTGAACACTTTTCACCTACCCCTGTGCTTTCTTTTGATCCAACAGCTATTTTACTGACGTCGACCCGTATTTTGGCCACACCAGACGTTGTTGCCCAGGGTCGAGGACGAGAAGTCATGGCAGACCAGGAGTCCAGATCCACTAATGCCATCGATGCTACTATAGTTATCTTTTCTTGAGTATTATTCATTGTATGTATGCATTCCTGATGACATTCGCACAGGATCAGTGTTGTACTCTAAAATTTTAGAGTTATGATTGTTAATGTCTACGTATTTAGAGGTAAGATTTAATCCTCAGAGAGATATATACTTTTGGACGGAGCCTTAAGATTTTCATGAAGTTTTGTCCATCAAGGATACCCGTCCTGTAGGTTTTTTTCAATTTTTGTAGTAGTCTTAGTGATTACCTAGTTAAGTTCACCTTTCGAGCAATTTCTCGACTCATGCCTTCCCCTTACGATAATCATTTATATCGTTAAAATTGCAAATTTTAACTGGGGTGGGGGATGTGTCATGATTCAGATGTTGTTAAAACTCACGCAGAGAGTGAGTTGTTGTTGTTTTACCAGGGCCATGAGAAATTGGCTGGTGGCCTTGAACGGTCCTCGCGAATTATAGTTGGTGAGTAAATAAATGTAAAGTTAAACTGTTAGATGCACGCTTGTCGGTTTTAATGTTCGTGATTAATAAGTAATGGAGTAGGGGTGAAACAAGGTGGGGATAGTTGACATTGTTAAGTATGACTAGACAAGTTTTTGCACGTTAACTGGCTGGTAGAATAGTGCAGACGTATTACTACAATTAAAATGGTGGGAGGTTTCGACCTATGAGATAGCTGAACTAATTGGGCCAGCGGACTAGCACGCTGGGTAGTTAGATAGTATAAGACATCGTGTAACGTTCAGATTTGGTGAATACAGACGAGCAGAAGCATCGTGTCGTGAAGTATCTCCGGTTGACCAGTACCTGAACTGTGTGCTTTGAAGACAAGAAGTCCTTGCTAACGGACTGACTGAGCTCGAGAAAGAAAGGTCTGAGTGGGCTGACCTTTGAAAGCCCACGCTGCGCTATATTGATGTTCGCGCCTACCAGTAGGCGTGAGCAATGGTAATATATCTTATTTATTCAAGCATAATAGAGATCGGAGATAGAGAGAGAACTACAGCCTCATAGGAAGACTAAGGAAACCCCAGCTGGCACTCGACCACGAGTGTCCTGTATCATAGATCTATTGCCATAGTATGATTGGAATAATATAGCACATTGTTGATGAATTGAATAGTGATTGTGCATAAAATATAGTCTTTTGGCAACTGCTTAAATTACCTACAAGCCGAAGAGTGCTTCTGTAGGCTTTGAACGTACTGGGCTCTCCTAACACTCAAGCCCATATGATTTAGGGAGAGTTTGCCTGGCGACTGGCCAGTGGCGACTCAACTGTCACTTTAAATTGATATCTAGTTTCGTATAATATACCTATTTGCTATTGATTGCAGTAACTCCATAGTTACATGAATATCATTGGTTAAGTTATTAATTAGAGTTTGTTTGGTTTGAATATATACCTCTATTGTCTTTTGTTTTGTTATTAATATTTATGTAAACTACGGCCTGACCGGCCTGACATATATACGCTCTAGTTATTTAATACTTTTCTTGTGTGGTTGTGTCCGAGTGTGAGTTAGCTGCCTCTCGTGCAGTCGTAACATCCCCAAGACCCTAACTCTGCTCGTGACAACATCCTCATTTTGTGCATTGATGTCACAAAGTGGATGTGCTTCACCTTGCTCGTCCCTTAAAAAAAAAAAATTGTTTTCTTTGTGCAATTGTTTGTGTAGTATCTTTAGCCGTACCATTCCTTTTTTGCGCACTGGGGCTCTGCGCACCCCGTCAGCAGACGTAAAAAAAAAAAAGTACTATTATCGTATTAATCTTCAACCTTCCCTCCCCCACGTCTCAATAAACTGTTGCCCCAAAACAATATGGCTGAAATCGGAACAGTTTTGAGAGTATAGGTAGAATGCGCATGACGCCACAGAGTTTTTGTTTTGTACTTCCGCCAAACAAGATGGCCGGTGGATCAGCTGATGAGTGTAACTTCGAGATGTGTCTAAGCAGTTAAAATGCCTGCTGGTTGCCTTGCAGTTGACTGTTGTGACAGGGGTGGAAAGGATGTATCCAAACTGGTCCGATTCCCCACCATCCGTGTAAACAAGAGAAAGGAAGTGAAAGAATTGACTGACCGTCTCCCATGTGCGTATACACACGTGTCATTGTTTACAGTAGTGAACTCGCCGCCGATTGGTTCGCGACGCCTTAAATGGGTCCGGACAGACAAGATGGTGGATATGCGCATTCTACCTATAGTTCTGACTGTAGTCCGCACTATAAGCTCTTTGTGAGGCACTTATCAAGCTGTTATTCAAACTCCCTATTATAATAACTAAAGCCCCAAACGTTTAACGTTGAATTTCTCTGTTGTGCAAAAAGTGGAGTGGGAACAAGCAAGAACTAAGGGCGTGATGTACTTTAGTGCAAAGGTTTCCGGAGTTATTAAAAAAACAAACTGTGCGAAAAACTAAAGATATTTTACAAAGCGCAAAGATGGAAACTCAGAATAAGGCGACACTCTAACAAAATTTATGTGAAATAAATACCATAAGGTTTAGTGTGAAATAGGAGCCCATGCAAAAACGGGACTCTGCCAAATAAAAATTGTCAAAGTTTGTTTTTCTGTATCAGCTTACAAATCATTCATTTTTGAGTATACGTACCAAATTTTATCTTATTGCTACTAGTGTATAGTGAATTGCGGTCCTTTAAAGTGGACACCGTCCCCCCAAATGTTGGCCAAATTGAGACCGAAAAATTCAGTTCCCTCAAATGTGTTGGCCAAGTGTTTAAAATACGTTGTGTTAAAATCGGACAAAAAGAAAAAAGTTGTATGTGGCGAAACCCTGCATGAGAAATAAAACTCAAACGGTACAAAGCAAACTAAAGAGAAGATAGAAAATGCAATTTTCTATCTATCTATCTATTTATCTATCTATCTATCTACCTATCTATCTATCTATGTATCTATGTATCTATCTATGTATCTATCTATCTATCTATCTATCTATCTATCTATCTATCTATCTATCTATCTATCTATCTATCTATCTATCTATCTATCTATCTATCTATCTATCTATCTACCTATCTATCTATCTATCTACCTATCTCTGTCTACCTCTCTCTGTCTGTCTGTCTGTCTGTCTGTCTGTCTGTCTGGCTGCCTGCCTGCATGCCTGCCTGCCTGTCTGCCTGTTTGTCTGTCTGTCTGTCTGTCTGTCTGTCTGTCTGCCTGCCTGCCTGCCTGCCTGCCTGCCTGCCTGCCTGCCTGCCTGCCTGCCTGCCTGCCTGCCTGCCTGCCTGCCTGTCTGTCTGTCTGTCTGTCTGTCTGTCTGTCTGTCTGTCTGTCTGTCTGTCTGTCTGTCTGTCTGTCTGTCTGTCTGTCTGTCTGTCTGTCTGTCTGTCTGTCTGTCTGTCTGTCTGTCTGTCTGTCTGTCTGTCTGTCTGTCTGTCTGTCTGTCTGTCTGTCTGTCTGTCTGTCTGTCTGTCTGTCTGTCTGTCTGTCTGTCTGTCTGTCTGTCTGTCTGTCTGTCTGTCTGTCTGTCTGTCTGTCTGTCTGTCTGTCTGTCTGTCTGTCTGTCTGTCTGTCTGTCTGTCTGTCTGTCTATATTATATGCTTTTAGGTAATTTCAATAATTTTTATGTGGCAATATCTTCCAAAAATTTCAAAAGCTTTATCAAGAAGCCTAAGTGTGAGAAAGATATAAACAAATCTGGCTGTACAGATTCTATCATAGAAAGAGAGAGGGAGAGCAGAAGGAGGGAGGGAGAGAAAGAAAGAAGGAAATGGACAGAAATGGAAAGCGAGAGAGAGAGAGAGGATGAGAGTAGAGAAGAAGAAGAGCAAGATGGTGGAAAAAGAGATTGGGTAAGAGGAGGAAGAGGATAGACAAGGAAATGGGGAAGGGATTTCGGGGGGGGGGGGGGGGAGAGGAGGAAAATGAGAGAGATTGAGGGGAAGTCGGGAAAGAGAGGGAGGTTCGAGTTACTAGATGGTCTATCCTGGGCAACATATCTAGAACTGCCCAGATTCATGTAACAATTTGTCCATATTACTGTTCGTAGTCAAAATAAATAAATTAGCAAATAGAAAGTCAGGGCATAATCAGATTATGTAGTTATGATAAACCCTTGCCCACTGGATGAAACAAACTGAACATTATTTCATTGGTGATTTTATTCATTCAATATGAATGTGCAGGGGAAAAACCGGTCCAGCCACAGATTTCATATTCAGAGAAAACTGAGTTTTTAACTCTAATTGACTGATTGAGCTCTTTCTTTCATAGACTATGTAATTTTTAGATGATAATTTTAGCCGACTGAGCCCATTACTGTCAAAGACACTAAAGTAGATTGTACAATGCAATATTTGCAAGGGCTTGGGGCCAATAATCCATAATTTCTACATTGTGACTTAGCCCGATTTTCCCTTGGATTCTTCATAAATTATGTTATTTGACTGTATATTTTATTTTATACAATATTATGTTTTATCCATTAGTTATTTATCTAACTTTTTTTTTCTGGTTTTTGTTTTGTAAATATTGTTAGTATCCAAGTAATTTAGAGGACCATTTCTACATAAAGTTAATGTTTGAAAGCAGTACCGACAAACGAAAACAGAACGAGTCAGAATGAAGATGCACTCGACACACATAAATATCAACAGATTAAAACAGCTAATGTGGATAGTGATTTTAATAAAAACAATGGCCTAAGGAGATTTTGCACAACGAAAATAAAAAAATTGAACGTGGGAAAAAATACAAAACTCGTCGATGTATTCCTTTTACCAATAATATCAATAGATATTTGTATACAAAGACACGAGCTGGGTGCGCCGTGGGACAAAAAACGTAGCTCATCTCTAAATGAAGTTTTCTTACACACCCCAAGAGGAAAATTTAAGTATGGTTTAAATGAGTTGTTTACCATCACCTTGAACCTGAAAGAAAAATAAAATGTGCAAACTCTTTGTAAAATGCTGGTTTTTTAAAAAGTATATTTTATTAAATGCAGCGCTTCGTTGTTTCGTTCTCCCACGTATTTCACTTCGTCTTTTTGTGCGTTTGCATGCAAACATCGTCCATTTCGTTGTGTGAGCTAATCAGTCAGTACCCCGCACCCTTTACTACCATTTCCATATAAAATCAAAACACAATGTACACAAAAATATGTAACATTTGAAATATTGATTATTTGTAACTGAAAATTAAATTAGAACTAAAAGAAAACAACGAAAAAAAACCAAACAACAACAAATTCTCCCTTGGGGATGCTTAATGGAATGACAAGCTACAATTTTGGTTCCACAGTTTTTCCTATAGATGTTATCATAATATGCAGCAACCTCTTGTTTCGTTGACCTTAGATTTTCTTCTTTTTTGGCTATTACATACAAAAATTGTTCTTTTCGTAATGTGAGCGAATCAAATATTCAGTCCCTCGCACCAGTTACTATAAACTATATGTACTAGTTCCTTAAAAAAATTATTACACACAATTTACACACAAAAAATGTTACATTTGAAATAACAGCATTAGTTATTTGTGACTGAAATTTGAATTAGAACGGGCATACAAAAAAAAAACAACAACAAAAAAACCCCCAACAGGTTTTGCCCTGGGCTGTGTAACGGAAGGACAAGCTACAGCTTAGGACATGAACGGATCCTAATAATATTTCCAACCGCAAACTTATCTAGATGATTCTGTGACCGGATGGAAAAGTTGATCACTGAAAGATTTATTGTAATATTCAGAGCCGTCTTAACGCATATGCACAATGGCCACTTACCCACTGGCCCCAAGGCTTTAATTGGCCCCATGGGTGCAAATTTACGTTGGTTTTTTAAACGGAGAAGAAAATCCCGCACACTACAAAAAAAATATGTCCTGGGGCTCATAATGATGTCACGATGGCCCTGGTAACATTAATGAAGATAAGTGGTACATAGACTTTGGCACGATCAATTCATGGAATCAAGATCAAATGTTTAACTACATTTGAAAGATAACAGTGTCCTGACCATTTCATGAGGAACGATATCAGGTGGATGAAACCCTCCACTTTCTAAAGCTATAGTCATTTCCCAACCATCCAGAAACATCACCTTGTTTTCCAAACCTTTGAAGATTTTCTTTATCATTTCTATAAGAAAGATTCCTAAGCTGTCGCCTCCTACGGTGTGATTATCATTCCAGCCATAATATGTCACATGAGGACCTCTTAAAGCAACTGTCACATTAGGATTTCCCTGAAGAAGGCGGACCATGGCATCACGAACTGCTGTCAATCTGGCATGAACAACGCTTAAATGCGAGGTAACTACATGAAGGTAATAGTGAACGATAACTATGTGTTTCCCAGTAGATGGTATGGAATCGATTTGTTTAGCCACACCTCCGTAAGGTAATCGATCGACCCATTTGGAATTTAAATACAGTGGGTATTCTAAAGGCGTAAAGGTGACGATGATACCTCGATTCGTGTTAATGCATGCAGCCTTTACAGGCCACGCCCCTCGCAGTTTGACTTTACAGAGAGAATTGTGCATAAAGGTATTATAGAGACGAACAGCGTTGGAATCTCCAAAGATCCACACTCGGGTGTCCTTCAGACATGCTGTCCCCCATTCAGGTGTCAAGTCAGGTCTTCGGCATTGCAGTGACACCCATTTCATTTTGTTCCAGTAGCCGCTAGGTCTTTTCTCGGTGTCCCAAGTGATGTTGAAACTGAGGTCACGGCAGGGCGGCAAGTCCAGTTGTTGGCCTGCTAAAATAGAGAGATTTAAACCATCAGAGCATTGTGTGCTACTGCTGGGTATTTCGCTAATTATGCGGATCATTTTGTAACCCTCAATTAAAGTGCTAAAACGAAACGCTACTCAAAAAGGGGGAAACAAAACAAAAATAAAAGAAAAGAGAAAGATTACTTGGGTAACACTGCCAATCTACTCACAATAGGCTTCACCAATTTTACAAAAAATCCCCAAATTCTGTGACCTTAACCCTGCCCTTAAATGAGACAAACATTGCTTTCCGTACTAGTCAGTATAGTCTGAGCTTTACTCATGGCCACTTGTTTGCCCCACCTTCTCCACCCACCACTCTATTTGATGGCTGACCTACATTCAACTAGCTGGGTTTTCCCCAAAATCTTGTTTTCTACTATTGGCTTGTATGAGACTTAATGTGAGCAAATTTCAAAAACAGTTACATCGACAAGTTTAAAATCATCTCCCAGTTCTAGGAAAAATAAACAAACAGTAAACAGTGTGGAGAGAATGTTAGATAGATAGATAGATAGATAGATAGATAGATAGATAGATAGATAGATAGATAGAGAGAGAGAGAGAGAGAGAGAGAGAGAGAGAGAGTTGTTGTAATGTACGGTCTGTAGTTGGAAAAGAAGAGTGTATTTGGCTAAACCTTAAGTTAAATGTTCAAGTTGCAATGAACATGAACCAAGTTATACCAGAAAATGAGACAGGTCGCTAAGATATTCGCCAAGAAAAGAAAACTAAAGACTTATAAAACTAAAACTGAAAAAAAAAAACTATTGATCTTACCTTTCTTTTCTACCCGAATAAACACTGTGGATTTGATGGCGTGCTCTTTTGGGGGTCTGAAGAAAGAGAATTCAAGATATGAACTGAATTTTGTAAAACACGAAATTCAATGTCGAGACTGACAGGGTGAAGGGATTTTGTCGGTCCGGTGGCTTATGGCATGCGTTGATCTAGCTAACTGGATCTCGATTAATGTTTACGTCAATGAGGTCAAGTCCTTTGCCTTTATCCAACATCAGCTTCGACAGTGGGCTCATACCTCTCAGCGAAACGGAGATATGAAATAGAGCCCCACACGGAAGCCTGCGTCATCTCGGATAAGGGGACTCGTTACCTTCCGTTGGGTGTTGCAAAAACTTTTTTTTTATGTATTCTGTTTAATATAGCATAGCTATGACATGTTTGCAAATTTGAATAACGCCAGCTGTGCAAGTATACCATGATATCATCACCATTCTTTATTAGAGGCCATGGTTTTATGGCGATCACCACGAACACTCTCAGAGGGAGTGACATCTGCAACCAGAACACAGTGGCTAGGCTGACTTGGTTTTGCTGCCCAAAAGAACTGTACCAACAAATATACAGGCAGAATATGAATAGGCCCTCTGACTCTTGCATTTGCCTATAATTGTGTTATATTCCTCGGAAATCAGAAGAAACTTAATAATTTTCCCCATGTCAACAAGAGGCCACTTGCTGACATCTTGCTGACCTACCAGGGGATGACAGTTTGACTGGATCAGGAATGTTATAATCTTTCAAATATATTATTATCGTCTTTTCCAAGTCTTTCCAGAAACTGCCCTGCTGAACCTTTCACGGGTGTTTTGCTTTCCCAAGCGACAGGCGCTCTTGCCACCAGCACTAGTTTCGTCCCTGATATAGACACTCCATGCCGGGCTAAGTAGTCTGTTAAATTTTGTTAGACACCTGACAGAATTCCTCACATTGTGGATCGACTTTTCCCGTATCAAGGTCTTTATTCAGGCAAACGTTAAAATTTTGTTAAAATTGAAACTTACTAATCATTAACTTAGATCTAAACCCAGAGGGAATCAAATGAGCGGTTGTTCAAAATGAAAAGCACGCACATAGTGAAAGGTACAATAAATTAATGAAAGGTAAAAACCACAGCAGAGCAATGGAAACAAGTAGAAAAAGTGCACTGGACACTGATTCATGAATCGGAACACTGGAAACATCGTGGGTTGGCGTCGGGACAATAAACAGTGATTGTTTTGTACTCACGGGGTATAAACAACACTGTTCCTTAGTAACGGTAGTCCCCCTATCCAAGATGGCGCAGGTCTCGTTGAATAATTAAAGATCTGTTGTCCTTAGTAGACTCTGCCTGGGTCACATCCACCTCACACACCGTTTTTAACTCAAGGAGGAAGACACCCACCCACCCACCCCTCCCCTCTCAGAAAGTGTGGCATGCAACTGCCAGCTATCAATAAAACATTACTTTAACTGAATGTGTAGATTTCATGTAATCTATATCGAAAGATGGCATTATGCTTGCGGAGCCATGAAAGAATTATTTTCTGACTTGGACCCACACCGCATCTTGTCCTTTCTGAAAGAGACCAAGATCTAGTAGTGGATTTAAAAACTTTTGCACCCACTTACAAAACTTTCAGATCTATGCAAAATAACTTTTGACAAGTTTACCAATGCGATAAAATTTATACGGAACTATTTAATTCCACTTATGATATTTAAATTGATGAAGTTCTGAATACCAAAACATAAAATAAAGTACCCAAATAGATTGTGAAAGGCGCGAAGTAGCCGTTATCGTGCCGAAGCGCCGTTAAACCTAAACTCAGACTCAAACTCTTACCGTGTCCCAAAGTTAATAAGTTCCATTTCCGCTGATGTGCAGTTTTGTGGGTTTGGTACAGGCAAAGAACAGACAGCATCCCAGTCATTACACGTTAATCTGCGTGAAATAGAATATTTCATTTCTTTTAAAAAATTATAAAATTAATTGACTTTTTGTATCGACTGATTGTGTTGATTCAAGTTTTCAGATGTCCTTAAAGAAAAAGTTTTAAAAATGTAAAATATAATGATCAGTGTTTTGGCTCCCCGTGGTAAGCCCAGAAATGAGTGCTCAGTGATCTGTGGTAAGACTACAGAATATGGGAAGCTTTCTGGACCAAAATAAGAGAGAGAGATAGACCGGTGGCTTCACAGGTTTATACCGGATAATGCCGGGTGCCTCATCTAGTAACTAGAAAAAAAAATTAATAATAATAAATTGAAACGTAAAGCAAATATTCTAAACGAATCTTTCCTAAGTTCAAAAGGGCAATAATGTTCTAAATACATTTTTCATTCAGAATTCGTTGCATAATTTCATTAATATTTGTTCCAGATATTGGGTTCCGATAACACAGCTATGTTGTTGCTTCAGCAAAAGGAATATAATTATGTTGTAAGAAAAATAAATGAGCAGATGGACACGTAAACACGCAGTGTACAAACCTTGGATCTAGAGGACGTCCGCAGTAAAACGATTGCTGGTTTAGTGTTGTAAAGTTGCACAGACAAGGACGGCCAGGAATGTTAGGGGTTGACCAGCAAATGGTGGCCTGGAATAAATTAAGTGATAGATTTTTGTTCCTGATTATACATGTAAGTATTGGGGGTTTACATCCCTCCCTCAGCACAGATAAGCCATTTCAGACTTTAAAGACCTCGAGTCAGTGTCCGCTGTCTTATTCTCTAATTCGGGGTCCGTGTAATGCTTAGAGTTGGATCTGACAAGTTAATTATCCAGTAACTTTAAAATAGTTACATAATCTGAACTGAATACATGTATATAATTATGTTTCATGACTGTCTGCTGAAGGTTTTAATCCCCACTCACTTTCAGTATAATACCCGACTCTCCCCTAGTACTGGTAATGGAAATGTAAGTGCTAGTCTGAACCAAATGTATAATTTTAAAATTTTCTTTTAAATTTAAATAAAATAAAATAATTTTTCCATTATTTTTGTAGGGTGGGGGTGTGGAATCAGTTGCCCCCTTTCCTTCCCCAATAAATCTAGCCCTGGGTGCTACTGCTATGAAAACTTTTTTTTTTTGCTCTTTTCCCGGAGACTGTAATAGGATCAGCAACTACCTTTGTGAGATTGGGAGTGCTGAAAGATTGTTACTGTATAATGTTTTTGGAGTTGAAAGATATTCAACTTAAGTTGGTGAGTAAGTGAGTTTCCTTCTCGTGCGGCGTAGGATATTTAGTTGTTCGCTGGTGCCTTCCTAGTATTTTATTGTTAAGATACAATAATTAAACTTTAGTATTATTTAATCGATGTTCGGATCTCGTGTTTTTTTTTTTATTCTACAGCTATAATAGTTTCGTTTTCTAATGGGTTGTAGTTAGATCAACTAACTCCCCCCTACTATAACGTGCTAGAACAACCTCAGCTGTTACAGTGACAGTAGACTACGCACAAAGAGAAAATCCTATGCTGTGTTCACTGCTCACCTTTAGCTTACAATGTAAACTAAAACGACGCCCGAACAGAGCTTTTTTTTTCGGTTTTGTATTACCTCCGAAATGTTTCCACGTCGAAAACGTCCAGCTATGAACATGGAGATCCCAAGGTGGGTTTGGCGGATGGTCGTTCTAAAGTACTCTCTTGGGTAGATAACTGCCGCAGTCAGCTGGGATAGAACAGACATGAGTCAATGGAACTAATTTTCCTGATGTTCTTAGGGTTTAAATGACACTTTCCTTGGCCTAGTTCACTGTTTAAATCTATCTTTGATTTTTGGCTATTGTTATAAGTACGTACGCACCCCAAGCGTTTTATGCTAGGGACGCGTACGTATAGGTACCTATCCCTAACCCCGTCCGTATCCTCAACCCTAATCTTATCGAATCCCTAACCCGGCCCCCTACCCTTTCAACCAAAAAACTGTAGGAAAACAAAGAAAATCTGAGAGAATAATTAATTAAGGCTGTTGTTAGCAGTATTTTGGGAGGAGCTCCCTAGCTCTGGAGTCACAAAAGGCTTTTAAAATATGCACCCCTAGTGCAAGAAACTGGGGGAGGGGGGGCTTACGTACTTGTAACAACATTCCTCAGTTCTATTATACAATCCAACAACTTGTGGAAAAAAATACAATTTAAACCCAAACGGTTCAACTGATTAACTCCTGTAAGCCGCTGAGACCGATTCATGAATAACTTACTCGGGTATACATACATTGTATTTAAATGATAAAATTCACACAAGCTATTCTTTGTTTCTTTGAATGGTGAATAACGAAATGATGCGTATTCTGTGCATTGTGCTTCCATAAAGCTTTACAGAGCGATTCATTTGACTTGCAGTGTGGAAATTATATGGGTCAGGGTGCGATTGGTCCCGAATTAAAAAATTCATTGTCATAATTGAAAAGCTTAAGTACGAGTCCTGAACCCCATCGCCCATCCACATGTACGTTTGCAATCCTTGGGTAATCTACTTCCCCACTACGAGCTTAGGTACTATATGGATGGCCCCAGATGGCTGTGCGTGCAGTACCTACTTAAATAGTAATCAAAGATTAGAGTGGTGGCATCGGTCAATGAAATGAAGGAGATAGCAATTTTTTTTCTTTGTCTTACTTGGAAGTACCCTGGGACGGAGCACCGTATGGAAATCTTATAACTTCCATTCCGGAGATCTTCCACGTGAGCAACGTGCGAATACTGAGAGCTCTTCATCCATGCTCTGATCTCATCCCCTCCAATCGTGCGCTGTTGACCGTAGCCATTTATCAGATCCACACGAGCAGTGATAACTTCGTTAATATTACAATTTATAAGTCCGTTTTTGTCCTTTTTTATGACAATCCGGGATAATGTCAAGTCCGGTAATTCTTTTTTGTCAAATACAGGGGGGTAACTCATATAATCTTTTTCAAAGTCCAAAATATATTGATTTTCCGATAAGAATGGAATGTAAGGAATTTTTGACAATTTTGTAAGGTTGTATAACTCTTCTGCGTTTTTCACCGAACAAATAGTTTGGTTCCCAACGCAGATGTTTGGACAACTATCTGAGGTTTTTGCTTTAAATTTGTCAATTATTTCACCCAATGTCGTCCGCTTGAAGCGTTCACTTGTGTCTGACTTGACATCTACAGGCAATCTTGTAGTGACAGTTGATAGGCTTGTAGTCCAGGACTTTGTATAACTGGTTTCCCTGGATATGAGAAAAAGACATAGATCTAGTTTTGATGAAATTTATGAAACACATTGTTTTAGGGATGTCAGAATTGGTAACTAATTCTACAGTAAAGATCTTTTCAGAAAAACAAGAGACATATAAATATGATCGGTTCCATCAAAGATAACACTTGATAAGATGAGACAGCTACTGCTTTAAGCGTGGTCAGATTTCGCATCGCCACCCAGAGGCAAACGTAGGGAAGTCATGAAAAATGCCGTATTTTACAAAGCCAAATAGGGAAATATAGAATTTTGTTCACTGTTCAGCTATCGCTATATAATAGGCCTTGATTGACGTCACTAAGTGTGAAATTATAATCTCAATCGCTATGGGAAAAACTCTGGCTCTTCGCAGTAGCACTGTTGCAATTTTGCATCATAAATTTAACATTATAATTATCAAGCATTCTTTTTATACTAAGCGCCATGGGCCCCGCCCATAATCAGGGCGCAAATTGTGTGCACGGTTTTCTAGTGGTGCGAAGAAGACAGCGCGTCGTCCGCATGATAAAACCTCACAAAGCCGGTTTGGGAAATTTTACAGGAGAAGGAAAAAACTGATTTATTTCCAAACCACAGGTCGCAGGTTCTTGAAAATTTCTCACTAGTATACATTTGCCCTTTCTAATACACTGCCTAATGTTTCACCCTGATGATTTTGATTACAATTATGTTTTAGATGTTTAGCAGGTTTGATGACCCGAAATCCGCACGATAAAACCTCCTGTAAGGCGGTTTTATTGTACGCATTTCCCCTCTCTCACTGGCCAGCAAACCTCTTTAGCCAGGCGTGTCTTCGTTTTGCTATTGTGAAGACGAGTTTTCCAGGGCAAATCAGGTGTTTACCAGACATGGATGAAGTTATACAGCTGGAGGAGGGATTAAAGTGATTTTAGGGAAAGTGGAGAAATATTTATTTTGGAGAAAGTGGAAGACGGGCAACGGCAATGAAGTAAACTAGAAGACGTTAAAGACTTGGAATATGGATACATAAAAACATTAAAAAACATACATGAGCAATGATTTATATTGTGGGAATTAAAAAAGATTGTTTATCAATTTAAAAAAAACGTAAAAAAAATCAAAACGTCCAGACTTTCTCTTTCAGCATTTCAGGCACATTTTTTCCTCTTTTCCCTTCATTCATCCCTTCCATGCTTTCCCCTTTTTTCCTCCTTCCTTCCGCCCCCCCCCCCTGATATTCTTCCTCTTACCGTGGTCTCATCCCTCGGCCCTGCCCTCCTTTGAGCCGTTATCCTCTCGTCCTGTGACACAACCCCCTCCCCTCGCTTTCTCTCTCGTCACCCATCTCCCTCTCCCCCCCCCTCTCTCTTTCTCACCCGTCCACCCTTCTTCCTACTTTTCTCTCTTTCTTTCTCTTTCGTTTTTTCGCTCTCACATTTTATCTCTCTTCCTTCACCCAACCCCAGTCTTCGTTCTTCCTGTGTTCCTACTTCTCTCTCTCTCTCTCTCTCTCTCTCTCTTCGTGCGGTGGAAATGTACCGCTGAATGCACGCAGTCACATCCCGCTATAGTGTGACTTTTCTCTAAATACTTCTGCTCCGTGATTGTAGCTCTTAGTCTTGAAAAGCTGAGAAGAGCACAGCCGTCGATGTGCTGGATGTACTCTCTGTAGCTTCAAGTTAACAGACACACAAGATGCGAATTCACTTGGCATTAGCTCTCCTTCCACCTCATGCCACAAGAAGCATTCCACGTCATCTTTATTGGCCAGATTGTAGATTGATAAGTCGTGAATGTACAAGTTTGTTTTTGTAACGTGTCGCACTGACTTTGCGATGTTTGAATATGGCCAAAATCTGGGACTTGAAAATATGTTTTCAAAAAGTCTTCGGCTCACAGCCTGTTAGTCCATCTCTCTGCGGCGTTCCACTTAAGTTCGATAGATCTCAGCCACAATTCTAAACTGACATTCCAGGCACTGCTTTTCGATGAACCTGTGACATGGTGGGAAGGCATCGTTGACAACAACTGCAGGAATCCCTCTATGCGAAAGTCTTAGCTTTCTTTAGCTCCGTCATGGTGCAAAGTGCTTGCAGATCTCAATGTCCAGTTCCTCACTGACCATCTTCCTATGTGTTTACTATCATAACGGCACACACTTATTTCCGTATGGCTTTCAAATTCAGATGATACAGCAGCGTCCTCCTCCTGCAGTCAGATGTTTCAGAATTGCAAGAAGATGCGGCGGCCATTGTTTTGGTCTTCCATGACAGTTCCCAGGAGTAATCGATGAGTTGCTCCGGATCTTCATCCGTGACTTCCTGTCAAGAGTCTGTTAAGCATGCATGCTTATTTCTCTCCTTGCGCATCGCTCTGGAACTGCCTGCAGCTTGTAAGTCTTTGATTCTTTGGTAAGCTTCCTTGCAGTGTACTCTTTGCCATTTTCACGCCATGACAATCATTTTGCTTGGTTGAAGGTAATCTTTTGTTTCACTGGAATGACCTGTTTAGCTGAGTTAGAAGGATTCCACCCGATCTATTCATTATTTGTTTCACACACTACATCTCATGGGCTGATTATGTCCTTGTTCAGTTTGCCATTCCCACGCTGGTTCAGTGCCAGAGCATAGACTTTCCTGTCCCTCTTCCTGTACAGCGACAGTGATACTCACTTCTTGCTGGTTGTCAGGGGCATCTTGCAGTACATTCACATTCTCTTGATGAGCCTCATCACTTTGCAACATTTGTATGTCTTCAGAGCACGTAAAGCGTACTCAAACGACACTTAATGAAAGGACATCAGTTAATTCTTCATCACTGTTGACAGGCCATTGATAGTGGAATCATTTCAGACTCGTTCCACAGGACTGGTGGTCCAGCGCTGGCATTTCCCTTTGGACTATCTTTGCCACAGCGTTCTCAGAGTTTTGGTATGGCAGTGGTGGAGCATTAATTTGATTGAGAAATTGTAACCTAAATTTCTCTCAAAATGTCTTCTACTCTTTGTGTCTTTGAAGGTGAACAAGGTAATTTCGATAAGCTAGGGCTGGCTTTCATTTCTGCTACACTAGCTGATCTCCGTCTCTTTAATGTTGGTAGAGATGGAGCATTCCCGTCTTTCAGCCGGCATAGTTCCGCTGGTGCTCCAGCAGTTTTCACCTTCCAGCGACAGCATTCTCAAGAGTTTTTGTTTCGCGATGACAGATTATTTGATTTTGGTTTTGTTTACATTTCTTTCGACAAAATAGGTTGTATGAGTATACAAAATCAAAGTCCGGCTATGTTTGTAGTGAAAAAGCCAAATTGTCCGTGCAAATTGCCATTGGAAACTTCAAAATATCAAGGGTCTATCATGGACAGTTAGTATTTAAGTGGCCGTACGCTCTTACAAGGAGGGAGAGGGGGTTGAAGCCAATGGTTAATTAAGAATGTACAGTGGTTTGGGGAGTGGTGGTGGTGGTGGTGGTGGGGGGGGGGTGAGGGGGGCGGGGAGGAAAGCTCTCCAAGTATGAATGTCCTCCTTTGATATGAAGTCGGCATGTCACATCGACAGGAGTTGTAAATGTGAAACGAAAGAACGTGAGAATGTTTACCTATCTACATTTGCCACCGTCGGCGAACTTCAAAGTGGCTTGACGCGACATTGTGTAAGGGGATTAAAATATGATTATTGTCTACTTCTTTGAAGTCCATCTGGACCCCGAGACAGACATAAGGGAAGAAGCGCACACTTGTTGTCTAACAATAGAATGTGTAATTGCCATCCCACCAACTGCAAAAGAAATTACTCTCAAGATTTAAAATGATAATAATAATAATAATAATAATAATAATAATAAGAATATCCGTGATATATAGCGAAATAAAACAGCATAATATCATTAACTGTCTTTTATCCTTTTGAAATGATTTAATATGTGATTCAAGCAAAACGAAATTTATTGCGAGGGAGCGGTAACAGTCAAATAGAAGAAAGGAGGGGGGGGGGTTGCTATTAAACATCTGCGAACACAGGCCAGCTGTGACAATGACCAAAGGATTAGTAGGCTAATGACTGACCCACAAGCACCAACAGTCTTTTGTCAGACTGTCCTCGGGGGCGGCGCTAAGGATTTAGGAGTTTTTATCATGCGGACAGGTAGGCGGGCCAAACGCTTGACCCGCATGATAATACCTGCTAAAGAGTTAGTGAGGTTTGATCGTGCGCATTCTGTGGCTATGACGGATAAGGAGGTTTGCGGCCGAAACTTTCTTATTAAAATTTTCACACTTAGGAATGGAATTTGGTTCTAATATTTTGCGAGGGGATGGAGAAGGGTCTGAACAATAGATTTTTGCGAAAAAACGATTTTCGCCAAAAATCGACTTTGTGAGGTTTTATCATGCGGGCGACGCAGCGTCTCATCTTATCATTCCTATTATCTTTGGTTTCATGACGAAGGGGCGAATAGACAACAAACTGTGCAGAACGAAAAAGCGAGCGCTTAATTTATCTGGAAAGGTGATGTTACGAGGTGGGTCCTCGAGTGTTACGAGTTCAAGGAAGGGTGTTACAGATGGGGTTTACTGTGCTCGTGTTTTACGGGGATGGTTAATTATAAATTTACGTGTTCGACTGCATTTAATAAAATATCGAGAGGTTTTAGAAATTACTCTGCCATACCATGCCACATACACTAATAACAATTTCGAGTAAGTTATATCAAGGACCTTGTAGGGCCACAAATTTATTACCTAAATACCTAACAATTTCGTCTATCGTTTACATATTAAAAGACAACATCAGCAGCATCAAATGAAAATACTAAAATACATAACTATAAATCTCCTCTAGATTCTTAAAAGATTTGAAACTCTATGTCATTCTGATTCATTCACAGTTTACTTAGTAATTATTTATCTTCAGAAATATAGACTGCCTACTATCTCACAAATAATATTCTTATGTCTCTGACGACAAGGTTAACTCAGTTAATTACTTATAAAGGATCAAACCGTCAAGACACACTGACGTAGTTAAGATAGATCTAGATCTGTTCTAGGATGGGCTGGCAATCCCCAGCCTCATCCAGACACATCAATTACAATTTACAAATGTGTATATCAGTCACTCTTTCTAGATCTTAATTGCAAGTAAAACTTTATGGTCTTGCATCCCTTTGGTCGCACTTCTACTGGAAAATTAGGGTCAGATTCACATCATCTCGAATCATGGTGACGACACTTACGATTGGTTCCCTGAAACGATTTCAGGGAACTGGAGAAAATAGCTGTGGATTATTTTCATTGTCTATCCAGGACATAGACATGACGTTAACAGTCTGTTGGTTCTCTCTGGCTGAACCTTTGGCCGACCGCCCTCGTAGATGGAAGGTCTACATGGAAGTGAGGTAGCATAAAGATGTTCCCGCTTATCTTCTGCAAAACCACGTGACTGCTCAAATTTGATTGGTGCATCCACTTCGAGCTCCGCTCGCAGCGCCAATAGATTCTATTAATAGTAACAGACAAAGTAACTCAACTATGTCAAAACCGTTCGCAAAGTCTCTACACCCTAAACGTTTTATGTACGAATTTATTCACTCCTTATTCGCCCCGTCTTTCCCTGTTAAAGTACACCCAAACTACGGGGTTGCAAACTGCGTCGTCACTGTTAATTTATCCATTCGTTCTATCCTGACCCACTTTCTTTCCATCTCTAAGAAAAGCGCTACAAAAACAAACCGTCCACGGGAATAGTTCAAGGACGTCTGGACTGGCTAAAATCAATGATGCCATGTAATAAACAATGCGTGACCTAGCACGGCAATTCAAATCCTAATCCTGACATATCCCCCACCCCAGTGAAAATTTTAAGAAAAATTTACACGATAAGATCCAAGAAATCCCAAAGTTATTGTGGTAGGGGCCTAAGTAGTACTGTAGAAAAATGAGTCTTAAGCTTGAGAAGAAAAATCCAATTAAGAACGTGCATATTGGATGGACAAAAAGCATACAATTATTGATGCCACGTTCTATAGAATTTATTCTATTTAAACATTCTTACTGCACACAATCAAAATTCTCAGAAACATCTATAATAATAATAAGTATATCACTGTATACTGCTGGTTTAAAGTATAACTATTATGAAATAATGAAGCCTTACTGAAGGAATAGGCTTATAATTATATAGTCAACACACACAATTGCTGCTTATATACACATTCACACACAATATATTGTTAATTAAAATACTGTGGTATCCAATGGCAGCAGTAGCTCTGGTAGCTTGGTTTGCCATGTCTTCATCTCATTGACCCGCTGACAAGGGCGTCAGGTTTGCCAGAAGTTCAGGTCACAGTCAGGAATGACGCTGGTGGAAAAAGGATATTCACAACAAAGGATTGTAAAAATGGTTCATAAAGTAATGAACAAGACAAATGTGAATCCATCCACCGTCTAGAATTGAGGGGGACAAGCACTATCCAACCCCAATACAAGACACAACACTCTTTAATAGGAAATTAAATGAGACGTGACAAAATATCAGCTTGGGAATTGTCACCGCCCGGGATAGACCGGATAACAAACCGGTATTCCTGGAGTGCAAGACTCCACCTCGTTAATCGAGCATTTTTAGCCCTGTTAGTCTTTAAGAATAACAACGGACGATGGTCCGTTTCAATTATAAACTCGGACATAAGTAGATATCTCGAAAATGCGTTTACAGCAAAAATGATAGCGAGGCACTCTCGCTCGATAATTGCATAGCGGCATTCCCTATCTAGCAACTTGCGGCTGGCGTATAGACATGGCCGCAAGGTATCGTCTCGTTCCTGTAATAACACAGCTCCCAATCCCTTGTCCGACGCATCAGTGCGGACAATAAATATTTGGTTTATGTCTGGCAGTATGAGAATGGGGGAAGTGGAAAACAATTGTTGAACGGTACGAAGTGTATCAGCACATTCGGTTGTCCATTTCACTTTATTAGGAAAATTCTTTCTTGTGAGGTCCGATAACGGAGCTGTAAGCGAAGAAAAATTTGGAATGAATTTCCTATAATAGTTAAGAAAGCCCAATAAACTACGAACTTCTTTCTTAGTTCGAGGAGGTTGGAGCTTTAAGATGGTAGTTATCTTCTTGTCATTAGGAGTCTGAACGCCGTGGGCAATTGTATGGCCCAGAAAATTAATTTCATTATATCCTAAAAATACCTTACTGGGTTTCGCCGTAAGGCCAGCTCGACGAAGAGCAATAAAAACTTGTCGTAAGGCTGCGAGGTGGCCCGACCAATCGGTTTCATAAATACAAATGTCGTCAAAATACGACAATACGGAATTCATACCCTGGAGCAATATTGTCATCATACGGGCGAAAGTAGCAGGGGCTGTAACTAACCCGAAAGGCATATAGCGCCACTGCATAAGACCCAACGGAGTCTGAAAAGCGGTATATTGCTTGCTATTCTCATCAAGCGGAATTTGCCAATAGCCTTTGGAAAGATCAATTTTAGAAAAAATTGTTGCCCTCGCTAACCGAGCAAAAAGATTCTCCTGGTTGGGAATCGGTTCAGCGTCATATATCGTAACCTCATTAAGTTTACGATAGTCAATACAAAAACGCACTGTATCATCTTTTTTTTTCACTAAGACGATGGGTGAGTTATATGGACTCGTCGATCGCTCTATCACTCCCAGGTGAAACATGTTACGTACCTCGGTTATTATAGTCTCTTGTGCGTGCAGCGGACGCGGATATGGTTTAACAAAGACGGGTATATCCGTCTTCAATCTTATAACATGCTGTACCAAGGAAGTATAACCTGGTAGATCAGTAAAGACTGTAGTAAACTCGTTAAGCAAATCTCTTAAATCTTGTCTTTGCGATTCAGATAAATCTGGATTTATATTCACATCCGAAGTGTTTTCAGAAGATCGAAGTGCGGGTATTGAATTCTCTATCTTAATAGGATCATCATCGTCAACTGAAACTAAGGCCGCATTGGCCTGAGCAACCACATTTCGGCGATTATTCTGTCGATTATCATCGTCGGACAGGTACTGCTTTAACATATTTATATGGAAGACTTTGTCCTGTCCTCGAATCTTGATAAGATAATTTACTCGAGAAAGTCTCTTTAGAACTTTAAAAGGTCCCTTCCATGTAAGAAGGAGTTTATTTTTCGTTTCCGGAAGGAGAACAAGAGTTTGGTCTCCGACGGCCAAGGTTCGCAATCGGCTACCTTGATCACGATATTGTTTATAAAGACTAGCATGCGCAGCCGAAGATTTTTGTGCGAGCTGACATGCGTTAAGAATTCGATGGCGCAAGTCTACAACGTATTGATATGCAGACCGCGTATCATTGTCGTCGGTGTCTGATCCGGCGAATAAATCATGGAGTATGGCCATTGGACCACGCGGCTTACGACCATACAATAATTCGAAGGGAGAAAAACCCGTCGATGCGTTCGGTAGTTCTCGGTATGCAAAAAGAATAGCGGGGAGTTGTCGATCCCAATCACTCGGTTTGTCGGCGGAAACTCGCGCAAGCATACTTTTCATGGTAGCATTCCACCGTTCACAGCAGCCATTAGACTGTGGGTGATATGGAGATGTCAATCTTTGTTTAATCCCGACCAACTCCAAGACTTTCTTAAAAAGCTCAGAGGTAAACTGTGGACCTCTGTCCGATAAAATTTCAACCGGAAACCCAAGACGCGAAAAAATAGTAATAAGGGCTTCAGCGACATGATCAGCTGAAATGTCTTTTAGCGGAATGGCCTCTGGCCAACGGGTTGCGTAGTCAATGACAGAAAGTATAAAACGATGTCCTCTGTCTGACTTGTGTAGAGGACCAACTATATCTATGGCAACGCGCTCAAATGGTCTGGAGACCATAGGCATCTCCTGCAGAGGAGCTCGCGATGCTCTTCCTTTAGGAGTACGTCTCTGACATACGTCACATGTTGATACGAACCGGTTTACATCTGCGTAAATACTGGGCCAAAAAAATTGCGTTAATATTCGAGACTTAGTTCTGGCCTTTCCCTGGTGACCCGCCAAGGAAGTGTCATGCGCGAGACGAATAATGTCGCGACGAAAAGATCTCGGTACTACAAGTTGCATAACGGTCTCTCGCTTATTCTGAAAATTACGATATAATAAGTCATCTTTCATAAGAAACTTAGAGGTATCCGGTGCGGTAGGATCAACCTTAGCAAACAAATGTTTCAATGTGGGATCTGAATGTTGCTCATTGTAACAGGGCGACAGACAGGCAAGGTATAGCTAGCGTGGGAAGATAGCTAACGGCGGGGAGACAGAGTTATTGTAGGCCAGAGGGGGAAAGTAGCCGATGCAACTGAAGCGCTTTGACACCCGAAAAGGGTAGTGTTTACTTGACCGCCGTACTTGTCGATCAGATCACCTGGGAATTGCTTGGGGGGTAGAGCTGTTTCAATAGTATTTGACGTGGAGTCGACGGGGGTGGCTATTAGGATAACTAATGTACACTCGGTGAGCGTCTTGGGACGCTACCCGACTGGGTATAAATCCCCGAACGCTCCTTCCAACTTCAGACCGCTGAGAGCACTCACCAGCTTCGTGCCGAAGAGGAGACCACAACTGCAACTGCAACTTTGTACTAGTCTTGTGAGTGGGGAAGGTCAGGGAACCCGCAAACATCCTTTGTCAGAGCGTGGTATCTTTGGTATCTTGTCGGCATTTGGGCTGTTGCTGAGTGGTAAGTTAATTGTACGATGTATGTGTATTTTACTTAATGTTCATGATTGTAGAACCCAAATCTAGTGGGTTTACTTTGGTATAACTACTGCCTCTGAGAGAGTCACGGAAACGCCGTTATATATATGTTACGAAACCTTATAGGATGGGGTCCGTTAGAGAGAGCGTTATTCTTCGTGGGGAACGTGTAAATATCATTAAAACTGTATTGATCGTTTATTCTATTGCCTATATGGGAGCCTATGGAGTATGGGAGCTGCAGCCTGACTTATAACAGTGTCAGCGGTTAAAAGTGTTAATGATGAATATCCGTCATGGAGTAAGTATGGAAGTCATGCCTTCCAGCAGTAGATTAGGACTTTGCGATTGTTTTTCTACAGAGGAGGAAGAACAACACCTTCTTGGCTTCTCAACTTCTTGTACTTTGATTAACGACATCGTGGCTTCTTGGCTTCCCGACCTATTGGTACCTGTCGATACCTGTTGATCTAACTGCACAGTCAAGCCAGGGTAGAGAGGAAGAACCAGTGCCCAGATAGCGCCATACACCCCTAAAGGAGAGGTTTCCTTATGCTGAATGTTCCCATGTGTTTTATAAAATGTGCTAGAGATTGAATATTACGAAGCCATTTAATTAGCATGTACTGATTTGCATCAACTTCATTCCATCGAAATTCACATGAAATTGTATGACCTATGTTCCTATTATTATTGAATGAATTAATAATTATTGTATATATGTAAGCAATACAGATATCGTTTGTTATAACTTATAGAAGAGAGATAGTCGATTATTTAGTGTGTTTGTGCCGTGCCCATCACGGCTGGTGTCAGAAGAAAGTTAGTGAGAGAAAGTGGAAACATCACAATGGTGTCAGAAGTGGGATCCTGCTAGTAAATAACATTTAATTTTGATCTGGGTCGTGTCAAGGGGCTATTGTGTGATTGTGTGGACAGGTCATCTGCCCTGAGGCGAGTGAGAGAGATTGACATTTAGTGCCTGCGACATGCTCTGATTTTACCTGTGCATTGACTGTTCAATTTTATCTTTTGTCACAGAGAAAATTGTTGTTTGCTATTGCAGGAATATTGTTGTTAACTTCACAGTTACGATCCACGCTTTATTGTTAGCTTTGTTTACAGGTCAATTGCTGATGGACTATCTGGGCGCACTGAAGCTTGCCAGACAAGAAGGCATTAGTGATGAGGAATTCAAAATTAGGTGGGACGAAGAGAAAGCCCAAAACCGAGAACAAAGGGCTATCGAACGAGAAGAAAAGGAGCGCGAACGAGAAGAAAAGGAGAAGGAAAGACAATTTGAAAGGGAGAGAATGGAATGCGAACGGGAACTAGCCAAAAACGGGTGCCACAATGGTAAAGGGAATGGAAAATCTGCTGCCCCGAAGGTACCTAAAATTGCCATTTTTGATGACTCGCGCGAGGATCTCGACTCGTATTTGAAAAGATTTGAAAGGCTCGCGCAGGCAAATGATTGGGAAGAAGACACCTGGGCAGACATGTTAGGGGCATTGTTAACTGGCAGGGCGTTAGATGTTTATTCCGGTCTCAGCGATGAAGACAGTAGGGACTACGAGAAGGTAAAGAAGGTGTTGTTCAAGAAGTATCACCTCACGGCAGAGGGTTATAGGCGTAAGTTTAGGGAGAGTCGTCTAGATAAGGACGAAACTTATACGCAGCTGTCCGTGAGATTGCAGAGATATTTTGAGAGGTGGGTAGACCTCTCAGAGGCAGAGAGAACTATGGAAGGGATTACGGATCTGTTAGTCAGGGAGCAGATGTTGAAGATTGTCGACTGTAATCTTTCCATATATTTGAAAGAGAGGGACCCCAAGTCCGTGCATGAGTTAGTTGAGATGGCGGACTTGTATAGTGAGGCTCATCAGTCGAAGCGAGGGCTGGAGCAACAGCAGAAGTCAGGTAAGAGGGTTGAGGAGAGCAGAAGTAAGGGTTTAGGAGTGAGTAAACCGGTATGCTTCAACTGTGGCTCTCCCAATCACCTGAGTAGGCAGTGTGACCAGGGCAGGACGAAGAAGGGTGCTGCTGCCACTGTCGAGGACAACCGAGGTAAGTCCCAGCGTGAGAGTGGGCGTGGTTGTTTTGTGTGTGGGTCACTTCTCCATATTGCGAGATTCTGTAGGAAGAGACAGAAAGAGACGACCGCAGTCGTACTAACCAGCGATGAGGAAGCCGATGACAGTCAGTGGGAGTCATCGGGCAGGGCGAATACTCAACCAGGGGCTGAGCAGAGTGTTGGGCCACAGACCTTCATTTCTTGGGAGACGGAAGGTAAGAGTATTGAGTTAGAAGGTTCGACAGAACATGAGCCCGAAGACGATGTTCCGGAGAATGATTTATCCGCTCCATTTTTGGAGAAGGGGAGGATAGGGGATAAAGAGATTACTATCCTTCGTGACACGGGATGCACGTGTGCGATTATAAAAAGGGACAAACTGCCTCCTAACAGCTTAACTGGGAAGAACAGGAGTTATGTCCTGATGGACGGGACGAGAAGGTCTGCTCCTGTCGCGGAAATGTGGGTAGAAACCCCATTTTATACTGGGCTTCTCAAAGCGCTAGTAGTGGAAGACCCAGTGGCCGATTTGATTATAGGAAACATAAAGGGGGCGTCTCTTGAGAAGATAAGTGTGGTACTCACGCGATCTCGCAAGGTGGAGATTGACAAGGAAGAGCATGAGTGTGAGAATGCGAGTGCGAAAGTGAGTCAGACCACAGATAATGAGGAGGCCAAGGGCAACTCAACGGAGGAGGTAAGGGTAGGGGCCAAGATAGGGGAACTCACACCAGGTGAGATAGCCCGGGCCCAGAGAGAGGACGAAACTTTGAGAGTTTTAAGGGAGAGAGCCACGTTGGAGCAATCGGCTGAGGTAGGTACTCACATAAAGGAGAGTAAGGGAATTTACTATCGGGTAAAGAAGGCCGGGGCTGGACGTGCTGATGTGGAGCAGTTGTTGGTACCTAAGCAGTACCGAAGTGAGCTGATGAAGATAGCTCACGAAGGAGTGTTCGGGGGACACTTAGGAATTTCGCGCACACAGGACAGAATAATGCAGTCGTTCTTTTGGCCTGGGATAGGTGCGGACGTAGGTCGTTTCTGTCGATCGTGTGACGCGTGTCAAAGGACATCCAATAAAGGTAGGGTGACAAAGGTACCCCTAGTGCCGACACCCCTGATCGACACGCCCTCTTCGCGCGTCGCCATAGATTTGGTTGGTCCACTTCCGCGTACGGAACATGGGAGATCGCGTTATATTTTGACGCTAGTAGATTATGCCACGCGTTTCCCGGATGCCGTAGCCTTAAGGGGGATATCAGCTGAGCAGGTCAGTGAAGCGTTAATGGAAATATTTTCTCGGTTAGGCATACCAAAGGAAATAGTTTCAGATAGGGGATCACAGTTTACCGGTGAGCTGATGAGAGAGGTCAGTGCACTTCTCAAAACGAAACAGATATTCTGCTCGCCCTACCACGCGATGGCCAATGGTCTGTGTGAAAGATTTAACGGAGTGCTGAAGAATATGCTTCGCCGAGTAGCTCATGACAGACCCAAGGACTGGGACAGAATGTTGTGTCCACTGCTGTTCGCGTATCGCGAAACCCCACAGGCCAGTACAGGTTTTTCGCCGTTTGAACTAGTGTTCGGTCACCCTGTGAGAGGACCACTTGCAATACTGAAGAATCTGTGGACTGGGGAAGCGGAGTCAGAAACGAGGTCATCGTACGAATACGTGGTAGATATGAGGGAACGATTGGAGGATGCCATGAAAGTCGTAGCCGAGAACAGCAGCGTCGAAAAACACAGGCAGAAGAAATACTACGATAGGGGGGCCAAACAGAGGAAATTCCAAGTGGGCGATTCCGTCCTCATACTTCTCCCAAGTGACGGATCGAAACTACAGATGACTTGGAAAGGGCCTTACAAAGTAGAAGAGCAGAGAGGGTCAGTGAACTACATGGTGAACGTCAAGGGGAAGAGACGACTGTATCACGCGAATATGCTGAAGAAGTATATTGAGAGGGAAGACGAACAGGAAAACACAGAGGCAATAGCTGCAGCTATAATTGACGAGACCGATGAAGGAGAGGAAGCGACTTCGATGCCTCTGGAGACAGTCATGCCTAAGCTAGAACAGACCGAAACCTACAGGGATGTACAGTTAGGGGACACGCTAGATCAGGATCAGAGAGAACAGATGCAAGAGCTCATGGAAGAATACAAAGATATATTTACCGATGTACCGGGGCTCACTGACCTGATCAAGCACAAAATCCCATTGCTAGATCAAAAACCTGTGAAGGTAAGACCCTACCAACTACCGTACTCAACTAGAGAAGCTGTCAATGCTGAGGTAGGCAAGATGCTTGCGGCCAGAATCATCGAACCGTCTGAGTCCCCGTACAATAGTCCAATTGTATTAGTTAAGAAGCCCGATGGTCAACATCGTTTCTGCAACGACTACAGGCGGCTAAATGTTGTGACTGCCGATGACGCCGAACCGATGCCTGAGGTAGAAGCCATTATTTCCAATCTAGCGGAGGCAAAATATTTCACCAAGCTGGACTTGACAAAGGGCTTTTATCAAGTTCCGATGGCCGAGGAAGATAAACACCTGACGGCGTTCGCCACACCGTTTGGGCTATACCAGTACAGGGTCATGCCGTTCGGGTTGAAGGGATCCCCCGCCACATTTAACAGGCTCATGAGGAAAGTATTAAAAGATGCTGGCGAAGGGGTAGATGCATTTGTAGACGACTGTCTTATACACAGTGCAAATTGGCCTGACCACTTGGAACGTTGTCGGAATGTCTTCGAGCGACTGAGACGGGCAAATTTAAAAGCTAGACCTACCAAGACGCTAATAGGGATGACAGAAGTCGAGTACTTAGGCCATAAGCTGGGACAGGGGACTGTAAGACCGCAGGAGAGTAAGGTGCGAGCCATTGTCGACTGTGACCGACCGACGACCAAGACACAAGTGAGGAGTTTCCTGGGGCTAACGGGGTACTATCGGAAGTTTGTACCAAATTACAGTGCAATCTCGGCGCCGTTGTCAGACCTCACAAAGAAGTCCCAGGGCACAAAGTTCGCGTGGGGACACGCGCAGGAGAACGCGTTCAATGCCCTAAAAATTTGTTTGAGTTCCGAGCCGATACTACGGATGCCAGACTGGAACAAGGAACTGATTCTCCAGACAGACGCATCTAACCTTGGAGTGAGTGGCTGCCTACTTCAAGAAGACGAGGGTACGAAGTATCCAGTTGTATATGTTAGCAGAAAGTTGAAACCTGCGGAGAAGAACTACTCAACAATTGAAAAGGAATGCCTGGCCATAGTTTTCGCCGTTAGTAAGTTGCAGGCGTATCTGTATGGGAGAAACTTCGTGTTAGAGACGGACCACCGACCTCTAACTTGGATGCGAACTAAAGACCAGAAGAACGCGAGGGTAACTAGATGGAACCTGGCGCTGCAACCATATAACTTTCGAGTCAGCAACATCAGGGGGCGAGACGCTCTATGGGCCGACACTCTATCTAGATTACCAGTAGATTAATAATTTTATTAGCCGATTTTGCCAGGGAAAATCGACTTAAGTGGGGGCGATTGTAACAGGGCGACAGACAGGCAAGGTATAGCTAGCGTGGGAAGATAGCTAACGGCGGGGAGACAGAGTTATTGTAGGCCAGAGGGGGAAAGTAGCCGATGCAACTGAAGCGCTTTGACACCCGAAAAGGGTAGTGTTTACTTGACCGCCGTACTTGTCGATCAGATCACCTGGGAATTGCTTGGGGGGTAGAGCTGTTTCAATAGTATTTGACGTGGAGTCGACGGGGGTGGCTATTAGGATAACTAATGTACACTCGGTGAGCGTCTTGGGACGCTACCCGACTGGGTATAAATCCCCGAACGCTCCTTCCAACTTCAGACCGCTGAGAGCACTCACCAGCTTCGTGCCGAAGAGGAGACCACAACTGCAACTGCAACTTTGTACTAGTCTTGTGAGTGGGGAAGGTCAGGGAACCCGCAAACATCCTTTGTCAGAGCGTGGTATCTTTGGTATCTTGTCGGCATTTGGGCTGTTGCTGAGTGGTAAGTTAATTGTACGATGTATGTGTATTTTACTTAATGTTCATGATTGTAGAACCCAAATCTAGTGGGTTTACTTTGGTATAACTACTGCCTCTGAGAGAGTCACGGAAACGCCGTTATATATATGTTACGAAACCTTATAGGATGGGGTCCGTTAGAGAGAGCGTTATTCTTCGTGGGGAACGTGTAAATATCATTAAAACTGTATTGATCGTTTATTCTATTGCCTATATCGGAGCCTATGGAGTATGGGAGCTGCAGCCTGACTTATAACAGTGTCAGCGGTTAAAAGTGTTAATGATGAATATCCGTCATGGAGTAAGTATGGAAGTCATGCCTTCCAGCAGTAGATTAGGACTTTGCGATTGTTTTTCTACAGAGGAGGAAGAACAACACCTTCTTGGCTTCTCAACTTCTTGTACTTTGATTAACGACATCGTGGCTTCTTGGCTTCCCGACCTATTGGTACCTGTCGATACCTGTTGATCTAACTGCACAGTCAAGCCAGGGTAGAGAGGAAGAACCAGTGCCCAGATAGCGCCATACACCCCTAAAGGAGAGGTTTCCTTATGCTGAATGTTCCCATGTGTTTTATAAAATGTGCTAGAGATTGAATATTACGAAGCCATTTAATTAGCATGTACTGATTTGCATCAACTTCATTCCATCGAAATTCACATGAAATTGTATGACCTATGTTCCTATTATTATTGAATGAATTAATAATTATTGTATATATGTAAGCAATACAGATATCGTTTGTTATAACTTATAGAAGAGAGATAGTCGATTATTTAGTGTGTTTGTGCCGTGCCCATCACGGCTGGTGTCAGAAGAAAGTTAGTGAGAGAAAGTGGAAAAATCACACTCATCATGAAATGCACTAGACGTAATGTTCACTTCAATAGTAGGATTACTCAATAGACTGTCTGCTCGTCGACTCGATTGTAGGCGTGTTGTCGCACAAGCAACACTCTCATCCTCAGTCCAAATTTCCAAGTTACCGATAGGAAACTTATTTACTTGAGGTACATTCCCTATGATTATATCAGCCACCGGATTAGGCAGTACACATGCAGTAACAATACCTGTGAGAAAAGGTGTATCAATATAAACTTCTGCAAGACGGAATCGCTCTACAGATCCGCCAAAAGTAATACAAGTTACCTCCTTGTCCAAAAATTGTGTTGGACGGACTAGTGACTGTCGAACGCCGATAGTCGTGCATCCGGAGTCACGTAGAACAGAAGCGCGAATAGCGTTCACGCGGCCCTGGTAAAATGTTAATTCCCCCAGTTCATGTAGGGCGGACATGACTGGAATACTCTTTGATTGCGATGAAGATCCAGAATGACCGTCAGTCTCATAAAGTGTAGGTTTAACCGAGCAGGCATTTGCCGCTCCCATTTTTACGGTACAAAATCTTCGCATGTGGCCGAACTGATTACACTTGAAGCACATAATACGGTGTGAGTCGTGTCCACGATAAGGCCGATTCTGCGGTCTATTATAATTATGATTATCATCAAAATACACTCGTCGAGGCGGTCTCTGAGGCCGGTTATATTGTTGGCCTGTGTAGTTGCCACGATAATATGGGCGAGGCTCGTAAAAAGAATAAGTCTGATATCCTCGACGCGGGGATACATCACCTTCATTCGGAAAATCCCTCTGTTTAACAAAAGGCGGCTCTGATTTCTTTAACGTTAGCTCACGCTTCCTCTCCTTCTGTTTCTCTCTTTCTTTTTCTCTCTCTCTTGCTGCTAGCCAATGCTCAAGATCTCGGTCTTGTTGTAGTTGTTGTTCGCACCACGAGGCGCGTTCTTCCTCTGGTATGCCGAGAACTTTGGCATATGCCAGGTATTTAAAAAACTCGGCCATGATATGTTAAAGTCTGTAAAGTTAGTAAATATTTACCCAATGTTACGGTATATCGCGGTATCAATTATATTATATGAACAGTTATTGACTGTTAATATTAATTCAGTGTCTTATGTTAGCACTGCTTCGCGAAAAGAACGTTCTATCTCTCTCTCTGAAAATTACAGGCAGTATCACTTAAACTGCAAACACTTTATCTCTCTCTCTGAAAATTACAGGCAGTATCACTTAAACTGCAAAAACTTTATCTCTCTCTCTCTCTATGAATTCTAGTAAGGCAGTGCCGTCTATCCGTTGCTCCCACTGCAATAAAATACTATATTATATCGCCATTACTGCGATAAATTAATGTCTCGAGTGATCACTCTCAAAATTTACGTCTCTCTCAACGCGACGAACCAGTGTCCTCTGTTATCACTGTGAAAAACGAATCGCTCTCTCAATGCGATGAATCAACAATATATCTCTCTCTCAACACGACAAATTTGAAATATCTCTGTGTTCTCAAAACACTCTCAAAAATCTCTCTCTTCTCAAAATGCGCACACGCAGTGTCTTCTGTTACCACTGCAAAATTATTCTCTCTAGATCTATCTTCAACGTGAAATTGTCACGTGAACCAAAAATTATTATATCTCTCTCTCACATATGTCAATACCAGATTACAATTCAACGTGGTTTTAGCACGTGAAACACCTCAGGCATATATTGTAAACATATCAATGTTAGTATAGTAGTTTAAAGGTCATTAAGCAAAAAAAAATACAATAAACAGGACGTATACTGACAAGTAAAACGAACGATAACAGACCCTACAAGTCCTAACTTATATTACAGATAGTTTAAGAAGAAAGACAGGAGAGACATCTTCCTAAAGAAAGGTGAGGAAGTAAGAAACGCCACAATCTATACGAATAATGGATCCCTAAAAGAACTATTCACAGAGAAGCAAATCCCCCCGAGTTATTTTACATAGCCACCAAGGCCTCCAATATCCTTCGTAATGGCAAAGAAGATATGCTAACCTATGATCCCAACCAACCTCCCGCACTTAAACTAAACATATAATAAATAGTAAAATGGCCTGGAACACACACACAGAGCGGAAAGTACGTCGCCCTCCCCAAGACTGTTAGATAGATGGATCACTTATCTTTATTTTTGAGGAATTCTGATGTTAATATCCTCAATCCATAGCTCCAAGCCCAAAACTGTATTTCTGTCTGAGGTAGAACTGGATGATGAAAGGGTTCCCTCGCCGGTGTCCACGGGTCAATGGGATGTTGAGTTCACCATATGAAATTGAAATACAAAATATTCGATTAATACAAATTGTTTAAAGTCTATAATAAAAGACCTGAAAACATAATATTACAACAGTACAATATGAAATAATGGAATAAAAAATACAATAGGTGTTAAATAATTTATCTAAGTGGCATGGCGTTATCTAAGGTTCTTTAAGGGTCCCTCTCCAGTGTTACGAGGTGGGTCCTCGAGTGTTACGAGTTCAAGGAAGGGTGTTACAGATGGGGTTTACTGTGCTCGTGTTTTACGGGGATGGTTAATTATAAATTTACGTGTTCGACTGCATTTAATAAAATATCGAGAGGTTTTAGAAATTACTCTGCCATACCATGCCACATACACTAATAACAATTTCGAGTAAGTTATATCAAGGACCTTGTAGGGCCACAAATTTATTACCTAAATACCTAACAATTTCGTCTATCGTTTACATATTAAAAGACAACATCAGCAGCATCAAATGAAAATACTAAAATACATAACTATAAATCTCCTCTAGATTCTTAAAAGATTTGAAACTCTATGTCATTCTGATTCATTCACAGTTTACTTAGTAATTATTTATCTTCAGAAATATAGACTGCCTACTATCTCACAAATAATATTCTTATGTCTCTGACGACAAGGTTAACTCAGTTAATTACTTATAAAGGATCAAACCGTCAAGACACACTGACGTAGTTAAGATAGATCTAGATCTGTTCTAGGATGGGCTGGCAATCCCCAGCCTCATCCAGACACATCAATTACAATTTACAAATGTGTATATCAGTCACTCTTTCTAGATCTTAATTGCAAGTAAAACTTTATGGTCTTGCATCCCTTTGGTCGCACTTCTACTGGAAAATTAGGGTCAGATTCACATCATCTCGAATCATGGTGACGACACTTACGATTGGTTCCCTGAAACGATTTCAGGGAACTGGAGAAAATAGCTGTGGATTATTTTCATTGTCTATCCAGGACATAGACATGACGTTAACAGTCTGTTGGTTCTCTCTGGCTGAACCTTTGGCCGACCGCCCTCGTAGATGGAAGGTCTACATGGAAGTGAGGTAGCATAAAGATGTTCCCGCTTATCTTCTGCAAAACCACGTGACTGCTCAAATTTGATTGGTGCATCCACTTCGAGCTCCGCTCGCAGCGCCAATAGATTCTATTAATAGTAACAGACAAAGTAACTCAACTATGTCAAAACCGTTCGCAAAGTCTCTACACCCTAAACGTTTTATGTACGAATTTATTCACTCCTTATTCGCCCCGTCTTTCCCTGTTAAAGTACACCCAAACTACGGGGTTGCAAACTGCGTCGTCACTGTTAATTTATCCATTCGTTCTATCCTGACCCACTTTCTTTCCATCTCTAAGAAAAGCGCTACAAAAACAAACCGTCCACGGGAATAGTTCAAGGACGTCTGGACTGGCTAAAATCAATGATGCCATGTAATAAACAATGCGTGACCTAGCACGGCAATTCAAATCCTAATCCTGACAGGTGAAGTATAAATGTTTAAAAGGAAAGTAAGCAAAGCAAATAATACAACAAAAATAATGCACAAACACATATCTCGAAAAGTTTTCAATAGATTGGAATGATACTTATACATAATGAAATTAGCAGTGAGAGAACCATTTTCATGACAAAACCTCAAAATCGCCAAAATGTCACATACAGCATTATTATGGCAAATATCCCACGATATACTCGTAAGTACCCCCCCCCCCTTCCAACTACCTGCATAATTAGACTGACCTCTGCTCCATCAGAGTGACGTAAGACACCGTCACTAGCAATACAAATGCACAGAAGATTAGGAGAGCTCGTCTAGAGATGAAGTTTAACTGTTTCTTCCAAAAAGTCAGCATTTTCATCTCTTCCTGTTGAAACATAATAAAAAAAAGAAGATATAGAAATAAAAAAAGAAGATATAGACTGCTATCAGCCTTAGGTTGATATCATACTAGGCCCAGTCAGACCCGGTCAGATGCTGCCAGCAAAATGTATTCCAAAGAAATAATGGCAGAAATTGACAGGGCTCAGTATGATAGGGTCTTCCCGGATGTACTAAGAAAATATAGGAAATTATGATGTGCACTTCTGTTGTGTCAATGTTTTGTTTTGTCCGGCCACACTGACATATTGTAACTATTCAGTCCCTGGCCACTTCCTTGTGACTAAACGACTTCCGTTTTCCGTGACCTGGTTTCAGGGTGGTTTTGTTGGCTCGTGGTTGTCAGTCTTATAGCGTTAAACATCTACACTAATCTAGTTCATGTTGTAAAACACAACTTCTTGTTTGCCAGCAGCTGATTGTGTCTGACCGAGTTTAGTGAGATACCTCCCTTATAAAGAGGGAGGGGGTATACGACATAATTATTAGGTTGAAGGGTTTTAGAATTGAAATTTGACCGGGCAGCCATTTTACACGTATTCTAAGATCAACGAACATGACCTCCTGTAGTGGAGACTCACTATATCACACTGCAGAAAAAAAAAGAGGAAAAAACGATAGAATCAAAGATTACAAAGCATAGAAGATGTCTATCTGTACAAGAAGCTGCCGAAGGACAAATAACCGGCTAAAAACTGACCGAGCTGCCAAACATCAAACATCCTAACATTTTTCATTCTTCAGTACCGAACGCAGGGCGTACGCATTTGATCAGTTCAAAGTAAGTGGCCTTTTCTTAACTATGGAATGGAAATGCCTTTTCTGTTTATGACCTAGATCAACAAACGTCTTCTTCTCTCACTCAGTTTCTCTGCTGCATTCCCCGCCCGTGTGCGAATCCCTGGTACAGAAAAAACCGATTTTGCTTTCGTCCGACGTCCGGATTCGACAACCAGTCTAACACAAATGGTAGGCATTTTCCATAATGCAATGGCGGACGGATGTAAACACAGCGAGCGTGTGACCGAATGTTCGTTCAACCTATAGCAGGGGTGGCCAAACCACTTCTCACGAGCCACATGCGGCTCTTTGACCTTCAATGTGCGGCTCGTGGAAATAATGTTCCTCCATGTTTTGACCAGATATTTACTAAGACAAATAAACATCATTAAAAATATCTCTTATTTTATCCTTTTAAGTTTGTTTTTGACATTCTAATTTAGACACTGAAATGCAAATTCCCGTGTTTTTCTTAATGTTCCTGTAAATATATTACGTTCGGATACAGGTTCTGTGTATAATATGTACTTTGTGATGACTGAAAGTAATACAAGTGACCTGTTTAGACAACTGCATACATGAGTAAATTAGACTATATTGTTTGCTTACATGTATCTCTTAATATTTATACAACATTTTTGTAACAAATACATCATCGTCATCATCAGTTGCCTTGTCTGGAACAGACATTGGCGATCATGGCTCTCCACTCGGGTCTGTCATCAGCCAACCTCAAGAAGGAGTTGTTGTTGTGACGTTTATTTGTTGTCCATGAATTAAGACTTTCAAAGAAATTGTTTCTCTGTCAACCCTTGCTTTTCCTGCCTTCGATCTTCCCTGTGACTGCTAGATGTTCGAGGCTCCAAAGGCGATAGATGTGCCCTAGAAATTTCAGTTGCCTCTGTCTTATTGTCTTACTTAATGGTATTTTCAGATTAGGGTCTCTCAAGACTGACGTATTTGGTGTCTTCTCCATCCATGTGACAATAAAAACGTGTGTGTAAATTTGTTCAGATCTTGTGGCCCTTGAATAACTGGTTTATCACATGTGACTTTTACATCAAGCAAGTTTGGCCACTCGTGACCTATAGGCTGCCGACAGTTTTATATATTGCTATCTAGCTCTTGACGTCACAGAATTTGCGCTGTTTTGAAATTTAAATTTTTGCACCCAAGATTCGTCCATCTTCTTCTTTAAACAAATCAAATTTTTGGACACAATTGAAAAGCATTTCACAAACAAAAAATAAACTAAAAACATGCAAAATCTGAAATAATATTTAAAAAATACTTAGCGTTAATAAAATGTTTAAGGAATAACAGGATCCTGCCGTCTTTAACCAATGCTGAGAAAGTTTTACTTGAAAGTGGGCCACAATTTTGGAAACAGAATTCTTAGGCAGGCGTCATACAGAGAAAGTTGTTGGTTACATGTCTCTCACCACTCGGTACGGGCTAAAAGTTGCACGTTCATGTCCATTCGTCACTTGTCCAAAGTCGTTCGTCCCATATGAGCGCACCCAAATTTTTATTTCAAAATTCGAAAGAGACACTGTCTCAATCCTCGTTCAAACTGAAGGGGCATCAGATCTAAAACATCCAGACTTTTTCTTACCTTGCACAAAGTAGAATAGATCTAGGTCTTTTCCAGAAAACTGCAACATCCAGCGTTTTTGTTTTTTTAATTAGAGGAAAGCGATTCATTTCTTCCTTAAATGTCCATTATTTATTTGAATGCTTTGTTTTTCTCCCAATATCCTCCCTAATGATATAACATGCAAAATTGAGTTGTCATAGTTTACATCCGACCTGCTTCAATACACGGGTCAAGTAATAACATAACACATTATGAGGCGTTATAAATAATATCGACTTTTTGTCCATATCATCCCGGGATTTACTTTAAACGCTTGTCTGTTGTGCATTATTCGTACTCGTATTGGAAAGAGCATTTGCATTTTCATAGATCCGATCACATTCACAAGTCATTATACACAGAAGCATAAAAGTTAATGCTTTTCTACTTCAATTGTGTGTGTGTGTGTATCTGTCTCTCTCTCTGTGTTTGTGTGTGTGTGTGTGTGTGCAGTTTTGCTGCAGCTTTACTTAAGACGTGTTTTCATGTGTACGGAAACGGAAACGTCAAAAATCCATCAAGTAGGAAAAAGAAAGGGTAATTCCATGTGTAGGGAAACAGTTTCTTCGTACACGTGAAAACATTCTATTTCATTGCTTCATTGGTTTTTGCCGTTTCCGTTTCCATACACATGAAAATCCAGCTTTATTGTAATGATGTATCCCGCATCTTGTTTTGTTTCTGCATTGATCGTGTTAATGGGTGGTATATCTTTTGCATTTTATCAATTAGAAATTTTCTTCGCCAACATACACAGCTTTCACATGCAAACAGCACATCTGCCTTTACTGCGTACGACTAGGTTTTGCCCTGCAGTCGTGGTTAAAGCAGTGTGGCAAATACATATTGTGTGTTTAGGTTTTTATTTCAGGAGGTTTCGCTGCCCTTAGCATTTACACCTCACTTTTCTTCTTTTTAGTTTACTTGTTCTTGTTTCTGTCAGAGAGAATGTATTTTTTGAGAGATCTCTCTTCCGCGAAATCGCGAAAATAGGTCGCGTCGGTAACAAGAATTGAAAGGGACCGTCTTCACCAGACACAGAGTGGGCATCTGTTACCTGTGGTTTGTTCATTGGGTTGATTAGAACTATTTAGAATAGTTTGTGAGCCCTCAATCCCCATGGAAATGTACAAACCGGTATTGTTTACTGCCGTGACCTACTTTCCGCTCCATGTTAACTGTGGTTTCCCGGAGCTTCCCATGTCTCGCAGTGCAAATCGACCAAAAGTGATTCCTCTCTATACATACATTCTCTCTGCTCAAACTCTTCGCCAACATCAATATCTTTATAAACCCTCTTTCGTATTGTGTTCTTCAGCGTTCTTCCATAAACTGGGCATTGGTGCCGGGGATCGGGCTGGTACCCCAAATGTGCTCTTGATACATTAATAAAAGAGGCCTTTACAGGACTTTTTGAGGTCTATGTTTTCGGAGGATTTCTGCCGTAAATAATGTGCTCTTAGAGGTCTTTTTCACGACTTTTAGAAATAGTGGGGGCTTTTACTTTAATGTTCCTAATTATAGTCCAATTCACAATCTACGATTCCACATTTTCGCGAATATTACCTCCAGCATGCCTTGAACTGTGGCCGCCAAATCTTCCATTTTCTCCTGTTTAATTTGCCTTAATAAGGAACTGTTTTCTGACATTTATTGGGTTAGAAATAAACATGGTTTCTTCATAGAATTAGTATATAAAGAAAATCTCGACCAATACCAAATGGTAAACAATAGGCTGTTTACAGTACCAGCAAAATGTGTTCTGCCCACACCGAGACTTCGTAAACGCAAACACCTATGTTCTGGATAAACGCAATACATGTTGAGAGCGAGATGTTACACTGAACTTATTGCTTGTAATTTCGTGTTAACCTACGCCACTCTGAAGTACGGTATTGGTTTGCAGTGTAAGGTTTGTTAGATCTATAGTAATTGTTGTTGTTTTGTGTGCATCATATTTGATTCCCCCCCCCCCCCCCCCCCCGCTTGACTTTGTTTTCTTTGCTTCAAACAGAACCCTCAATAAATGAACAATGCATCACTGAATTAAGATCACAAAGAAGCAAACAAAATGAAAACAGTTTTACACTCACTAAAATGTGAAAGAAACCTGATAATATTAATAAAGCAACACAAAATTAGCCTCTAATATTACAATTAGTATTTGTAGCCATTCTGAACAGGTCGACCAAATGTAGAATACCAACCTCACTAAGTGAAGAAAAATAAAGAAAAGAAATTAAGTTGTATTACCTGGAGCTGATGTCATTGAAATACATCGAAGAGACAGCAGATGGAAGAGATAGGCAGATTTATGAAGATTGCGATAACGAAAACGATCTGTTACGTCTAAGATATATGGAACGTCTTACTTCTAGCTCACGTAGAACAATCACAGGGAGGTGAACTTGCTTTTCCTCTTGAAACTACAGACCCAAGATAAGAAGATATTGATCTAACATGTTTCAAGATGGGCTGATGAATATTCAGCCTTTGGGACATGTCTGTTTTGTTTTTTGTTCCTTGCCGCACAAAACTCCGCATTGGTCGATAGTGCGTAAACATTATTGCTGTAAACGTCAATCGTTTAGCCTGGAGTTAATGGATGCAACGGATATTTAGCTCTGAATATTGATTTAAACCTGGTCATTTTTAACTTGTGGACACAAAACATCCATGCAAAACCCTTCTTGATTGCCCGATTCCGTGACTGTGCAAGTTGTGTGTTTAACGTGTATGCCCTGGCTGTTCCATTACTTCACCCCTGCTGTTATATTGTTGTTGTTGTTAACCTTGTGTTGGTGGTGGTTGTTGTCGTCTTTGTTGTTGTTGTTGTTGCTATTGCGGTGGTGGTGGTTGTCGTGGTTTTTTTTTGTTGCCGTTGGTTGTCGTCGTCGTCGTTGTTGTTGTTGTTGTAGTAGTTGTTGTGGTTGTTGTCACTGAGGTTGTTGTTGTGGCTGCTGTTATTGTTGTTGCTGTTGTTGTTGTCTCTATGGTGGTGATGGAGGCGGAGGTGATGGTTAATGTTGTTATTGCTGTGGTTTTTTTTGGTTATGGTTGTTGTTGTGGTTGTTTTTGTTGCTGTGGGTATTGTTGTTGCTGTTGTTATTGTGGATGTTTTTTCTTTGTACCGGTTGCTGATGTGGTGGTCATTGTGTTTGTTGTAGTTGTATCTTACCCCTCTCCTTCTCTAATCTCCTCCTCCTCTCTCTCTCTCTCTCTCACTTTCCATCTTTCTTTCTCGTCTCCGTCTCTCGACACAACCTGGATGCACGGAATTTAAAAGAAGTAGGCTCAACCAGTAGCAAACACCATCCATCAACCGATGCGCAGTCAACATTCACTGTACTATGGCATTCACATGATAAGACTCTTCAAACGCGCTTTAATTCTTCCTATTGTTGCTTTAGTATTTCTGGAAGCACAAAAAATTCACACACTCCCTGGGGAAAAAAAAAAAAAAAAAACCAACAACTAAACATAATGATGAAGCTCGACTTGACCAAAACACTGATTAATTAATGCATTTTTGTTTAAATTTTACAAGCAAGCAGAAAAAAACAACAGTCGGCCCCAGTTGCTGTCGCACAATGCACAGTTTCCCGCTGCCCACAAGCAAAGAGAAGCTCTAAAATAACAGACTAACACTAAGTATCATAAAAACCACAGAAAAACTGTGGGGTCGCAGCAGGGCTATAAGCAAAGTCAAAATTGGGCAAAAAGAAAAGGTTGTATGTTACCTAAGAGCTATAAATAACAAGAGAGGTAACGCCTCGTTTTGGAACGACCATGGGGCAATCAGCTGTTAGTTCGTGAAGCCGCGGTAAACACAAACAACAATGGCGTCGAAAAGCACTCATTGTGAGTGGTGCTCTGCGATTAATTGCAGTAACTCAAGACTGAAAAAACCAGATTTGAAGTTTCATCGCTTTCCAACGGACCCCGAAAGGGAAGTAGTGGTCTATACAAGATAGATATTTTATTTTTAAGTTTATTAATAAGGTAGAATATGCTTGAGATCTAGACATGATGACTAGCCCTAGCATACAATGAATTTTTTAGAATCTATGCTGCTAGACTAGATTTAGGTCTATCTTTCCAATTCTAGGCAGGAATTCCGAATGATCGTGAGGTTAGGGTTATAGTAGGATTAGGGTTAGATCTAGGGTTAGATTAGGGTTAGAGAGGCAGACGGATCATTCGGAATTTCTTCCCAAGTCCAAGTCTACAAGTACACTAGATTCTAGACTGTGTAGTGTAGGCCCATGCCAGTGAGCCTAATAGTTTATTTAACGAGCTTGCAGATTCATCTGGGGATTCTGTTTAAAGCTCAGATGTAATCTAGAAAGAAGATTACGCTAGAAGACAGGAGAGGGAAAGCACGGCCTTAGATGGTGGGGGAAACCGGAGCACCCGGAGAAAACCACCAACTTTGGCAAGATAGCCGCATCTTTCTCACATACGCCTGACCTACATCTTTTAGGCCTATTCATTTTCTTATGTTCATGGATATTACATATTTGTGCGATGGTTCTTGCAGGTACAGGTCATTATCATTGTTGTTGTCGTTCCCCCCGCACGACCATATTACTCTGTTGTCCGATTTCTTGCCAACTTTAATTTTTTTGTATAGCAACAGAGCCCGTTCTGCGAACGGTTAAAAGTAAAAGGCTCATATTATTATTATAATAATAGTCTTAAATTAGATCTACATTGACTTCATCTGGATTATGATGTAAGCTTAGATCAACTAGGTCCAGCTGGAGATTTTAATTTTTTTTAGCGAAGGAGATTGGACGACAAATACATCATCTAAGAATAAATGGAAGTTGTAGGGTGCTATTTTGAACTGTTGGATCAGCTTCTCCTAAGATAGGGGGGAAATGTAGAATTAAATATTAAAAATATTAGAATTAATTTAAATATTAAATTGTACATATCTCAAATGGATTTCTAAGTGTTGTTCTATGTTACTTTCAGATGTCGCCGCTGGGTTATCAATTGCAGAAGAGCTGATCTAGAGGGAATACCACCTGAAAAGCTATTCAAATCCTATAACCTGTGTTCAGAACATTTTGAACCGGCGTGCTATGGTCCATCTGGGAGAAACCTTGTGAAAACTGCAGTACCAACCATATTTGCTGTTCCGAACCCGCCTCCAGCTTTCACACCGTCACGACCACCACCAAAAGTGCGAATTATTGAAAATGCTGATTCAGAATCCACACCACATGTAATTCCT
Organism: Onchidella celtica; assembly: GCA_963931925.1. Classification (NCBI taxonomy): domain Eukaryota; kingdom Metazoa; phylum Mollusca; class Gastropoda; order Systellommatophora; family Onchidiidae; genus Onchidella; species Onchidella celtica. Next base: position 36,132,881 of record OZ007574.1, on the reverse strand, counting down.
GTCAGGCATCCTGCACCACCAACACCTGCTGAAGAAAACATAACCACCCAGCTTCTGAAGAAGCAACTCAATGCACATAAATGCAAACTGTATAGGTGTAAAAGGAAACTGGATATCGCAGAATCCACTTCTGCAATCTCATCATCACCTGCTATTGTAGATTCTGGACAGGAGTGCGGAAATGACATTGACAAAGTAAGAAAGGTGTTAGAGCCATACTTATCTGGTGCCTCCCTAGATTTTGTGCTGACACAGGTAAGAGTTTCTAACCAATGTTCTCGACAAAGGAGATGGAGCCACAGTGACAAAAGCTTGGCCTTATCTTTGTACCACACATCAAAGAAGTGCTACTTCCTTCTTCAGAAGTTAATTAAACTTCCAAGCCCAGGGACTCTGTCAAATTCCATAAAGAATCTCCATGTGGTGCCGGGATTTCCGCAGACAATACTGGATTTGTTTGAAATTAAGGTAAGAGCCATGGAAGAGGATCACAGATTGTATGCACTTGTTTTTGATGAAATTTCTTTGAAATCTGTAGTACAGTATAATCCAACAGATGATATATGTGAAGGGATTGAAGACTATGGCTTTTTTGGACGATCCAAGAACATTGCAAATCATGCCATGGTGTTTATGGTAAGGGGACTGCAGAGAAAGTGAAAGCAGCCGTTTACGTATGTGCTTTCGAAGGGACCAGTGAAAACAACGATTCTGAAAGCCCTTGTCAATGAGGCCATACTTCGACTGTCAGCTGTTGGTCTCCTTGTCAAGATAATAATTTGTGATCAGGGGTCTAACAACCGTTCCTTGTTCAAACAGCTTGGGGTCAGCGAGGCATCTCCACATTTCGAAACGTCACAGCAACAAAAGATATATGCTCTGTTTGATCCGCCCCACTTAATCAAAAGTATCAGAAACAACTTCAAACAGTATGGGTTTGTGGTTGGGGACAATGTAGTTTCATGGAATCATGTTGTTCAATTCTATGAAAAGGACACCAACTCACCAATAAGGATGGCCCCCAAACTGAAGAAGCAACACATAGAGCTTCTAGTGTTTGCAAAGCTGAAAGTGAATCTGGCTGTCCAGGTAATGAGCCATACTGTTGCATCTGGCATGTATTTCTTGGCGACTCATGGAATTATTGCATCTGAAGCTGCTGAAACTGCAAATTTCATAGAAAAGTTTGATCAGCTTTTTAATTGTTTTAATAGCAGGGCTGTCAAAAGCAAGAATGTCATGGGTCACGCAATATCCACACACAGCAGACACATGCAGTTTCTAGAAGAGACACACACTTGGCTGTCAACTGTTCGCTGCCGCAACACCTCTGGGAATCTGCCTTGTTTAGAGGGCTGGCTACTATCCATCAACTGTCTGATTCAGCTGTGGAAAGATCTTCAAGAACACCACCACTTCAAGTTTCTGATGACTAACAGGCTGAATCAGGACTGTATAGAAAATCTGTTTTCTGTCATAAGAGGCAAGGGTGGCAATGGGTGTAATCCAAGTCCATCCGAGTTCCGCTTGGCCTTAAGGCAAACAATGGTGGATTCCATTCTGTTGACGTCTGGCAGACAAAACTGCAAAGATGACCTGGACAAGTTCCTCTTCAGCCTCAACAGCATTTCGTCACATGGCAGCAATACACAGGTGAAGTCCAGACTGCAGCAGGATGTTCCACGCAGTCTTCAACAGCTCATCTCTTCAACCCCTCCGGAAATTCCACCTGTTCTCACCAGTGTCGAGGATAATGTTGTCAGCTACATTGCGGGATACATTGTCTCCAAATTATCTCCACGTCTCTGTGAAGCCTGTATTTCCTTAATCGAAGGATCAAGTGATGATAGTGAACCTCGCAACGCATTCACAAATGCAAAGAACTTTGATGGATGCAAAAAGGGACTTCGGAATGCCAGCAACCTTCTGTTTTCCGTTTGTGAAGAAATGGAACTGGTCTTTAGGAAGCAAGTTCCAGGTGCTATTCACTTGGTTGGAATTCGGAGTATGGCGATTCGCCACATGGTGAAAGGATTCCATTGTCAATATTTGACATGCTCTGAAAACAGATGTGACCTGCTGTTTGAAGTGGTTTGCCTCTATGCCAATATCAGACTGCATCATCTGACCAAGTGCATCAACAGGGAGCAGCAATGCATCAGGAAGCCACAAGCCAAGAAAGCAGCAATTTTTCAACACCTGTAGGACGCAGAAAAGGTCGGCCTATAACCATGTAAGTCTATGGCCTATAACCATGTAAGTCTATGGCCTATAACCATGTAAGTCTATGACCTATAACCATGTAAGTCTATGGCCTATAACCATGTAAGTCTATGGCCTATAACCATGTAAGTCTATGGCCTATAACCATGTAAGTCTATGGCCTATAACCATGTAAGTCTATGGCCTATAACCATGTAAGTCTATGGCCTATAACCATGTAAGTCTATGGCCTATAACCATGTAAGTCTATGGCCTATAACCATGTAAGTCTATGGCCTATAACCATGTAAGTCTATGGCCTATAACCATGTAAGTCTATGGCCTATAACCATGTAAGTCTATGGCCTATAACACACTTTATCTCTTTCCTCCCTTTTCCCCCTTCCGTTCTCCCTCTCTCTCCTGCAGATAATTTTGCAATTATTTATAAATATTTTTTTTAAATTTTTCTAATAGCTTCCTCTTTTGTCGACCTTTGCTCATCTCAGTTTTTGCCACATCTCTCTCTCACACATACACGTACACACACACACGTACACACACAATTCACACATTCTTCACTCTGTCTATCCTTGAGTTTTCGGTCATTCTCCAAGCACAAAAGGCTAGGCATTCTGTAAACTTCACACGGACTGCGACTACATAATTAATTATTGTAATGTAAATGTACTACAGTGCAGTCGAAACTAGTCTTACCGCGGCTTTAGATTTTCAGCGACTGCGCGGGCTGGGTCGCTCGCTGGCTTTTTCGCTAACACTGGTTGTCATGGATGACGTCACTGCGCGCGCGGGCCGTTTCCCATCTTGGGGACTCTCTAAATCTTAGATGTTACTAAAGAGCCGGAATAAATTACGAAGAACAACAATAGAAATTTACTATTTTGCATTTGTATTTGTATAACTCGCTAATCCCATTTGGAAAATTTGCCTTTGTGCCATTGCAGCCCAGTTATAACTGGAGCAGGGACGTCGTCGCCACAGTGCAGCGCCAGTCTTTATTTTCTTATCCATCCTAACAACAAAGACTTATCAAATAGCTATGTAAGTTATTGTTACAGAGGCCATTGATTAATATTACTGTTATTATCCTTCGTCGGTTGGAAAGGTCTTGGAAAGAAAAGGTGGGGGGGGGGGGGGGAGAGATAAGAGAAGTTTATTTTTAATGTATTTTCCAGTTCAAGCACTCGTATTTTCCCCATGTTGTCCTAACGCATGTTGCCCTTAACATCAGACTGCAAGAGGGAATCCCCAACACTGACAATGACATACACAAACAAACAAAACTAAAAGTAGTAAGTAGTAAGAGGCGTAGTGAAATTCATGCTACAACAAAAGTGGAATTGGGCCGGACACGTGGGGAAGATGAATGACAATTATTGGTGGACAAAACGCTGCACTGAATGGCAGCCAAGGACAGGAAAAAGAACACGAGGACGACCAGGAAGAAGATGGAAGGACGACCAGGAAGAAGATGGAAGGACGACCAGGAAGAAGATGGAAGGACGACCAGGAAGAAGATGGAAGGACGACCAGGAAGAAGATGGAAGGACGACCAGGAAGAAGATGGAAGGACGACCAGGAAGAAGATGGAAGGAAGACCAGGAAGAAGATGGAAGGACGACCAGGAAGAAGATGGAAGGACGACCAGGAAGAAGATGGAAGGACGACCAGGTAGAAGATGGAAGGACGACCAGGAAGAAGATGGAAGGACGACCAGGAAGAAGATGGAAGGACGACCAGGAAGAAGATGGAAGGACGACCAGGAAGAAGATGGAAGGACGACCAGGAAGAAGATGGAAGGACGACCAGGAAGAAGATGGAAGGAAGACCAGGAAGAAGATGGAAGGACGACCAGGAAGAAGATGGAAGGACGACCAGGAAGAAGATGGAAGGACGACCAGGAAGAAGATGGAAGGACGACCAGGAAGAAGATGGAAGGACGACCAGGAAGAAGATGGAAGGACGACCAGGAAGAAGATGGAAGGACGACCAGGAAGAAGATGGAAGGACGACCAGGAAGAAGATGGAAGGACGACCAGGAAGAAGATGGAAGGACGACCAGGAAGAAGATGGAAGGAGGACCAGGAAGAAGATGGAAGGACGACCAGGAAGAAGATGGAAGGAGGACATTACAAAGAGAGGAGGAACAACATGGATGAGGAAAACAACAGACAGAAGAGAATGGAAAGCATTGTCGGAGGGGGGGGGGGCTACATCCTGCAGTGGCTGGACAACGCCTATGTGAAAGGTGAAAGGTGTCCTAACGCATACTGCCATGTGCATAAAAACGACACAGCGTTGAAAGTGGCCAGTGTATCAAAGTAAATGTCGTCGCAAATTCGAGTATTTTTTTCCCTTTAAAAAAAGGAAGGAAGGAAAGAAGATAGCGAAGAAAGAGAGATAGAGAAAGAGATAGAGAGAAAGAAAGAAAGAAACAGACAAAGAAGAGAGAGAAAAAGAGAGAGAGAAAGAAAGAAAGAAAGAACGACCGAAAGCTGACTGAAAATCAAAAGGAACGCAAAACATTAAGGATCCAATAACTGGAAGAAAAGTTTCATTTAAAATAACAATAATAATAATAATTGATGTATTTAATTGAATACCCGCAGAGAAGTCCAACTTGTTGTTTTACATGCCAGCCTGGTGCCAGCTCAAACCTTTAAGGGGTAAACCAGACCAGGAATGGCGTAGGCCCCAGATTGGTGGCTCACCACCTAATTATTATGCCTTGCCGCGGCGGTATGGGCAGTGAGTAGTGTTTTAGTGCCATACATAATGATTAGGCTGTGAGCCTTGGTCTGGCTTACCCCTAAGTTTGTGTAGTAAGAAAGCTGGAGCATTGTTCAAAATACAAAAGAGATGAAAAATAATAAATTGCAACAACAAAACAGGATGAGGGATAGTTCAATAATTATATTAAGTACAAATGCAGCAAAGCTGCAAAAAAAAAAAAGTTGAAGTAGAACAGTACTATTCAAATTTTTATGTATATCAACACTGTCCTATTTCTATTTCATATGTGTGTGTACTTTTGTTATGATTGGTCCTATGAATATTGAGATACTCTCTCAAATGCGGGTATGAATGACAAACAACAGATAATAATTATTTGCATTAACATATCCGGGAAACGGAGAAAAAAATCAATACATTTAATAACTTCTCCTATGTGGTGTTACGTGCTCGATAATTAACCTGTGCTTCAGAGATCCATGCAAAATTTCAAATGAACTTAACAAACCGTTTTCGAGAAAAGCTATCTTAATCTCACCCTTTCTAGTTCGCAGTATAGATGAACGAGTGGATGATTAATACGTGATAGGGGTGTTTAGGTCTTTATTTCAGGAGGTTTCGCTGCCCTAGGGATTTACGCCTCACTTTTTCTTGTTCTATTTTTCTTCTTGTGGTAGAGGTTCATTTTTTGACTTTTTTTTTATTATAGAATTTTGCTCGAGCAGCGACCTTGTACGGCCTGCTCTCCACGATTTCCAACTGCCAAAGTATTTTTAATGTGCACCACGTGCACACGGGCCCTCCGAATTTTTTTCGTCCTTATCCTAGAAGACTAGGTGCTCGATCCTACCTACCATAGGATGAGGGACAGGAAAGTATGAGAAAAATCCCAAAATTCAAACATGCCTGCAGCGATAGGCATTTGAACCTGGTACCTTCCGCATGAGAGGCGAGCACCTTGCTTCTAGACCACCGTGTCCCATATGTGATACTGATAGGGGGATAGATGGATGAAATATGGTAGGGGGAATAGATGGATGAAATGTGGTAGGGGGAATAGATGGATGAAATGTGGTAGGGGGAATAGATGGATGAAATGTGGTAGGGTTGATAGATGGATGAAATTTGGTAGGGGAATAAATGAATGAAATGTGGTAGGGGGATAAATGGATGAAATGTGTCAGGGGAGAATAGATGGATGAACTGTCCTGGGGGAGTTAAATGGATGAAATTAATGTCCTAACATTCTCAAATGCAGATGGCAAAACCGAATACCTCAGTCTCAACTCCAAAGCTTCTGTCTCTATCACTGAAATTCATGCAATCAACTTGCCTTAAAAGTTAAATCCCATTCCCGACCAGGACGCTTCATTATCTTTTCTGATTCGCTCTCCCGCCTTCAGAGGCTTTATATAAAAAAAAATTAATATGAAAACCTATGAAATCAATAATATGTTACAACGTCTTCATATTATATTGCCCAACAAGAAATATGAAATCGTTCTCTGTTGGATTAATGGCCACATTGGCAATGAGGGTAACGAAACAGCAGACGCCCTGGCCAAAGAAACATTGAAACGTCCACCACAACACCTAAAAATGTCACAAACTGACTTTAAACCCCGCTATTAATAACTTCATTAAATCGAGATGGAAGGAAAGATGGGAGCAACAAACATCAAATAAACTACACTTTATCCGAAATCAACTTGGACAGTGGACTCATGCCTCTCAACAAAATCGGAGAGATGATAATATTGCCCTTAGTAGACTCCGTCTGGGTGATACCCACCCCACACACCGTTTTTTGTTGTTGTTTTTTTACTTCGGGGGGAAGATCCAATTGGAAACTATCAATAAAACATATTTTAACTGAATGTGTAGATTTCATCCATATCCTAAGAAGGCACTATGCCTGCGGATCCATGAAAGAATTATTTTCTGACGTGGGCCCTTAAAGCATCCTCTCCTTTCCGAGAGAGACTAAAATCTACACCTTGGTTTAATAACTTTTATACTCGTTTACAAAACTTTATGCAGATCTATACAAAACAACCTATTAGAATTTTACTTATGTGTTGAAATGATATGAATGTATTCATTTCTATGTTAAACTTAACAGCCCTTAATACCAAACCTAAATAAAGAAAATGTTCCCAAATAGATCGTGTAGGGCGCAAAGTGGCCGTTATCGTGCCGTAAAAACCCAAACTCAAACTCAAATATGCTGTCCTTTGTGAATTCCTATAGCAGGAAAACAGACTTGCCACCCTGCCGTGACCAAGGTTCCAGCGTTAAGAGTGACACTGAGAAGTGAGAGAAGACCTAGCGGTTACTTTGACAAAACTCACTGGGTATCACTAGAGTTCCTCTCCCAGTGTTGCCCACAGAATAGACACAGATCTACTGTTTGCCTAGTTAGCCTATCTCTAGAGTTCCACTATTAGCCTTGCCCACAGAATAGAATTATACTATTTCCCTCGTGTCACTACAGTTCCTCTCCTAGTGTTGCCCACAGAATAGACATACTATTTCCCTAGTACCACTGGAATTCCCCTCTTAGTGTTGTCTACAGAATAGATAAACTATTTCCCTAGTATCACTGGAGTTCCTCTCTTAGTGTTGCCCACAGAATAGACATACAATTCCCCTTGTATCACCACAGTTCCTCTCCTAGTATTGCCCCCAGAATGGACATACTATTTCCCCAGTGTCACTACAGTTCCATTCTCAGTGTTGCCCAAAGAATAGACATACTATTTCCCTAGTGTCACTATTGTTCCTCTCCTAGATTTGCCCACAGAATAGAGGTAATATTTCCCTATTCTGTGGTGTAGCCCAACTCTTTCCGATTGCCCCTGTGGCTTGGTTTTTCAGCGATGACAATCATTTCCTAAAGACGAGACTCTTGTCTTTAACTCTCCATAGCTTCGATTAAATACCCGAGCACCGATTTCACTTTCCATGACAAAGTCAGGTCAAAGGAAATAACAACGCGTTTGGTGATAATATATATTTCATAGCCACTTTTGATGAACAAACGTATAAGCCTCACCCACAATGGCAACAACCTCAATAGCGGCGACGCTGATAACATACATTTCAATTATATATAACTCTAGCAAGAAACATATAATTTAATTAAATATAACTGTAGCAAGAAACATACATTTTAAATACATATAACTCCAGCAAGAAAAGTACATTTTAATTAAATATGTCTCTAGCAAGAAACATACATTTTAATTACAATTGACTCTATCAAGAAAAATACATTTTAATTACATACTCTAGCAAGAAACATACATTTTAATTAAATGTAACTCTAGCAAGAAACATACATTTTAATTAAATATATCTCTAGCCAGAAACATACATTTTAATTACATAAATCTCTAGCAAGAAACATACATTTTAATTAAATATATCTCTAGCAAGAAACATACATTTTAATTACATAAATCTCTAGCAAGAAACATACATTTTAATTACATATATCTCTAGCAAGAAACATACATTTTAATTACATATATCTCTAGCAAGAAACATACGTTTTAATTACATATATCTCTAGTAAGAAACATACATTTTAATTAAATATATCTCTAGCAAGAAACATACATTTTAATTAAATATATCTCTAGCAAGAAACATACATTTTAATTACATATATCTCTAGCAAGAAACATACATCTCTAGCAAGAAACATACATTTTAATTAAATATATCTCTAGCAAGAAACATACATTTTAATTACATATATCTCTAGCAAGAAATATACATCTCTAGCAAGAAACATACATTTGAATTACAAGACGGATTTTCCATCGATGTTTTGTGTGTACACGTTAAAGCTAACCAATTTTAAGTCAACGTAGAAGCTTGAAAAGCTGGGCTGTTGATGTTTATGGCTATATTACATCTTTTAATGAACAGTGCGTCATTTGGGCAATCTATAAAAAGAAGACATTAATTACCAAATTTAAAGTCAAGCCTTTCAGGTTTTTAACTGTGCGGTTGAATTTCATGCGACGGTGTCGTGAATATCATCATTAACAAGTGCATAAAATTTATACATTTTTAACTGAACACTACGGCAAGCCCACCAGTGGCGGAACTACTATGAAACTAATGAAGCTTTAAGCTTCTGTGCCTTTGACCCAGGACAGCATCGAGGAAACGTCTTTGAATGAGTGAATTGTGGATGTTGCCCTACTGTCGCTGGCTGCGAAGTGGCCCCATAACAGTTCAAGCATCAGGGTCCTTAAAAATCTGGGTCCGCCACTGCGGCCCGGTTCATTGTTATGTCTCGTGGCCTGGGGGACCGGGTTGCTCCTTGGGTTTGGTTTCTAACGAAAACATCACTAACATCACTTCGTCCTTCAAACTACTACATCTTGGCGGACAGGCTGTTTCTTAGTCTGGAACTCTAAGGTAAGGTAAATGTCCGCATTAAAAAGAAAAAAAATACCTTTCTTTCTTTCTTTCTCTAATTTTCTTTTCATGCTGTTTCAATTTTTGTTTGTTTGTTTGTCCCTGAATGTCTTTTTTGGCGCAAAGCTTGTTTAGTCTATTTTTTCCTTTGTGTTTTATTGTAACATTTCTGTATTATTTCTTATGCGAGGTATACAATTTAAAAAAAAAACAATTTGCCACACTTTTACTTTGCAATATTACAGTTGAGGAATACCTACTTTTTATTCTTTGCCAAATTTCGGTGTGGAATATTCTCTGTGCAGGAACCATACCGGAACGAATGAGATACTATAACGAATTCTAGATGAGATCTGGCACAAGAATTTACTGAGGCGCTCTCTCCGATGGGTGTAGAAATTCAGACTTAAGTTCTGGGTGTCTTTGAGCTTTCGGGAAGTTACGCAAAATTTTGCTTTTTGGGTGGAGCGTTGCCATCTATAGATCAGTTAACACCCACAGCGTTTCTTTAGCAAGAAAAAAAAAATGATGTCAGCATACTTTTATTCTGTTTCAACAGGAAGAGATGAACATGCTGAGAGGTTTTTGGAAAAACCAGTTAAACCACTTAAGACGACTTCTCCTAATCCTCTGTGTATTTGTCTTTCTGCTGACGGTATCTTACGTCATTCAAATGGGCCGAAGGTAAGTCTCACTATGCACGGTCAGATACCGGACCTTAGAGAAGGAAAGCTCTAGGGTATTTTGTATAATATTATAACAGTCTCCTTTCACAAACGGGAAAATCTATCAGTCTTCTTTTGTCCTTGTAGTAGTCCTTTTTTTTTGCCTTTATTTCTCTCCGCCGCTGCCGCCGCTCTCTCTCTCTCTTTCTCTTTCTGTCTGTCTCTCTCACTAACTGTTTGTGTCTCTCTTTCTTTGTCTGTAAGTCATGTCTGTTTGTCTGTCTGTGTCTCTCCATCTCTCTCTCTCTCTCTCCGTATCTGTATCTTCGTTTCTCCCAAATTTCTTTCTTTCTCTGTGTTACTCATTCTCGTTTACACGTCTTTTCTCACATTACAAATTTTGTTGCTTACATTTACCACAATTCATGATTAAATGAGGGTTTGCTGGGCTAAATGAGCTCATATAGCCTTTGAAATCCCTCCCTCCTGAGTAATGGAACTGAAAAAGCACCAAAAATAGCGTCTCATTCAAATTTACAAAGCTATTCCTTTCTTTCTTTCAGGCAAACAAGTTATACGAATATCTGGGCTGTAGACTTACAAACTGCCACTACAAGTGATCACTTCCAAAGGACGACATGGGATGAGATAATTGACCAATTTAAAGCAAGAACCTCAGATAACTGTCCAAACATCTGCGTTGAGGATCAAAATATTTGTTCACTTAAAGACGAAATGCAGTTAACCAGACTCATAGAATTCTCACAAGTACCTTACATTCCATTCTTATCGAAAAATCAATATATTTTTGATTTCGAAAAAGAATATTTGAGTTATCCTCCTGTAACCAACAAAAAAGAATTACCGGACTTGACTTTATCCCGGATTGTCATAAAAAGAGGCAAAAAAGGACTTGTAAATTGTAATATTAATGAAGTTATCACTACTCGTGTGGATCTGATAAATGGCTACGGTCTGCAGCGCACGACTGGCGGGGATGAGATCAGAGCATGGATGAAAAACCGTCAGTACCGATATGTGGCTCATGTGGAAGATCTCCGGAATGGAAGTTATAAGATTTCCACGCGGTGCTTCGCCCCAGGGTACTTCCAAGTAAGATTTATAGATAAGACTCTTTCTTAACACGACAACTATTCTTACCATTCATTACTATTTAGAGAGTTGCATACATAACGACGTATTACGTAATCCTGAACCATTAGTAACGACTTCTGAATACCTCAGGACATGTTTTTTTTTTTTTTTTTCGTTTCTCTGTGTATTTGTGTGCTTTTATTTTCTTCCTGATTAGTTTTCTTTCTTTCTTCCTTTCTATTTTTGCCACAATTTAATAATAGAGAATAAATACATATATGTGAAATCTCTCCATTTGTCTTCACGTGAGCTGATCGGAAGGAAAAAACATTCCTTGCTGGCTATGGACCCTTTTCACTTCCGCGTTACGGTTGTTTGCGGGGATCCGCACGGCTTCGAAAAGCGCAGTGTAGGGCAAAAAACCTCCACTTGCCTTAGTGATGGCATCTGAATATGTGCGCAGTCTAAGCAAAGATGCATTTTTTATGCCAGAACCAACTCGTAACCGAGTTATACATTTGGGCGCCCAACAAGAGGATGGCATCGTTCGACAGTTGTCCACCGCTTTCTGCCCTACAAGTGGGGCACGCCGCCATTTTGTTTGCAAATCACGTGATATGGAGGACGGTAAATGAAAAGGGTCCATAAGAGTATTTTTTTTTAGATTGGGATAAACGGGGCGCCGGCACCACAACAGTAGCTTTTGCGTCTTGCAAGATATCTTATTTTTCTTATTTTGGGCTCCCTTCCAGCCCTCAGATTCCTATAAATAGGATAATCACATAAGAGTGAAGTTGAAAATCTAACGGGAAAAGACACGCACTGTAAAGTATGTCTATATCAACCATGCAGATATAATAAAAAGTGTGTTGAGTCAATTTGTAGATTTCCGCCTCCTTCAGTAATGACAAGGTCCGCTTTGGGCCCACGTCAGAAAATAATTTCATGGATCCTCGGGCATAATGATTTCTTCGAAGACAGTAACAAAGAACAATCTTTACAATTCACAATGTTTATGGGTATACCGGTTTGATAACAATCATTCTATCAAACAACAATGTTCTGAGATGATAGATAACTGTTCAGTCTGATATTAGAAAAGCAGCTCCATGAACTCGTATCTGTTTCCGCCAGTTGTTCGTGGCAGTTATCTACCCGAGAGAGTACCTGAGGACCGTCATCCGTCTAAAACAATTGGGGATCTCCATATTCACAGCAGCACGCTTTCGACGTGGAAATATTTCAGAGGTAAAACAAACTCACAACTTTCCATAGCAAATAAAGGTAAACAGAAGCTTTGGGGGGAGGGGGAGGGGTGCGGGGAGGGGTGACAGAGCACAAAGAAAATAATTTAGACAAAAGGTGAGGCGGGTTGGAGTCAGTTCTTTCACTCCTTCTTTTCTAGCACTAACCAGACACATACCCCTCAAATCACCTTACCTTTCCTCTGAACTTTTCGTAGCAGTAGCACCAAAGACATTCTCATCAGAACACGCATAAAAATTATCTAGTGGAGTTTACGGAATACTTTTTTCAGGAACTACTATTTCCAAATAGTCATATCAAGTGGTGGACCTACATTTTTAGCAGATCTGCCACTGAACTGTCCGATTTTTACTCATCACCATGCAGAAATAGGAATGTGTTATCTGAATTCATTCCAGGCCACTTTTTGCTGGTCAACACCCAACATTCCAGGCCGTCCCTGCCTATGTAACTTTACAACAATAAATCAGCAATCGTTTTACTGCGGACGTCCCCTAGACCCAAGGTTTGTATATTGCATGTTTACCTGTCCATCTGCTCCTTTCATAACAATAAAATTGATCCTTGATGACTTGAAATTAGCAGAACCAAAGCTGTTTTTGCAAAACTTTACAATAATAATACGTAATAGAAAGATTATGATATGAACTGTGAAAGAAAGAAATTCTAATGAAAGTTCTAGTTTTGAACCTTTGAAAAATTGGTTTGAAATGTTTACTTTTCATTTCAACTTAATGTAGATGCATATTTTTTCATAGTTAAATGAAAGCACTACAGAACAGTGCAAACAAGTTTTCTTTTCATTCATTATTATTTTTGTGGGCTATATTTCAACTTCCTACTAAACCCCAAGACGGCTTGTTGTTGTTATTGTTGTTATTGCTGCAGTCGCTGTTGTTGTTGTTATTGCTGTTTGTTGTTTGATTTCTTGCTAAGACTGCTTAACCTGTCTGTGCACGGCCTGGCTGTACTGTTGACTTACACTCTAATGCGAAGATCTACTGGAACAGATTCTGTGTAGTACTGACGCTATCAGAGTTTGTTTTGGTATTTTCCTTTTTATTTACAATGTTGTTGTTGTGTGTGTGTTTTTCTTCGTTGAATCGTTGAAAAATAACCAAAATGGAGCACCGTCCACGATGGTCCCAAATTATGAAGCCTAGCTTATAATAAATGAAATTTAATCCTAGAATTGGATGCCCATAATGATATCTTCGTGAAATGAACGAAATATCATAAAAACCACAGAAAATCTGAGGGATCGCAGCAAGGCTTGAAGTGAAGATAAAATATGGCAAAAAGAAAAAGTTGTCACGTAGCAAAGCCTCGCGTATGAAATAATACAGAAACGATACAATAAAATACAAAATAAAAGGGAAGACAAATCAAGATTTCGGTTATTTACCTTCGTCAGAAAAAAAAAAGTAACAGGGTAGAAACTTGAACCGATAAAAAATATTGAACAAGTAAAGAAAAAAATTGTAGAATGCAAAACCAATACGAGTACTTAGAAGAAAACCTTATCTTTGTGTTTTATTGTATCGTTTCTGTATTATATCTTACCAGCGAGGCTTTGCTACATTGCCGTATTTTGTGTTAGTGAAATGAAACAAAATATTTCATACAGGTTAACTTGTGATGACTGGGACGCTGGTTATGCCTTGCCTGTACCAAGATCACAGAACTGCACGCCAGCGGAACTTGGGCTTATTGCATTTAGTGCACTGTAAGAAACAAAACGTTTATAAATTTTTAACGTAAACGTTAATCTAGATCGGTGATTCTCAAACCAGAGGTTCTTTGCCTCCCAGTGGAGGCATTTTAAATCTACAAGGAGGAATTTTAGCCAGGAGAAAAATTGAGGAGGAATGTTAGCCAGAGGAGGAGGAACTCCAACCTGGGAATACTTTGTTCTGTGCAGTTAACTAGAACTAAGGATTTCTTTTCATTTTGATGGCAGTTAATATGTGAACATGTGCCCTTGTAATAAACATTTTGCTCATGTGGTCAAAAAAAAAAAAAATGAATCGGTTTCAGTTGTGAATTCTCCAAATTACTTTGAGAAAGTTAGTGTGTTTTTAAGCTCTCCCGGTATAGATGCTTTATTCATAATTATCAGTTGTGTAAGATAAATTAAGCATGTCGTTTAAATTTATAATGGCGTGTGTCATTCAGTGTTCTTAATTGATAAGGTAATTTAGATGTACCCATCATAATTCTCCCAGTTTGAATATAAGGTGGTGTGTGTTTACATGCTCCCAGTCTAATACAGATGATCTTTTTATATCGTCAGCTGAATGAGAATTACCTAAGTCATGGCTGTGCTTTAAAATCATAATTGCCCATGTCGTTTTTTCTAGAACAATTTTGGTTTTCAAGAAAAATCATTCTATGTCCTAAATATATAATGTAACTTAGATGTACCCATCGTAATCTGTTAGCAGAATTTTATTGCTTGGCACGGGAATCTACATTGTCTCATTTTCTCAAAACTCCTTATAACTCTTCATTTTGACTCAGGCATTTCTCTTGTACAATTGACGATATATCAATATAATTTTGGACAGAATAGTCCCTTTGTCATATATGCCTTAACTATTCCATTTCGTGTTTCACAAAATTCTGTTTGACTGCTTTCTCTCTCTGTTTCTTCAGGAAACCTAGAGCGCATGCTATCCAACCCACAGTGCTTGTACTGGTAGGAGAGGAAGGTGGGATCAATACTTTCTAACTCTTTTTCTTTTTTCTTTCACATTATCTTGGCGGTGTTTCCGTCGACTGAAGGATGATTATTTTTTATTACAATTAATTTCATGTTTTTTTTTTTTTTTACTAAAAGGGCTTTGCAAGATACAGCCTTTATTTCATGTATGTACTATAATAATCCCACCGCGTCTCCAGACTTTCTCTGTCTGTTAGTCTGTCTTTGTCTCTCTAGCTCTCCTCTCTCTATCTCCCCCTCTACCCATCTCTGCCCCCGCCTCTCTTACTCTCTCTCTCTCTCTTCCCCCCTCTCTTTCTCACTCCATCTCTCTCTCTCTCTCTCTCTTCCTCACTCTGTTTTTCTCCAGAATAGGAAGTGAATCTGGAAGGGCTCAAGTAATTTGATCAGGAAAGAAAAGGGTTTATCGTGAGTCATTTTGCCACTTGGCTCTTTTAACCTCCATCAAATTTTTTTCTCTTACTTAATTTGGATTTGTTTCTCTGTTTTTATTGAAGGCTGCAAATATTCACTGCATAGCTTAGAAAATGTTTTTAGTACACTGCGCTCCAATGGCTTGAATCTGTCCGTGTCACTTTGCCAGGGAAACAAACAGTCTTGCCACCCTGCCGTAACCTAAATTTCAGCATTACTTGGGACACCGAGAGAAGACCTAGCGGTTACTGGGACGAAACTAAATGGGTGTCGCTACAATGCCGAAGACCTGAGCTGACGCCCAAATGGGGAGCAGCATGCCTAAAGAACACCCATGTGTGGATCTTTGGAGATTCCAATGGTCTTCGTCTCCATAATATCTTCGTGAACAATTCTTTATGTACAGTCAAATCTGAGCCAGTGTGGGCCTCGAGAGGGACATGCATTAACGAAGACCAAAACCTTACTATTACCTTTACGCCTTCTGAATATCCACTGAACACAGGTGCCAATTGGGTAAAGCGATTACCTTACGGAGGTGTAGCTAAACAAATCGATTCCATACCACCGAATGGAAAACACATAGTTATCGTTCACTACTATCTTCATTTAATTAGTTCGCATTTGAGTGTTCTTTATGCCAGGTTGACAGCAGTTCGTGATGCCATGGTCAGCCTTCTCCAGAGAAATCCCAATGCGATAGCTGCACTGAGAGGCCCCCATGTAACCTTTGGTAGGCAAGAGAATGCCATAAGGGGTGACAATTTAGGAATAATCTTTGTAGAAATGATAAAAAAAATCTTCAAAGGTTTAGAAAACAAGGTTATGTTTATGGATGGCTGGGAAATGACTATAGCTTTAGAAAACAAAAGGTATCATCCACTCGATATTGTTCCTCATGAAATGGTCAGGGCATTGTTGTCTTTCGTGTGCAGCTGACTCAACCCGCACCTTCTGTACTACTGAAGCAGGACTGTCCGTGGAACTCAAGGGCATTTGCTATATTGTTGTATGCGACATTTTGCCGATTTGTGTCCTGAAAATAATTCTCTCACTCCTAATTTCATCATGTATAAGTGTCATTCCAATCGGTTAAAAACTTTTCGAGGTATGTGTTTGTGACGTAATGTTTTATGCGTTTTAGCCCTTTTGCCGACCACATTTAATAATTTTCTCGAAAGTGCAGAAACGCACCCACAACAATACAACAAATACCCGACAAACTGATGCTGTTGAACTACCCTTGGCCATGCCCATCTTAAGAGAGAGAATCAGATTTGTTGCGAGATCATAATAGTAGTAATCTGTTCATAAGGCCTCCACAGTGGGTCACTGAAGAAAAAGCAGAAAGGGATGGAAGGGGCGGGGGCTTGGGGAGGAGAAAGGGAAAAGGGCAAGAGGGGGAAAGTGGGGCGCAGAGGAAGGGGGAGAACATTTGGGGAGTAGGGAAGGGTAGGGGAAAGAGGGAGGGTGCAGATTTTTTTCCCGGCCATTTGGGTATCTCTGCTGGTAATTTTATAAACAAGCATAATTACTCCCCCGGCTTTGCCAAAGCTAAACCTGCTTCCAGCCCCCCCCCCCCTCCCGCCTTTCTGACTCCCTCTCCCTCTTTCTCTCCATATCCCCCCCCCTCCCGCCTTTCTGACTCCCTCTCCCTCTTTCTCTCCATATCCCCCCCCTCCCGCCTTTCTGACTCCCTCTCCCTCTTTCTCTCCATATCCCCCCCCCTCCCGCCTTTCTGACTCCCTCTCCCTCTTTCTCTCCATATCCCCCCCCCCCTCCCACATAGATTCTATAAGGCCAGATCTGCCCTTTGTAACTTCTCTACGATAATGGCACAAATCAGCCATATGCCAAAAAGCCACTGATGGTTCATTGCATTCCTGAGCATGAAGGCTATCAGATAATGTTATGAAAAAGAAAAGCGCCAATAGGAAATTGCAATGATCCAATAGAGTCATGATAGCATAATGTCACCAAATGGCAGGAAAAGAAACAGCTTTTGTCTTAATATCTCAAAAGTGTCCAAAAATGACTTATGCCATTAGGGTACAGCAATGAAGCCATAAAAATTATGTTAGTCTCCCATGAGCATTACTGTATTATATTCGGTATGTTTCTGTTGTTTGGGAAATGAGCACGGAAGTCAATGCTCGTGAAAGGCAGTCAAATGTCAATAATAGCTCTAGGTCAAAATAATGTTTGAAACAAAAGCATGAACACTCTTTAAAGCGATTCAACAAACACACGGGTCTTGTGGCTGTTTTGACTCAGTTTTGCGCGAGGCCCCTCTTTCCGCCCGCTGACTCAAAACACTTTTGACGTCCACAACACAGGCTCGTTTCAGTCTCACCAGTGTGCGGAGTCCCGTTTAATTCCACAGTTCAAATCTCACTCTAAAATCGAGACAAAATTTCAGTACCTTTGACACCCACAACAATAAGTGCCTTATGATAATACATGTACTTGTCGGTACATTAGGTAACCACTGTACACAGTAAATTCTCGACAGGGTCAATGAAAGCAAACATAATTATGAAAATCTGAAAGTAAATTTCTCGCAAAATTCTGTAGCATCAATGCTATCATGGGGTCTTATCAATAATAGAAAGAGAGATGCAGAAACCACCCCAGGGTGGAAGTTAATTGAATGTGTCCACCACTGTTTTCATTTCCTTCAACTTTGACATCATCACCACCATCTTCATCAGTCACTAATTGTCTTCCACGTTTTGGGTTGACCTGCTCATCGCTCAAACCTATCACAGTGACACAATTTTCCCAATGCCATAAAGTATTTGTATATTGTATCTGTACATGTTGGCATGCATTCTGTGAAAATAAAGATAATTTATTATGCACATATGTAGGTTTTTATATATGGTACGTACTGTATATTATTAAGACATTGTTATGCCAATCCACTGTCAATTTCATTATGCATTTAAGACTTAACTGGTCTTGTGACCGGGTTCATAGCCTGTCTGTAACCTAGCATGTTTTTCTGACATGGTATAATGTGGTAATGATATTGTGCAACTTCAAAAGGAAATAAACAAGTTTGTTTGTGTGACAGCTAACCATTCAGCATTTCGTTTTTGGAGTACGTTAAACATATCTTATCCACATTTTCCTGTGACAATCCAGGAAAACCTTACATCCTGAATATGATGAATCAAACTCTCTTCATCCCCAAATTAAATGTTGACAATCATCAAAACAGAAATTCAGCCATTTTTCTGTGGGAAAACACACTATACTAGCTCGAGAGAGTCCATGGTCGGAAAAAGTGAATTCACAAACCTGTGGCAGCACAAATAAAATAAAACAACATTAACTAAAAACGATGGAAAGAAAGCCCCAAGTGTTAAGGGGGTTGCATGCAATTGCCAACTATCAATAAAACATATCATAACTGAATGTGCAGACTTCACTCATATCCGAAGAAGACACTATGCCTGCGGATCCATGAAAGTATTATTATCTGACGTGGATCGGCAACGCATCCTGTCCTTTCTGAGAGAGGCTAAGATCTAAAACTTGTTTTGATAACTTTTATAATGATTTACAAAACTTTTTTACAGATCTATACAAAACAGAGAATAACAGTATTCTAGCTGCCATTCAAATAACAGTATGAAGCATAGAACCGTTTTACTCTCAGGTCAAGAGTTTAAAGTGGTTTTCACCTAATATGTCCTAAGCGCCGACTCGTCGATTATTTGGCACCTGACGGAAGGGAATGCTGACGCTGATAATATAATATTTCATACAACACTTTTCATGGAACCAGAAAACCTCTTATTCCCAGTGGTCTGTGACAGAAAAAAATATAACTTTTGAAGTTCGGCTCACACATGAGACTTGCTGTCGTCTTGCAATCGTGTCTGTGTTTCATGTTCCGTTTGACTTGCATATTTACCCATTTCCTAAATTATAAAGAAAATACAATTAGTCTACAATGCGACAGCGGCACAATAAAGTCTCATGTGTGCGCCTAGGCCAAACAAAGATACCATAATTGCAGTAACGGCTTTTAGCTTGCATAGATTTCGCACCGCCACCTAGCGGCAAATGCGCGGAGGTCATCAAAAGTGCCCAATTTTATAAAGCCAAATAGGGAAAATATTGAATTTTGCTCACTCTTCAGCTGTCGCTATAGGCCTTGATTGACGTCACTTATTGTGGAATTATAACCGCAATAGCTGTGGGAAAACTCTGGCTTTTTTTTTAAAGTCACAGTAGCACTGTCACAATTTTGCATCATAAATTGACCATTATATCAAGCATTCGTTTCATACTATGCCCCAGAGGTCCCGCCCCCCGAACAGAGCGCAAATTGTGTGCACGGTTTCTTCAGTGGTGCGAAGAAGACAGTGTCTCGTCCTATTGTTTCTAGTATCTTTGGGCTAAGACGTCATCGTGCATTTCGAGGAAAGTTGGAAGTGATACATAATCAAAGAGGTTGGTTCTATACTAAACTAAAGTCCTGGAGTCCAAAACGAATTGTACATAGTGCTCACCTCTCATGCCGAAGGAACATATACCGGGTTAGAATCGCGGTCGGTGCAAGTAAGTTGGAATTTTGGGATTTTTCAAAAATGTTGAAATACATTATTTCTACGAGCAGTCCACAGCTTTAGGTCTGTTTTGATTTGCTTAAAGAATAATGAAGCCTTCTCCTCAAAACAACAGGCGGTATATAATAGAACTTTGACATTTTTTTTTTTCTCTCAGTGATCCCGTCACTACTGGCATACAGTTCTGTTTGGCGTATGCCCGACCTGCCAAAAAAAGATCAAGCACGTAAGATCTTAAAGAGGAATAACTAATAATATAACTAATAAATATATATATAGTGTGTGTGTGTGTGTGTGTGAAATGTTTTGGCCTTACTACTGTGTGTAGCTGTTTTTAACCTTCTTCTGTTTCTGCATGGATCACAAAAACGTCTGTAATTCTTTTGTAATTTCACTATTCATTATTGTTTTTGCAGTAACGTGTCTCTTTTCTATATTGAACAATGCTTCAGTCTTCTTTCATAAAACTGAATGGGTTCAGCTGCTGGTATCAGGCTGGCGTGCCATGAACTTTCAAGTCGAACCATACTCATAAGACAGGAAAGAAAAAGGAGTGAAAAGTTACCAGATTTGTAGGCATATTCACATACAAAAGGTCTGTTATAGTAAGTCCAGTTCCACACAGTCAGATGCTGGCAGACAAGAAGTGCACACCATAATTTCCTGTATTTTCTTAGTAAAGACCCGATCATTCTAAGCCCGATCAGACACAGTCAGCCTCGGCCCTTATTTCTTTGCTGTACATTTTTCTGGCAGTGTCTGACTATGTCTGACCGGACTTACTAAGATACCTTTCTAAGACTCCATTCCATAATCAGTAGTTTCCATGCGTTTTACGCACGTACTGCGGACCGAAACTACAAAAGACGTGAGTAGTTTTAAGATACGCATTCTATTACTTCATTGTGGGTAGGGCATTTTCAGACAATTGAAAAATAGAAGGATCTTAATTCTGATAATAAACATTTTAATTAAAAGCTAGTTTTCTTTAACACAACGATAATAAATAAGTATAAATAGAAACACAACCTTCACAAAAACGTAATTTTTCATCAATCTTCAGTTGTTTTTTTTTCTTTTCAAACAAATGAGTGTTCAGTGCATGGGCACTAATTGGGAACAATGAAATGGTGTGCGTTTGTGGAGAGATTCACTCGTACCTGCCCTGGGTTTAGATAAGATAAGATGAGAAAAGATACCATAAGAATCACCTTTTATTTTCCCATAATGGAAATTTATATTTAAAGTGCGTCTAAAACCATGTACATGATATACACATCTTTCATCATTGCATAATCATATCATAACTAAATTACGTGCATAATATTATGAAACTAGATGAACTACCGGGCATTACCCGGAATAAACAATCATGTGTCCCCCCCCCCCTTTCTCTCTCTCTCTCATAATTATGATAAAATTAATAAACTACAGTCTTGCTTCAGAACTCATGCGCACCAGAACACTACGCACCAAACTGAACGCTTGATACGGTTACTTTTTATGACATGCACGGTACTATATATTATGAAACAAACATGCAAATATACAGATGTTACATAGCAATAAACATTGTCATTTTTTAAAAATACATGCTTGAAGTAAACAACTTTTAATTATAGCCATCATCTTCCTTATCTCAATTGCCACCTTCCTGCCAAATTTAAGGCCTGAAGGGTGTACAATTTGGTCAGTTAGTCGTGCCAAAGGTTGCAAGTTACTGAAATATATAATAGATGATATGGCGTAAAACCTTAATAAAATATAGCACAGGTCTCTTATTATGTCTTGCATACTGTATCTTGGCTACTATTATGACCTCGCACCAAATCTGATTCTATAGGATGAGTATGCCAAGAGCATTTCAGTCGCAGTTCCGCTAACAATCCTCCTTTAGTCCTTTAGTAGTGCAGAGTCGGATGTTTATTCAGCTGCATTTGAAAGATAACAAATTCCTGATCATTTCATGAGGAACTGAAGGAATCGGATGATACTCAGCATTTTCTAAAGCTATAGTCATTTCCCAGCCATCCATAAACATAATCTTACTTTCCAAACCTTTGAAAATTTTCTTAATCATTTCTATAAAGAACATTCCTAAGCTGTCGCCTCCTACAGTGTGATTATCTGGCCAATCAGCATATGTCACATGGGGACCTCTTAACGCTATCGTCACACTGGGATTTCTCTCAAGAAGACGGACCATGGCATCACGAACTGCTGTCAATCTGGCATAAACAACGCTTAAATGAGAAGTAACTACATGAAGGTAGTAGTGAACAATAACTATGTGTTTCCCAGTAGATGGTATGGAATCGATGTGTTTAGCTACACCTCCGTAAGCTAATCGATCTATCCATCTGGAATGCAAATATAATGGATATTCTGGTGGTGTATAGATAATGGTAAAGTTTAGGTCTTCGTTGACGCATGCTGCTTGCTTAGGCCAATATTCTAGCAATGTGATTTTACAGAAAGAATTGTGCAAAAAGACTTTATAGAGACGAAGAGCATTAGAATCTCCAAAGAGCCACACTTGGGTGTTCTTCAAACATCTTGTCCCCCATTCAGGTGTGAGATCGGGACTTCGGCACTGCAATGACACCCACTGTCTTCTGTTCCAGTAACCGCTAGGTCTTTTGTCAGTGTCCCATGTGATACTGTAATTTAGGTCACGACAGGTCGGCAACTCTGTTTGTTGTCCTGCATGCAGTGGGAAATAATAGAGTCTGAGTTTGAAGAAAGCACATTGACACTATATCGGCCATATCGTACCAGGAAGAAGCAGGAAGGTAGATAGAATACAGCAATTTAACAGGACATATGGAGACCCTACCATCAGTGGGGGATCTACACTTTTGGAACCCTGAAGCTTGAACTGTTAAGGGGGCCCTTCCCAACCAGTAACAACATGACAAAATCCAAATGCACTTATTAATAAATGTTTCTTCAGGGCCCCTCCCGGATTAGGAAGAGAGAGAGAGAGAGAGAGACAGACACAGAGAGAGTAAGAGACAGACAGACAGACAGAGAGAGAGAGAGAGATGGATAGAGAGAGAGAGACGCTGTGTGGCACTGGGTTTGGTATGCACCTAACAAGATGAAAGGTTGTATTTGACATTTGAACCTAAGTGGGGAATAAAGAAATAAAAATTAACGAGAAATAAACTCTACAAGGAAAAGAAGAAACAAGAGTTCAGTTACTAGAAAATAAAAAAAACAACAAAAAACCAACAAAAAACCACCAAAAAAAACAACTGAAAATAAAATTCAATTATACCTTCCATATCCTTTGGGACCATAATAAACACAGACATGTTGATAGCATGCTCCGTTGGAGGTCTGAAGAAAGAGAGTTAAGGTATAATAAACAGAATTTTGTAAAGTCTGAAATCTGATGGCTAAGGCTGACAAGATGAAGGGGCTTGAAAATAAATGTCGAAGGAAAATAATAAATATCAGATGTGATGATTTCAAAACGAGTAGAGAAATACATCAGATAAGTCTGCAGCTATATAATTATCATCAGCAAAAGCAATGGACGTACAATGGCCGCCTCCACAGAATGCCGCCAACAAGGTTACTATGGCAGCTAAATGACTGGAGAGCAGAGGGGAGAAGGCGCCGAGGAATTCACACAATGATAAAAAAAATCCCCAATTTTGAACAAGACCTACCGGGGCTCACACAGCTCTGACTTGCCTGAAATTTTACAGGTGCCTTGCCTTTTGGCCTACAGACTGTCGGTTTTTTGACTTGAAGATTTGAAAGGACGGGAAAGTATCTTTTTGAATTTGTTTTGTGTCGCTAATTTCGCCCGTCTTTTCCACAACCACGTGACCTTATCACTTCTTACGACGTGTTCGCCGTTAAAAACACTGCCCAGAGGAATCAGAACAAAATGGCGTCAGAAAGTTTTCGTCTTGTGCACCATCATAGGTGCAGTTTTGAGTCTGAGTTTGGATTTAATGGCACATCGGCACGATAACAGCCACTTTGCATATTGTTTTTTTTTTTTCGTTTTCTCACTTTTCATAGCTCTCAGACCTCAGATTCCTATAAACGACATCAACTAATATGGAGTTAAAAATCTAACGGTAAAAGGCCCGTACTGCAAAGTATGTCTATATGAACGTAAATTAAATAATTATGATAAACATCTGTTCAATCTACCTGTAGATTTCGGCCTCCTTCACAAACGACAAGATGGGCTGTGGGTCAGAAAATAATGATTTCATGGATCTGCAGGCATAATGCCTTCTTCAAATATGCATGAAATCTACACATTCTGTGCAGGAGGACTGAGATAACATAGGTCTAGTAAATATTTGCCTCAATAAACGTTTTGTTCTTACCTTGTGCCAGATTTAATAAGTTCCAGTTCTGCTGGCGTGCAGTTTTGTGGTTTTGGAAGTGGCAGGAAATGTACCGCATCCCAGTCATCACAAGTTAGCCTGTGCGAAAAGATTGTATTTCATTTAGCTCACGGTATGATATCAAACATTACGATCAAATTCTATTAATCACCAGCATCACATGTTAAAGGTTGTTGATGCAAAACTTTAATTTAGTAATTCATCATACTAATATGTTCAGGTACAAATGCAATGTACAAACCTTGGGTCTAGAGGACGCCCGCAGTAAAACGACTGTTGATTTACTGTGGTAAAGTTACACAAACAAGGACGACCAGGAATGTTAGGTAAGGGCCAGCACAAGGTCGCCTGGAATAAATTAAATAACAAACATTTTTTTGTTCTTTTTGCATCGAAATTGGCGTTGGGGTTTATGCTGCCGCCCAAAGGAAACACGACGCAGCCGACAACATGCCTATTTTCTGCTTTATTCTCTCCATGAACTTGTCTCATTCTTCTTTTATGTCAAAGGCAGATATACGTATGTGCTACCGAAATGGTAGTTTCCACTGTTGCAAAACAATGTCACGAGTGGAGTGAGCGATAGTTAATAATTACGGGGGGAGAGGAGAGTAAAATTAACGCACGGAGACAAGTGAGAAAGTCGTGCATGTCATGAGTGGGGGGTCTGAAGGAGGCGAAAGCGCTGTATAACTATCACTGCAAGTTAGAAGGTCCTAGGGATCGGACCTGTGAATAAAAGCCCATCGGGCGGACATAAAGGGGAAGCAGTCGAGAAGACTAGTGAGAGGTCTTTCCAGTTATGACTGGTATGTAGAACGTTGATTGATTATTATGATTGATGTATTATATTATATTCGTCTTATTACCATGATGTGAATAAGTATATGTGAGGAATGTGGAAGTCCTTGATATTGGATATAGCAAGGTGCGCCATGAGCGATAGATGAAAGTGAGTTCATGGATTTGTAGCGCGAGTGAGTAGTGTGTACTCCGATGGAAGTGTGTTACCGTAAGATGTGTGGTGAGTGAAAGGTGAACTAGTGTGTGTACGCGTCATGGATTGTAAGGAGAGGTGGAGTGAATAGAAATGGTAGGATATTATACCAGTGTAATGTTATTCTTGTAGGTGTCGGGGACGGGCCGCAGAGCCACCTCGAGGAGCACAGGGGATAGGCCAGCATAGGGCCGGAGGCCACACATAGGCCAGAAGTGAGGCTGTCAGTGCAGGACAGTAGAGGCACATAAAGTCGTGGCAGTCAGGTCACGGACAGGGACGTAGATATGAGAGTGAATGAGATACTATATTGTGCCATGATTGATAGGCTCGTGAACTGATATTATGTTGTTGCCATGTTGATGGCTATGGAAATACTAATGTGTTATTGCCCTGCGGAGGTGCTAGGGGAGTGCTAAGGTGTATGACAATAGGAAGGTGATATTGAGAGACTGCGGTGCCAGTGAATCATTAATGTACTATTAAGACCCTGAGGGGAGAGGCTGAGGCCGAAGTGCCTTTAGGAGTAACTACCGGATTGTGGATCCGAGGGAGCGTGTGTGTGTGAGAATAAGGCCGTTGTACGGCAGTCATTTCAATAATATAATATATGTAATTGCGCTATTATATGTATAATTATGTTTAATAAATGTGTGAGTCTGATGGATTGTTCTGTTAAGTGTTAACTTGTTTGTTCGTGATTGTTGTCCTGTCATAACTTATTACATCTCCCAGTCTGGGATTTGTGACACTGGGGGCTCGTCCATTGTGACTCGTCCATTTTCGTAATATTTAGTTGTAGTTAGTTAGTAGGTATTTGTGCTGTCTTGTTCGTTGGATGAATGGACATTTCATGATATGATTTATGTATATTGATGAATGTATATTGATGCATGTATTGCTATGAATAGGTATTAATTTGTATTTAAACTTTCCAGAGTGTGTGCGTGCAGCCTGAGGAGACGAGCAGCCAGAGCTCCGATTAAGGGGAGGAGTTAAACTCAAAATTCGAAGTTAAGTGAAACTGAAATTTTGTGCCCTGGATCGGGGGCTGTTCCTTTAATCTGTCTTTTTCCCTGTTTTTGCTGTTGTTGTCGTTATAGGTTATACGGGCGGTGGCGCGGGTTTGCTGTGTTGAACTTAGTTTATCCTTTTAAAAAGGTGTGGTAAACTTTGGAACTTCGTTCATCACAGTGAACAGTTCTGTAGGGACCTGTATTTTTGTTTAGTTGTAGCGTTCTATCTTCCTCGTTGTTTTAGGAAGACGTTTCTCTTGTCCCTCTCTTCCCTATCTATAGATACGTTCTTTTTTTTCAGACTCTGTTCTTGTTCGTACCTTGTAGTGTAATCGGCGTAGTTAGGTTGCAGTTTTTTCCATTATATTCTCTTTTTTAGGTCTTTGTCCTAGTCTGGTTCGTTGTCCTTGACGTACTTGTGGTCCTCCTATTGAATTTCCTTATTCTTGTCTTTTCTACTCTTTTTTATTATTAATAGTGCGGTGCATTTTATGAATATAGAATTAGTTGTGCTGTAAAGGTAAATTTCTGAATTGTATTGGATACAAGTAGGTGTGGTTATATCTGGTGTGATCTCAGGTCTCTGGTCGTGTTGTTAGTGATCATACCGACAGGTTAGCCGTTTTGGTAATACATACCATAACCATAAATCTGTGAAATGGCGGAACTCCAACAATTAATGAAGTTGGGTAAGGAACTTGGCCTTGAGGGAGAGGAGCTACGCGGCTGGATCAAAGAACAGCAGGCGGATTTGCGCGATGAGCGTGCTAAGGATAGAGAGCGAGAAAAAGAGGCTAAGGCTCAGGAGCAGGAGAGAGGGGCTAAGGATAAGCAAGAGGAAAGAGAGGCTAAGGCTCAGCAACAAGAAAGAGAGGCTAAGGATAAGGAAGAGGAAAGGGAGTTTAAGTTAAAGGAGTTAGAAGATAAGCAGCAGGAGAGAGAGGCGCGAATAAGAATCGCCGAGTTAGAACTCAAGAAGAATACGCCAACGGAAACGGTTGAGCGGCAGGTACACAATAAAGGTGGCGTTAGGATTAAGCTCCCTACGTTCGACGACCGGAAGGACGACATAGACGCCTTCCTTTACAGGTTCGAACTGAACGCACAATTGCAATGGGGGGAAAATAAGGAATTATGGGCCACGTACCTGGCGTCGCTATTGCAGGGGCGAGCGTTAACCTACTTTAAAGAGCTACAGCGCGAAGACGTGCAAGACTACGATAAGCTGAAGGCTTTGCTGCTTCGCCGATTTGCGCGTACCGAGGAATATTTCCGGGAGCAGTTTAGGCGAGCACGTGCAGATACCAGGGAGGACTTTGCTGCCTTCGTCGCGAGACTAACGGAGTATTTCGCGAACTGGGTAGACTTGGCGCATGTGGGCACGGATTTTGCTAAACTGAAAGACTTAATGATCCGTGACCAGCTGTACGCTTCGTGCCACAAAGATCTGGTGGCTTTCCTGAAAGAGAACGAACCCGCGACGGTGCAGGAGGCGTCTAAGTTGGCGGAAGCATACCGTACGGCGCATCCGTCCAAACCAGTCGCCAGGGCGTACGTCCAAGATGCTGGATACGTCGCCGTTGTCGAGGGGTCGCCGGCAGGACTTAGGGACAGGTCGCGTCAGCGTGGTGCCTATAGCGGGCAAGCCCAGGGGCAGCGTAGGGGCTATCGCCAATCACCGGCATATGGATCCGGTAAGTTTGACCGAGCAGGAGGGCTAGGTCGCGGTAATGGCCGGGGGCGAGTTGTGACCTTTGCCGATGACCGACGGCATAGGGACTCTAGTTCCGGTCGCGAGGGGTCATGGGGACCCAGGCCTAGAGCAGCACAGGGAGCGGAGTGTTGGACTTGCGGACGCGTGGGTCACTTTTCGCGCGAGTGTAGGGCCGCGAAGTGTTGGAACTGCGGAAGAGCAGATCACATCAGCGTGAACTGCCCTGCAGGTAGGATAGCGGCGAACGTGGACAGTAGCTCCAGTCCATGTTCCCCAAATAAATTTCATCATGCGGCTGCGTGCGTTACATCGGACAACGGAGGCGGACAGTATTCTAAGTGTCCCAGTTGTGAGAAGTTATTATCTTCCGGTGTTTTACCTTGTGGGAGAAAGATCCCCGTTATAAATTCATGTCATACAGGAGGTGGTCTTAGGGTTTATCCGGGGTTTGTTGGGGACGAACCGGTCTCGGTTTTACGAGATACAGGATCTACCGTTGTGGGAGTGCATAGGGACTGCATTCGGGATTCACAGCTTACAGGTGAGACTGTCCCGTGCATCCAATTTTCGGGGGCCATTGAGAAACTACCCATGGCAAAAATAATGATAGATACACCTTTCCTTAGCGGGGAAGTCGAGGCAGTCGTTGGTTGTTTCCCAGGCGCCCAGCTCATCATTGGGAATGTATCACGGGTAGTTTCCCCTTCCGATGAGAACGTGCAAGCATGGTCGCAATCAAAAGGTATTGACTTTTGCGCCGCGGTCGAAACACGCCGACGGGTAGCCGATAAAGATAAGATTAGACCTTTGGCTACGCCAGCGGTCAACCTAGATATCACGCCAGAGCGCTTGGCGAAATTACAAAGGGAGGATCCATCATTAAACCCATGTTTTGGGGAAGCGCGAACCGAGAAAACGAGGAGATATAAGAACGGGTCGTCCTCCTTTATTGTTCAGGCGGGCATTCTGTTCCGTAAATATGTAACGGTGTCCTCCATTTTAAAGCAGGTCGTGGTGCCAGCGTTGCTGATCACAACAGTATTGCATTTGGCACATGATGTCCCATTAGCGGGTCATATGGGGATAGCTAGAACCAAAGAAAGGGTTCTTAAAAATTTTTACTGGCCATCGATCCACAGAGATGTGCAGGTCTATTGTAAGACGTGCAGTGCGTGCCAAAAGACGACGCATAAGGGTCGTACACCCCAGGCCCCTCTTCAGAAGATCCCCACGGTCTCAGAACCGTTTAAAAAGGTCTCGATAGACCTTGTTGGCCCCATTCACCCAGCGACCGATAGGGGGAATCGATTTTTCTTAACGGTCATATGTAATGCTACGAGATGGCCAGAGGCGGTTCCTCTGCGGACCATAACGTCTGAGGCAGTCGCGGAAGCGTTGTTTGCAATTTTCGCTAGGGTAGGAATACCAGAGCAAATTCTGTCTGATAGGGGCGCGCAATTTACGTCGCAGATGATGAAGGAATTGTTCCGCTTATTCAGTATACAACCCATCACTACCACCCCTTATCATCCGCAGGCTAATGGCATGTGCGAGAGATTGAACTCGACGTTAAAGTCGATGCTGCGTAAGGTAGCTGCGGATCGCCCTAAAGATTGGGATAGATATATCCCTGCGGTGTTATTCGCGTACAGAGAGGTACGGCAGGAGTCAACGGGATTCTCGCCGTTCGAAATGATGTACGGTCGTAGTCCCAGGGGCCCAACTGATGTTCTTCGGGACATGATGACGTCGCCATCATCGGGAGACGATGAGCAGATTTCGGTGTTTCAGTACCTTGTTGATTTAAGAGAAAGACTATCTTCAGCGCGCACTATAGCGGAAGAAGCTTCTGGTATCGCTTCGAAAAGAGCAAAAGACTATAAAGATAGAGGTTCCAAACTGAGAATTTTTAAGCCAGGAGACAAGGTTCTGTTGTTGTTACCTACGGACCATAATAAGTTATTGATGACATGGAAAGGTCCTTATGTTATTGAGCGAGTTGTTTCAAAGGTAGATTACGCTATCCACATTGATGGAGCGAGTAAGGTTTTCCATGTTAATATGCTACAGAGATTTTATGAGAGACCACAGTATCTGTGTGCACAGACAAGACCAGAGGAGACTGTCTTCTCTACTGCTTGTACGGGGGTCGTAGACCAGTTGGACTGTGACGTAAGCGACACCGAGGCGCAGGAAGAGTTACAAATTCAATTGCCGGAGTTAACTCCGACACAAGGTTACAGGGACGTAAAAATTAACCCTGACCTTACCAGTTCAAGGAGTAGGGAACTTGAGACCCTGTTAGCGTCATTTCCGGATGTTGTTACGGATTTGCCGGGTCGCACTACGGTGATCCAGCACCAAATAAAGTTGACTTCGGATAAGCCAGTATTTCTTAGACCGTATCCGTTGCCTTTTTCTTCGAGAGATAGAGTCATAAAGGAAGTTGAGTCAATGTTGAAGTTGGATGTGATAGAACCATCAACATCGCCGTATTCATCACCCATCGTCCTCGTGAAAAAACTTGATGGATCGGTGCGGTTCTGTATTGATTTTCGAAGATTGAACACTATTACGGTAGGCGATAGGGAGCCTATTCCGTTTCAGGAGGAATTAATAGCTTCATTGGCCGGGTCCACGTGGTTTTCCAAGATAGATTTGACGAAAGGGTATTGGGAAATCCCGCTTACTGAGGAGTCTAAACAATACACGGCGTTCCAAACGCCCATTGGATTATTCCAATTTAAGGTCATGCCATTTGGGTTGGTAAACGCGCCAGCGACGTTTGCACGATTAATGAGACTAGTGTTGAAGGACATACCTAATGTCGTGTCATTCTTTGATGATATAGCATGCCATACGTCGACATGGTCTGATCATATTCAGACACTAACAGTAATTTTGCAACGATTACGTCATTTTGGGTTAACTGCTAAACCCGCAAAGATGGATTTGGCATGTCCAGAGATAGTATTCTTAGGACATATTGTGGGTAGAGGTGTTCAGAGACCTGAAGAAACAAAAATTGACAAGTTAGTAGGGTTGCAAATCCCTAAAACAAAGAAACAAGTCAGAAGCTTAGTGGGAATTTTAAATTATTACAGAAAGTTCATTCCAAATTTTTCCTCCTTGTCATCTTCTCTTACTGACCTTACTAAGAAGGGACAACCCGATAAGGTCCAGTGGACGTCTGAATGTCAGACAGCATTTGATAATTTGGTGACAGCATTATCATCGTCACCCATTCTGATATTACCCGATTTTCGATCTAATTTTATCCTCAGAACGGATGCGTCGGACTCTGGTGTCGGCGCTTGTCTTCTACAGGAGAAGAACGAATGTCTCCATCCTGTATGTTATGTCAGTAGGAAGTTATTGCAGAGAGAAAGAAAGTATTCTGTGATAGAGCGTGAGTGTCTTGCCATTGTCTGGTCCGTCCAGAAACTAGGACGTTATCTCATGGGACGAGAATTTTGTATCCAGACAGACCACAAGCCACTGACATTTTTGTCGAAGAATCGTTCGTCCAGCCCACGCTTGTCTAGATGGGCAATGGCTTTGCAGCCGTACACCTTCGTTATTCAACCAATTCCAGGAACCAGCAATCATATCGCCGACTACCTTAGTCGAGCCTAGGGGAAGATTTCAGGAGCTTATACATCGGAGGACAGGAACATTGACAGGATCTGTGTGAATAAGTCGTCTTTAAAATATTGACATTATAAATATGATATGAAGAATGGTTGATAGGTTGAATGGTTTTTGATTCTGTATTAAGTATTGTGGTTAGTTAGCTATTCATGATGTGACACATATATGCATATTTCAGGCCATATTGATCCCCATATTTTCCCCTGATTTCGGTATTTTATATACTAGGGGAGCTGCTAGGTCATTTTTTTTTAATGTAGGTATTGCTCAGGCTCACTCGTTGACAGTCATCTTGATGCGATTTGAAATTAATTGCATTAATTTTTTTGGGGTGGGGGATGATGTCACGAGTGGAGTGAGCGATAGTTAATAATTACGGGGGGAGAGGAGAGTAAAATTAACGCACGGAGACAAGTGAGAAAGTCGTGCATGTCATGAGTGGGGGGTCTGAAGGAGGCGAAAGCGCTGTATAACTATCACTGCAAGTTAGAAGGTCCTAGGGATCGGACCTGTGAATAAAAGCCCATCGGGCGGACATAAAGGGGAAGCAGTCGAGAAGACTAGTGAGAGGTCTTTCCAGTTATGACTGGTATGTAGAACGTTGATTGATTATTATGATTGATGTATTATATTATATTCGTCTTATTACCATGATGTGAATAAGTATATGTGAGGAATGTGGAAGTCCTTGATATTGGATATAGCAAGGTGCGCCATGAGCGATAGATGAAAGTGAGTTCATGGATTTGTAGCGCGAGTGAGTAGTGTGTACTCCGATGGAAGTGTGTTACCGTAAGATGTGTGGTGAGTGAAAGGTGAACTAGTGTGTGTACGCGTCATGGATTGTAAGGAGAGGTGGAGTGAATAGAAATGGTAGGATATTATACCAGTGTAATGTTATTCTTGTAGGTGTCGGGGACGGGCCGCAGAGCCACCTCGAGGAGCACAGGGGATAGGCCAGCATAGGGCCGGAGGCCACACATAGGCCAGAAGTGAGGCTGTCAGTGCAGGACAGTAGAGGCACATAAAGTCGTGGCAGTCAGGTCACGGACAGGGACGTAGATATGAGAGTGAATGAGATACTATATTGTGCCATGATTGATAGGCTCGTGAACTGATATTATGTTGTTGCCATGTTGATGGCTATGGAAATACTAATGTGTTATTGCCCTGCGGAGGTGCTAGGGGAGTGCTAAGGTGTATGACAATAGGAAGGTGATATTGAGAGACTGCGGTGCCAGTGAATCATTAATGTACTATTAAGACCCTGAGGGGAGAGGCTGAGGCCGAAGTGCCTTTAGGAGTAACTACCGGATTGTGGATCCGAGGGAGCGTGTGTGTGTGAGAATAAGGCCGTTGTACGGCAGTCATTTCAATAATATAATATATGTAATTGCGCTATTATATGTATAATTATGTTTAATAAATGTGTGAGTCTGATGGATTGTTCTGTTAAGTGTTAACTTGTTTGTTCGTGATTGTTGTCCTGTCATAACTTATTACATCTCCCAGTCTGGGATTTGTGACAAACAACGTACGTGACTGTTTGTAATCAGAGACAATAAGATAGAAAAAGACAATGTTTGGTCGTTTTCCCTTGGGCGGCAGTATAGTCCTGTTTTTTTCTTTGAAGCACATTAAGACTATTTTCATAGATCGGCCTTGGGCCATGGCCACAAACCAGTTGCACCACAGACAATCAAAATACTCTTTAAAAGTACCGCCACAAATAATTATTAATTACGCTGGACCCCATTTGAGCGGGATTCCAACCTGGCACCCCTCCCATCAGGATAAAGTGCTCCAATCACTAACTACTACTTACGCAACATGATATTTTAAGCCACAAACTTTAAACGGTTATAACTTTTGAACGAATTACCTTAATTTAAAAATTTAAAAAATGAAATGAACAAAGATAGTGCCCGAGAAAGAAAAATCTCTCATTTTTCTAAAGACTTGATGTCCTGTCTTGGACTACCGAACAACAAAGTTCAGGCCATAATGAGGTTTCAGCTTGTCGGGTCAAGTGTTTTGGCCGACTCTGTCTTGGCTGAAATGCTCATTAGGTATAGTTCATTTATGGACTATGAATTAAAGGCGACAAGACTTTTGATTTCATGCAATTAGTTCAAAAGTGATTGCACGTTTGTTTGCAAGATTTATGCGGCCTTGCATGTAATAAGAAAGTGTCAGAAATAAAAACTGCTACTGCTATGGTATGTGGTTTTAGTGTTGATGTTACTGTTATGAAATGTGCTTTAATATTGGTGCTACTGTTAAGAATTGTTGTAGTTTGGCGTGAGTGCTACTGGTAAGAAACTTTGTGTTTTGTTTTTATGGTTCTGTTACAGAAATTTAGAGTTAATTGGTGGTTTAGTGTAGGTGCCATGTTTATGAAATGTTGTGGTTTAGCGTCGATGCTTCTGTTATGAAATGTTATAGTACAGCGTTTGATAAGTTTCCACTTCGGAAAGTGTCACTGGTGGTCCAGCATTTGTGCTGTTGCTATTAAACGTCGTGGTTTAACGTTACCTCCGATATGTTCCCCCTTCGGAAGCGCCCAGCTGTGAACATGGAGACCCCCAAATGAATCTGATGGATGACAGTTCTCAGGTACTCTCTAGGGTAGACAACGGCTACAAACAACTAGGAGAATAAACATGATTTAAAAAAAAACTGGGTTTTCGTGTAAACAGAAATGGAAACCTCAATGGAAAGGTCAAAAACTTCTCAAGGAGTGATAAAAAGAAGGTTTTCATGTGTACAGAAACGCCGATTCCATACACATGGAAACACCCTCTCCTTTTACCACTTGGTGAATTGTTGCCGTTTCCGTTTCCGTACACATGGAAAGACAGCTTCAGTGGATTAAAAAAAAAATTAATATCAACAGTTGTCTATCATCTCGAGGCTTTTTTGGAACTTGGTGGGGTTCTTATCCCCCTATCTATAAATAAGAACTGCAAATACATGAACATTGTGCATTGCAGCAAAACAATCTATCCGTCCAGCCAGATAAGATATTCTACCCCCTTTCCATCTGTGCACGCGAAGTCAAAGAAGATTATTTCGTGTAAAATGACTCTCCATACTTATTAAAATGTGGTAAAATTAGAAAGAAGGGGTGGAGAATAGAAAACTAGATAAAAGAAAGAAAGAAAAAGAAAGAAAACAGGAATTTCCCACTGTTTTTAAAATATGATAAAAACAAGATGGAAGGATGGGGAAGCCGACTGAAAGAAAGAAAGAAAGATAGAAAGAAATAATTGTTCATTTTTATTAAAATATGATAAAAACAAAAAGGAAGGAAGAAGAAAAAAAACAACAAAAACCCCAAAAGAAAGGAGAAAGAAAGAAACAAAGGCAGACAGACAGACACCCAGAAAGAAAGAAAGAAAGAAAGAAAGAGAGAGAAGAAACATAGTGCAAGTCCTACAATTTCCACAAGCCGTTGAAAGCAGGTAATTGCTATAGGTAGCTGTACAAGCAGCTCATTGAAATAATACTAATCAAAGCTAGGAGTTGTAATCATAGAACAATAATAAAGGACATAACAATTCTACAGTTTTCTTTGTCTTACTTGGAAGTACCCCGGGACGGAGCATCGTGTAGAAATCTTATAACTTCCATTCCGGAGATCTTCCACATGAGCCACATATCGGTACTGAAGGTTCTTCACCCATGCTCTGACTTCATCCCCTCCAGTCCTGCGGTGCTGACCGTAGCCATTTATCAGATCCACACGAGCAGTGATAACTTCGTTAATCTTACAATTAACAAGTCCGTTTCTGCCCTTTTTTATGACAATCCGGGACAATGCTAGGTCCGGTAACTTTTTTTGGTCTTTTACAGGGGGGTAACTCATATATTCTTTTTCAAAGTCCAAAATATATTGGCTTTGCGTCAAGAGAGGAACATAAGGTAGAATTGAGAATTTTGTTAGGTTTTGTAGCTGCATTTCGTCTGTAGCCGAACAAATGTGTAGGTTTTCAACACAGATGTTTGTACAGTTATCTAAGGTTTTTGCTTTAAATTTGTCAATTATTTCACCCAGTGTGATCCGTTGGAAGCGTTCACCTGTATCTGGCGTGACGTCTACAGGTTGTCTGGTAGTGACAGTTGGTAGGTTAGCAATGGCATTTGGTAGGCGTGTATTGGCAGTTGGTAGGCTTGTAGTGGCAGTTGGTAGGCTAGTAGTGGCATTTGGTAATCTTGTAGTGGCAGTTGGTAGGTTTGTTGTCGTAGGTGATATGCTTGTAGTGGCAGTTAGTTGGCTTATAGTGGCGGGTGGTAGACTTGTAGTGGCATTTGGTAGGATTATAGTCCAGAAATTCATATAATCGGTTTGTCTGAATATAAGAAAGGAACTGATGAAACACTTGGTTTTAAGGCTGGTTGCACCCTGACTCAAGTCTGTTTCGTGTCTGTGTTGGGTCAGTGTGCGAAGTATCTCTTTCTGCCAGCTGACTCAAGACAGTTTTGCATGCGACTGAATTGGTGAGACAGACTTGTGGAGGTCTCATCACTGCGCGGAGTCCCTTTCAACCCCACAGTCCAAACCTCACACTGAACACCGAGACAAACCAGACTTGACTCAGTGTGCCGCCGGTCTAACAGCCCCGATACAGCAGCTTCGGTTTTATTTCGCTTTCGGTAGTTTCTTTACGAGCGATTTCAGTCTCCGCTCCGCGAGGATCCGAGGAGATCTCACAAAATCTTCACAACGCCTTCTAGAGTGCACAGCGCTTCCGCTTTCGTCCCGCGCTGCTTTTCTTCAAGTCTGACGTCATTCGGCAAAAATCGCAAAGGCGAGCCGAAAGCCAAAGGAAATCGAAGCTACTATGCCTGGTTTCTAAAGTTGAGAGAACGGGCAATAAGGTGACAGTAGTAATGTCTCCCATGCAATCATGGAAGGTATTTTTAACCACTGGGCCTTAAATTCTACAAACTATCATATTACACATAGAAAGACATAAAGGCGTACAAGGACACATTTTATAGTCTTTTAAGTTCGCTATACTTTTAATATTTTCGTTGATTTCGAGCTACAAATGAATTGAACAGAAGAAAGTGTTCCGATATTTGGAGGCGGAAAAATAAAGACATTTATTTATGTAGAATTAAAAAGTATGACAGGAAATTTCGTTCTACTCTTCAATTTGCATATTGGTGACCGAAAATCAACTTTAAAAATCACACAGAGGCCAGCTAGTAATACTAAATCCAGTGTCATGATTTATGGAAATAAAGATTCTGAGAGATTTGTCGGTTTTGTGTGTGTAAGAGGCAGTGAATTTATACGTGAATGTGTGGGAGTGTGAAAGTCGGGAGGGAGAGAAAGAGAGCACAAGAGAGGAGTGACTTTTTTTTTCCTTCTCACTGATCAAGGGAAGTAACATACGAATCCCTGTCAGACACAGCCAGCTTCTGCCATTATTTCTTCTGTGTACATTTTCCTGCCAGGATCTGACTGTGTCTGATCGAGGCTTGTATGATCCCACCCTTTTTATACCATTACCTCTATTACAACTTCCTTCCCTGTAAAGAAGACCCGTATCCAAACCTGCACAATATGACTCACCTTTGACTCATGCGAATGACATAATATGTCGTCACTAGTAATGAACATGCACAGACGACAAGCAGAATTCGTCTCGAGAAAGATAGCAGACGTTTCCCAGAATTTGCCAGCATTTTCATCTTTTCCTGTTTAACATAATAATGATAATATTGACGTGTTCGCGCCAGTTGTAATTGGGCTATAATGACAATAAGGCAAATTTCCCAAATGGGATTAAAGAAGTATAAAAAATACAAACCGAAAAAAAAATTACTAATAATAATGACGAAGGATTTCATCTGAATTATAAACGGCTTGCAACACAAAACACTACAAAATTCTGTTTGGCTGTTGTCAACACTACACCCGAGAGCAAAATTCAAAACAAAATAATAATCATAAATATAATAATGATAATATAAATATCAAATATACATTCGTGAAAGGCTTTTTAACTGCTAGCCTTAAATTGTACAAATATCACATTACACATAATTATTAGAACGAAAATGTGTACTTGAGCATATTTTAAAAGGTCTCGAAGTTGGTTATATTTTTAATATCTTTGTTGATTTTCAGCCACAACTGAGTTGAACAGAAAAAAACTGTTCCGAAAGCTTGAACCAGAATAAAAAGATGCATTTTCTTTCGAGTAGAATTAAAAAATATGAAATGGAAATTTCGTCATGCGCCTCAATTTGCACATTGGTGATCGCAACTCAACTTTAAAAGTAATCACATCTATGTATTCCCTAAGTCAGAAGGCCAACTAGTACTACTAAAACCGAATTACGCTCCCCTTTTTCCTGTGTGTATTACATACCAGTTTCAGATGAACATAAAATGAGCTTCGAACTTAGATGCACAGTGTATACCAGCAATACACAGCTCTAAGTCTTGTCTTACCTTGCACAAAGCAAATTTAATCCTGTTCTTGAAAACATCAAGTATATCCAGCTCTTCCACGTTAACTTAAAGAAATTAAAGAGAAGCACATCAATTCTTCATTGATTTCCATGATTAATTTGAATGCTTAGCTCTTCTCATATTGTCCTGGTTATCAGAGGTGTAAAATTAAGTTGGCATTATTATGTCTGGCGAACCTAATACATGAAGCACGGGTCAACTGTCAAGTGTTCAACACCTTATGAGATGTTACTAATAATATTGATTTTTTCTCCGTTTCCCAGAGATGTTACCTGCAATGTATTGTCTGTTGTACATTGTTCATACCCGTATTTGACAGAGTAATTCAATATTCATAGGCCCCCATCAAAACACTAGTACACATCCATTTTAAATAGAAGTTGAAAAGAGCAAGGTGGGTATCATACTATGCCCGATCGCGAGAATCTTTTTTACACTGCGTTGCCGGAAAGCCAAACAAAGCTCTACATCACCACCTCACCCTTTCTAACTATGATAAAATATCGCATGCGCAGTAGGAGGCATTTCCCGCTCCGCCATCGGCCAACTATAGGCTAACTTATAGGTAGAATGCGCATGGCGTCACATTGTGCTTTTTTTTTTGTTTTTCCGCCATCGCGATTGTTTGCCGGTGGATCAGCTGATTAGTGTAACTTAGAGATAATTATATCGAAGCGGTTTTGTTAACTAAAATGCCTACTAGCTGCATTATCGTTGATTGCTACGCGCGACAGGGGTGGAAAGGATGGATAAAAGTTGGTCAGATTCCCCACCATTCGTGTAAACAAAGGAAAGGAAGTGAAAGAATTGACCGAACGTCGTTCGACTGTGGTATGGTTGACAAGCTACCAACCAGCAGATCTAGATCTAGACATTAAAAAAAGTGAGTCTACCCATTCTGTTTGTGCCGAGCCCTTCATCTCAGGTAGTTGTCAGTTTTAATAATTTATGAATAACGTGATGAAAGTAAGCCCGTCATTTCCGTCACAGAAGAATTAGATCTATGTATATGTATAGATCTAGATCAGATATGTGCAATGTACATTTCTCCACTCTGCAGGCTACTTAGAGCTGTAGGATTAGAGGTCTAGCGAATGCGGTTATCTTCATTTTTACCGCACCATAAAGTCACCGACTAATAAATCTCAGTTACAATTAAAAACTTTCCTGTTGACTTGCTATTAAGCAGTTCTAGATTTACACTGTGGCCTACAATGAATTGAAGATGATGCACTGGCAAGATAGGCTACTGATTAAAATTCACCAGAGATAGCCAGAATGCAGTAGATCTAGTATGAGGAAGTGAGTCCTGAGTGATGAGGTATGGAATCACAGTTAGATCTAGATCTGATCACACAGATGTTGAATTGCAGCAGTATGAGAGACAGAGAGTGAGCCTTGAATTGTGAGATACAACATAATAATTCAATGTATCTGTATTACACAGATATGAATAATAAAATATGAAATCATAGGCCTAATTAAATCTAATCTCCTATCACAGAGCTGTTGGCCAGCAGCAATAAATATGAGAGATTGAGCCTTGAGCGATGAAAGATAAAATTATGCTTAGATCTAGCCAGCATCACACAGATATGAGAGGGTGAGTCTTGAGATATGTAAGGATAATTAAATCTATATCAATATCACACAGATATGAGAGTGTGAGGCTTGAGTGATGAAATATGTAATGATAATTAAATCTAGATCTAGATTTATATCACACAGATGCGAGAGTGTGAGGCTTGAGTGATGAGATATGTAATGATAATGAAATCTAGATCTAGATCTAGATTTATACCAAGCAGGCGGGAACCACAGCAATGTGTGAGAGCGGGTCTCGAGGGATGAGACGCAAAGATTATGTTCAACAACATTCTGCCACCAAGGAAAGTTTTCAAGTTCTCGCGGCTATTTCTTTAGACTATTACATTAGAGTGGGCATTACCCAAGGAATTCACCGGTTGTTCGGCTGTAATAAAAAAATATAGCCATGTTAAAGGGAGGTGACTCCCAATTCCAATTAACAGGCTTTACCCAAGGAATTCGGTGACGTAATGATCGCCTGTGCGGTTATTATAAATAGTCACGGGGATTCCAAAGAAGTACCTCCTTTCCGGCAACGCAGTGTAAAAAAGATTCTCGCTGCCCGGTCAGACAGAGTCAGTTGCTGCCAGCAAAATGTACACCAAAGAA
The DNA here is from genome assembly GCA_963931925.1 of Onchidella celtica. Taxonomy (NCBI): domain Eukaryota; kingdom Metazoa; phylum Mollusca; class Gastropoda; order Systellommatophora; family Onchidiidae; genus Onchidella; species Onchidella celtica. The sequence continues at coordinate 36,092,309 of OZ007574.1, read as the reverse complement.
ATAATGGCAGATGCTGACCGTGTCTGACCGGGCTTAGTATGATAGGGTCTTCCCAGATTTACTAAGAAAATATAAGAAATTATGATGTGCACTTTTTGTCTGCCAGCATTTGATTGTGTCTGACAGGGCTTGGTTTGATAACTCGAGCAAACCCAAATATTGTTGCTGTTGTACTTCATTGTTTGTTTGTTTTATTTTCTTAAATTTAATGCTGTTAGGCTTTTCTGCAGCTGTACATTATCTATTGAACTGAAGTCATCTTGCTTTATTTCTGCACTATATTCATTTTAATTTCTTTTGTGTTTTAACAATGATAAATCATAAACAATCATGGTATCTTGCACAAAGTTACAGCCCGTAGCTGGCATCAAGCTGGAGTGTCGTGAAAGAGTAAGTTGAAATGCATTGTAGACTAAATTATTTAAAAATATTTAAAAGCTTTTCGTCCATTTTCCGGAGCTTGTTAACGTGTTTTGTTCCGTTCTATTTCCAGACTGAGTCAGTTTTCGACTGCCATAGCAAACTGCATGGCAATGACAGAAAAAGCAGAAGAAGAGCAAGAGACTTATAAGTTAATTGTTTCTTTCTTTCTTCGAGTGTGTGTGTGGCTTGCAATCGCCAACTATCAATAAAACATATTTTGACTGAATATGTAGATTTCTTGTATGTACGACGAAGGAACTACGCCTACAGATCCATGAAAGAATTCTTTTCTGACGTGCTGCCCCCCATTCAGGTGTCAGCTCAAGTCTTCGGCATCGTAGCGACACCCATTTCGTTTTGTAACAGTAACCGCTTGGTCTTCTCGGTGTCCCAAGTAATGCTGAAATTTAGGTCACGGCAGGGTGGCAAGTCTGTTTGTCTTCCTAGCAATGACACACACACAGACTCAGGCCATTGGAGCACAGTGTGCTATGCAATTTTCTAAGATATGCTGTAAATATTTGCAGCCTTCAATAAAAAACAAAACAAAACGAAAACAAATCCAAATTAGTTGTGGAAAACAAAAATTCAATGGAGGTTATAGGAGCCATGTGGCAAAATTACTAATGGCAGATCTTTTTCTTTCGTGATCAATTTGTGGCCAACTCCAGCAAAAATTGCACGTCCAACGACACCTCATATTCTAAAAACAACAAACAAACAGAGAACGACGCACGGAGAGAGAGAGAGAGAGAGAGAGAGAGAAAGAGGGAGAGAGGGGAAGAGAAAGAGAGGGAAAAAGACCGAGAGAGAGAGTGGGGAAAGACAGAGGGAAGGGGAGGAAGAAAGAGAGGGAGAGGGAGAGAGGACAGAGAGAGAGAGAAAGAGAGAGGAGAGGGGAGAGAAAGACAGAGAGGAGGCGAGAGACAGAGAGGGAAAGTCTGGAGTCGTAATGAAATAATAGTATAGCCATGGAGAAAAGGGGCTGCATCTTGCAAAACCTAAAGTTAGTAACAAATAAGAATGAAATTAATTTTGTGAAAGAAACTATGCATCCCTCTGTCACCAAATACGCCATCAGGATATATAAAAGGTAAAGGAAGAAAAAAACGTTAAAAAGAAGGGGAACAAGTTGGTTTGGAGTCAAGGTGCTCGCCTCTCCTGCAGTAGGTATCTGGTTCCATTCTCGGTATGTGCAGGCATGTTCGATTTTTCTTTGGGGGGGGGGGGGGAAATTCCTGTCAGTGATCCTGTGGTAGATAGGATCGCGAGCACTTAGTCTTCTGAAGGATGAAAAACTCGGAGGGCCCATGTGCACGTTGCGCACTTTAAAGATACCCAGGCGGTTGGAAATCAAGAAGAGCATGCCGAACAAATTCGATGCCCCGAAAAAAACCAACAACTAATCCCTACCACCCTCCACACCCCCCCCCACCCCCCAAAAAAACAACCAAACAACTGCCAACCGGCGCTGCACTGTAGCGACGACGTGCCTACTTCAGTTGTTACTCGGCGGCAGAGACACTAAGGCAAATTTCCCGAATGGGATTAAAGAAATATACAAAATACAAAATACAAATAATGCCTTTGCATTTAAATACATTGTTTATACGAGGAGTCCACAGTTTTAGGTCTGCTTTACCTTTGCTCATAGAATAATGCGGCTTTTTTCCTCAAAATAGCAGGCAGTATAATATTATAGAACTTTGACAATTTTTTTTCCTCTGAATGTTCCCGTCATTTCTGGCACACATCTCTGTTTGCCGTACACCCGACCTGCCTAAAAAAGATCAAGCACTTAAGTGCTAAAGAGGAATAACTAATAATAATGAATTTTTCCCCCTGCTTTCAGAGAGATATTGTATATTCATTAGGGCTTCTGAAAAAAATGATTCTGTTAGAAGGGAGATTTACATGGGGTCGAATTGCATTGGTACTTAGATCCCTTGCAATTCTAGCCCTTTCAATTTATTCAATAGCACTTAGGACCCTCCTAATTCTAACCCCTTCATTTAATAATTATAGAAATAACACACTGTTGGACACTACAGAAGTCGATACCTACAACCTATTTCGACATTTTATGTATATATATATATATATATATTATGTGTATGTGTGTGTGTGTTGGTGTATGGTGTTAATTGTTTTCGTCTTACTGTTGTGTGTAGCTGTTTTTCACCTTCTTTTGCTGCTGCATAGATCACAGAAACGACTCTAATGCTTTTGTTATTTCACTATTATTTATTGCTATTGCAGTGACTTGTCTCTATTTTCAACAGTTCATGCTTCAGTCTTCTTCCATAAAACTGAATGGGTTGAGCTGCTGGTCTCAGGCTGGCGTATCGTGAACTTTCAAGTCGAAACATACTGGACAAATCGCGACCTTAGTTTTTGTTGGTTCTGTCTTCATTTTCTCAAAAACAGGAGAGCTTTTAGTGTATAGAAGAGGTATAAATGCACACTTTGACACGTCTTTAAAATATGTTGTGGTACTTATCAAGCTGCTTCACAGTTATGATTTATTCTAACTTCTTATCATAAGACCAAAGCCGCAAACGTTTAACATCGAATTTCTCGGCTGTGCAAATGATGGTGTTGGAGGCAAATTTGGAAATGGTCCTAGAAAGACAAGTTAAATGTATTGAAGCGATTAAGGCTGACTGGGTAAAAACGTGAATAATTATGAAAAACTGGTGGAATTCTTAAAACTCTGAGAAGTTTAATCCCAACGGTATGGTATATATTTTCACAAACCAGAAAATGCTGGCAGAAATTCCATGAACTATTCTTTCATGCGTGGACACGATGAAGAGAAAGTAGGAATTTCATTAGTTGAAATTTTGATTTTGTAAGGTTAAGAGTGGGCTTTAACTACATTCAATGAAACAGTGTTATGCTATCTTTCCCTATCATAAGACAGGAAAGAAAAAGGTTTGAAAAGTTACCAGATTTGTAGACATATTCACATTATCAAGTAAACCCCGTCCACAGGCAGATGCTGGCAGACAAGAAGTGCACACCACAACTTCCTGAATTTTCTTAGTAAAGACCCGGTCATTCTAAGCCCGATCAGACCCAGTCAGCCTCGGCCCTTATTTCTTTACTGTACACTTTTCTGGCAGCATCTGTCTGTGTCTGACCCGACTTACTAGGATACCTTCCTAAGGCTCCTTTCCATAATCAGTAGTTTCCATGCGTTTTACGCACATATTGCGGACCGAAACTACAGAAGTCGTGAGTAGTTTTAAGATACGCATCCTATTACTTCATTGTGGATAAGGCATTTTCGGACAACTGAAAAATAGAAAGATCTTAATTCTGATAATAAAGATTTTAATTAAGGTTTAGTTTTCTTTTAACACAACGGTAATAAATCAAATATAAACAGAGGCACAAATTTAACAGAAACATAATTTTTCATCAATCTTCAGTTGTTATTGTTTTTTTCTTTTCAAACAAATTAGTGTTTAGTGCGTGGGCACTAATTGGGAACGACGAAATGGTATGCGATTTTGGAGAGATTCACTCGTACCTGCTCTGGGTTTAGATAAGATAAGATGAGAAAAGATACCACAAGAATCACAGTTTTATTTTCCCATAATGGAAATTCATTTTTACAGAGCGTCTTAAAGCATATACACGATATATACATCTTTCATCATTGCATGTACATGATATATACATCTTTCATCATTGCATGTACATGATATATACATCTTTCATCATTGCATGTACATGATATACACATCTTTCATCATTGCATGTACATGATATATACATCTTTCATCATTGCATGTACATGATATATACATCTTTCATCATTGCATGTACATGATATATACATCTTTCATCATTGCATGTACATGATATATACATCTTTCATCATTGCATGTACATGATATACACATCTTTAATCATTGCATAATCATATCATAACTAAATTACGGGCATAATAATGTGAAATAATGTGGCTTGGAACCTTAATAAAATGTAGCACAAGTCTTTTATAATACCTTGCATACTGTGTCTTGGCTACTATTATGACCTCGCACCAAATCTGATTCTAATGATGAATATGCCAAGAGCATTTCAGTAGCAGGAACTGCGGAACGCCAACAATCCTCCTTTAGTCCTTTAGTAGTACAGAGGATCTGATGTTTATTCAGCTGCATTTGAAAGATAACAAATTCCTCATCATTTCATGAGGAACTGAAGGAATAGGATGATACTCAGCATTTTCTAAAGCTATAGTCATTTCCCAGCCATCCATAAACATAATTTTACTTTCTAAACCTTTGAAAATTTTCTTGATCATTTCTATAAAGAACATTCCTAAGCTGTCGCCTCCTATAGTGTGATTATCTGGCCAATCAGCATATGCCACATGAGGACCTCTTAACGCTATCGTCACACTGGGATTTCTCTTAAGAAGGCGGACCATGGCATCACGAACTGATATCAATCTGGCATAAACAACCCTTAAATGAGAAGTAACTACATGAAGGTTGTTACGAGCTGGGTCCTCGAGTGTTACGAGTTCAAAGAAGGGTGTTACAGATGGGGATTACTGTGCTCGTGTTTTACGGGGATGGTTAATTATCAATTTACGTGTTCGACTGCATTTTTAATAAATATCGAGAGGTTTTAGAAATTACTCTGCCATACCATGCCACATACACTAATAACAATTTCGAGTAGGTTATATCAAGGACCTTGTAGGGCCACAAATTTATTACTTAAAATTCCTAACAATTTCGTCTATCGTTTACATATTAAAAGACAACATTGCAGCATCAAATGAAAATACTAAAATACATAACTATAAATCTCCTCTAGATCCTTAAGAGATTTGAAACTCTATATCATTCTGATTCATACACAGTTTACTTAGTAATTATTCATCTTCAGAAATATAGACTGCCTACTATCTCACAAATGATATACTTAGGTCTCAGACGACAATATTAACTCATTTAACTGCTTATAAAGGATCAAACCGTCAAGACACACTGACGTAGTTAAGATAGATCTAATCTAGATCTGTTCTAGGATGGGCTGGCAATCCCCAGCCTCATCCAGACACATCAATTACAATTTACAAATGTGTATATCAGTCACTCTTTCTAGATCTTAATTGCAAGTAAAACTTTATGGTCTTGCATCCCTTTGGTCGCACTTCTACTGGAAAGTTAGGGTCAGATTCACATCATCTCGAATCATTTTGATGAAACTTACGATTGGTTCCCTGAAACGATTTCAGGGAACTGGAGAAAATAGCTGTGGATTATTTTCATTGTCTATCCAGGACATAGACATGACGTTAACAGTCTGTTGGTTCTCTCTGGCTGAACCCCTAGCCGACCACCTTCGTAGCTGGAAACTCTACATGGAAGTCAGGTAGCATAAAGATGCTCCCGCTTATCTTCTGCAACTCACGTGACTGCTCAAATTTGATTGGTGCATCCACTTCGAGCTCCGCTCGCAGCGCCAATAGATTCTATTAATAGTAACAGACAAAGTCAGACCTAGGATGTCAAAAACTTTCGCAAAGTCTCTACACCCTAAACGTTTTATGTACGAATTTCTTCACTCCTTATTCGCCCCGTCTTTCCCTGTTAAGGTACACCCAAACCACGGGGTCGAAAACTGCATCGTCACTGTTAATTTATCCATTCGTTCTATCCTGACCCACTTTCTTTCCATCTCTAAGAAAAGCGTTACAAAAACAAACTGTCCACGGGAATAGTTCAAGGACGTTTGCACTGGCTAAAATCAATGATGCCATGTAATAAACAATGCGTGACCTAGCACGGCAATTCAAATCCTAATCCTGACATATCCCCCACCCCAGTGAAAATTTTAAATAAAATTTACACGATAAGATCCAAGAAATCTCAAAGTTATTGTGGCAGGGGCTTAAGTAGTACTGTAGAAAAATGAGTCTTAAGCTTGAGAAGAAAAATCTAACTAAGAACGTGCATATTGGATGGACAAACAGCATACAATTATTAATGCCACGTTCTATAGAATTTATTCTATTTAAACATTCTTACTGCATACAATCAAAATTCTTAGAAACATCTCTAATAATAATGAGTATATCACTTTATACTGGTGGATTAAAGTATAACTATTATCAAATAATGAAGCCTTACTGAAGGAATAGGCTTATAACTATATAGTCAACACACACAATTGCTGCTTATCTACACATTCACACACAATATATTGTTAATTAAAATACTGTGGTATCCAATGGCAGCAGTAGCTCTGGTAGCTTGGTTTGCCATGTCTCTATCTCATTGACCCGCTGACAAGGGCGTCAGGTTTGCCAGAAGTTCAGGTCACAGTCAGGAATGACGCTGGTGGAAAAAGGATATTCACAAAAAAAGGATTGTAAACTGGTTCATAAAGTAATGAACAAGATAAATGTGAATCCATCCACCGTCCAGAATTGAGGGGACAAGCACTATCCAACCCCAATACAAGACACAACACTCTTTAATAGGAAATTAAATGAGACGTGACAAAATATCAGCTTGGGAATTGTCACCGCCCGGGATAGACCGGATAACAAACCGGTATTCCTGGAGTGCAAGACTCCATCTCGTTAATCGAGGATTTTTAGCCCTGTTAGTCTTTAAGAATAACAACGGACGATGGTCCGTTTCAATTATAAATTCAGACATGAGTAGATATCTCGAAAATGCGTTTACAGCAAAAATGATAGCGAGGCACTCTCGCTCGATAATTGCATAGCGGCATTCCCTATCTAGCAACTTGCGGCTGGCGTATAGACATGGCCGCAAGGTATCGTCTCGTTCCTGTAATAACACAGCTCCCAATCCCTTGTCCGACGCATCAGTGCGGACAATAAATGTTTGGTTTATGTCTGGCAGTATGAGAATGGGGGAAGTGGAAAACAATTGTTGAACGGTACGAAGTGTATCAGCACATTCGGTTGTCCATTTCACTTTATTAGGAAAATTCTTTCTTGTGAGGTCCGATAACGGAGCTGTAAGCGAAGAAAAATTTGGAATGAATTTCCTATAATAGTTAAGAAAGCCCAATAAACTACGAACTTCTTTCTTAGTTCGAGGAGGTTGGAGCTTTAAGATGGTAGTTATCTTCTTGTCATCTGGAGTCTGAACGCCGTGGGCAATTGTATGGCCCAGAAAATTAATTTTATTGTAGCCTAAAAATACCTTACTGGGTTTCGCCGTAAGGCCAGCTCGACGAAGAGCAATAAAAACTTGTCGTAGGGCTGCGAGGTGGCCCGACCAATCGGTTTCATAAATACAAATGTCGTCAAAATACGACAATACGGAATTCATACCCTGGAGCAATATTGTCATCATACGGGCGAAAGTAGCAGGGGCTGTAACTAATCCGAAAGGCATATAGCGCCACTGCATAAGACCCAACGGAGTCTGAAAAGCGGTATATTGCTTGCTATTCTCATCAAGCGGAATTTGCCAATAACCTTTGGAAAGATCAATTTTAGAAAAAATCGTTGCCCTCGCTAACTGAGCAAAAAGATTCTCCTGGTTGGGAATCGGTTCAGCGTCATATATTGTAACCTCATTAAGTTTACGATAGTCAATACAAAAACGCACGGTATCATCTTTTTTTTTCACTAAGACGATGGGTGAGTTATATGGGCTCGTCGATCGTTCTATCACTCCCAGGTGAAACATGTTACGTACCTCGGTTATTATAGTCTCTTGTGCGTGCAGCGGACGCGGATATGGTTTAACAAAGACGGGTATATCCGTCTTTAATCTTATAACATGCTGTACCAAGGAAGTATTACCTGGTAGATCAGTAAAGACTGTAGTAAACTCGTTAAGCAAATCTCTTAAATCTTGTCTTTGCGATTCAGATAAATCTGGATTTATATTCACATCCGAAGTGTTTTCAGAAGATCGAAGTGCGGGGATTGAATTCTCTATCTTAATAGGATCATCATCGTCAACCCAAACCAAGGCCGCATTGGCCTGAACAATGACATTTCGGCGATTATTCTGGCGATTATCATCGTCGGACAGGTACTGCTTTAACATATTTATATGGAAGACTTTGTCCTGTCCTCGAATCTTGATAAGATAATTTACTCGAGAAAGTCTCTTTAGAACTTTAAAAGGTCCCTTCCATGTAAGAAGGAGTTTATTTTTGGTCTCCGGAAGGAGAACAAGAGTTTGGTCTCCGACGGACAAGGTTCGCAATCGGCTACCTTGATCACGATATTGTTTATAAAGGCTAGCATGTGCAGCTGAAGATTTTTGTGCCAGCTGACATGCGTTAAGTATTCGCTGGCGTAAGTCTACAACGTATTGATATGCAGACCGCGTATCATTGTCGTCGGTGTCTGATCCGGCGAATAAATCATGAAGTATGGCCATTGGACCACGCGGCTTACGACCATACAATAATTCGAAGGGGGAAAAACCTGTCGATGCGTTCGGCAGTTCTCGGTATGCAAAAAGAATAGCGGGGAGTTGTCGATCCCAATCACTCGGTTTGTCGGCGGAAACTCGCGCAAGCATACTTTTCATGGTAGCATTCCAACGTTCACAGCAGCCATTAGACTGTGGGTGATATGGAGATGTCAATCTTTGTTTAATCCCGACCAACTCCAAGACTTTCTTAAAAAGCTCAGAGGTAAACTGTGGACCTCTGTCAGATAAAATTTCAACTGGAAACCCAAGACGCGAAAAAATAGTAATAAGAGCTTCAGCGATATGATCAGCTGAAATGTCTTTTAGCGGAATGGCCTCTGGCCAACGGGTTGCGTAGTCAATGACAGAAAGTATAAAACGATGTCCTCTGTCTGACTTGTGTAGGGGACCAACTATATCTACGGCAACGCGTTCAAATGGTCTGGATACCATTGGCATCTCCTGCAGAGGAGCTCGCGATGCTCTTCCTTTAGGAGTACGTCTCTGACATACGTCACATGTTGATACGAACCGGTTTACATCTGCGTAAATACTGGGCCAAAAAAATTGCGTTAATATTCGAGACTTAGTTCTGGCCTTTCCCTGGTGACCTGCCAAGGAAGTGTCATGCGCGAGACGAATAATGTCGCGACGAAAAGATCTCGGTACTACAAGTTGCATAACGGTTTCTCGCTTATTCTGAAAATTACGATATAATAAGTCATCTTTAATAACAAACTTAGAGGTATCCGGTGCGGTAGGATCAACCTTAGCAAAGAAATGTTTCAATGTGGGATCTGAATGTTGCTCATCATGAAATGCACTAGACGTTATGTTCACTTCAATAGTAGGATTACTCAATGGACTGTCTGCTCGTCGACTCGATTGTAGGCGTGTTGTCGCACAAGCAACACTCTCATCCTCAGTCCAAATTTCCAAGTTACCGATAGGAAACTTATTTACTTGCGGTACATTCCCTATGATTATATCAGCCACCGGATTAGGTAGTACACATGCAGTAACAGTACCTGTGAGCAAAGGTGTATCAATATAAACTTCTGCAAGACGGAATCGCTCTACAGATCCGCCAAAAGTAATACAAGTTACCTCCTTGTCCAAAAATTGTGTTGGACGGACTAGTGACTGTCGAACGCCGATAGTCGTGCATCCGGAGTCACGTAGAACAGAAGCGCGAATCGCGTTCACGCGGCCCTGGTAAAATGTTAATTCACCCAGTTCATGTAGGGCGGACATGACTGGAATAGTCTTTGATTGTCATGAAGATTCAGAATGACCGTCAGTCTCATAAAGTGTAGGTTTAACCGAGCAGGCATTTGCGGATTCCAATTTCACGTTACAAAATCTCTGTATGTGGCCTACCCTATTACACTTATAACATATAGTACGATTAGGATCGTTTCCACGATAGGGAAGACTCTGCGGTCTATTATAATTATGATTATCATCAAAATGCACTCGTCGCGGCGGTCCCTGAGGCCGGTTATATTGTTGGCCTGGATAGTTGCCACGATAATATGGGCGAGGCTCGTAAAAAGAATAACTCTGGTCGAGTTTTTCATTAAATGGTGGTAGTTTTGGTTTAGTAGCACAAGTATTGGTGGCAGTAGTGGGTGTTACAAGCGATTGTTGCTCTAACTTTTTCATTGCGAGTTCATGCTGTCTTTCCTTTTCTCTTTCTACTTCTTTTTCTCTTTCTCTTTCTTCTTTTTCTCTTTCTCTTTCTCTTGCTTCTTTTCGATCCTCGCGCTCTCGGTTTTGTTGTACGTGTCGTTCGCACCACGCGGCGCGTTCTTCCTCTGGTATGCCCAGAACTTTGGCAGATTCTAAATATTTAAGAAACTCAGCCATGATATGTTAAAGTCTGTAAATAGTAAGTATTTACCTACTATTAAGGTATATCGCGGTATCAATTATATTATATGAACAGTTATTGACTGTTAATATTAACTCAGTGTCTTATGTTAGCACTGCTTCGCGAAAAGAACGTTCTATCTCTCTCTCTCAAAATTATAGGCAGTATCACTTAAACTGCAAACACTTTATCTCTCTCTGAAAATTACAGGCAGTATCACTTAAACTGCAAAAACTTTATCTCTCTCTCTCTCAATATAAATTCTAGTAAGGCAGTGCCGTCTATCCGTTGCTCCCACTGCAATAAAATACTATATTATATCGCCTTTACTGCGATAAATTAATGTCTCGAGTGATCACTCTCAAAATTTACGTCTCTCTCAACGCAACGAACCAGTGTCCTCTGTTATCACTGTGAAAAACGAATCGCTCTCTCAATGCGATGAATCAACAATATATCTCTCTCTCAACACGACAAATTTGAAATATCTCTGTGTTCTCAAAACACTCTCAAAATTCTCTCTCTTCTCAAAACACGCACACGCAGTGTCTTCTGTTACCACTGCAAAATTATTCTCTCTAGATCTATCTTCAACGTGAAATTGTCACGTGAACCAAAAATTATTATATTCCTCTCTCTCTCATATGTGAATACCAGATTACAATTCAACGTGGTTTTAGCACGTGAAACACCTCAGGCATATATTGCAAACATATCAATGTTAGTATAGTAGTTTAAAGTTTATAAGCAAAAAAAATACAATAAACAGGACGTATACTGACAAGTAAAACGAACGATAACAGACCCTACAAGTCCTAACTTATATTACAGATAGTTTAAGAAAAAGACAGGAGAGACATCTTCCTAAAGAAATGTGAGGAAGGAAAAGAAACGCCACAATCTATACGAATAATGGATCCCTAATAGAACTATTCACAGAGAAGCAAATCCCCCCGAGTTATTTTACATAGCCACCAAGGCCTCCAATATCCTTCGTAATGGCAAAGAAGATATGCTAACCTATGATCCCAACCAACCTCCCGCACTTAAACTAAACATATAGTAAATAGTAAAATGGCCTGGAACACACACACAGAGCGGAAAGTACGTCGCCCTCCCCAAGACTGTTAGATAGATGGTTCACTTAACTTCGTTTTTGAGGAATTCAGATGGTAAATATCCTCAATCCATAGCTCCAAGCCCAAACTTGTATTTCTGTCTGAAGTAGAACTGGATGATGAAAGGGTTCCCTCGCCGGTATCCACGGGTCAATGGGATGTTGGGATGTTCACCATATGAAATTGAAATACAAAATATTCGATTAATACAAATTGTTTAAACTCTAGAATCTATAATAAAATACCTGAAAACATAATATTACAACAGTACAATATGAAATAATGGAATAAAAAAACAATAGGTGTTAAATAAGCTAACTAAGTGGCATGGCGTTATCTAAGGTTCTTTAAGGGTCCCTCTCCAGTGTTACGAGCTGGGTCCTCGAGTGTTACGAGTTCAAAGAAGGGTGTTACAGATGGGGATTACTGTGCTCGTGTTTTACGGGGATGGTTAATTATCAATTTACGTGTTCGACTGCATTTTTAATAAATATCGAGAGGTTTTAGAAATTACTCTGCCATACCATGCCACATACACTAATAACAATTTCGAGTAGGTTATATCAAGGACCTTGTAGGGCCACAAATTTATTACTTAAAATTCCTAACAATTTCGTCTATCGTTTACATATTAAAAGACAACATTGCAGCATCAAATGAAAATACTAAAATACATAACTATAAATCTCCTCTAGATCCTTAAGAGATTTGAAACTCTATATCATTCTGATTCATACACAGTTTACTTAGTAATTATTCATCTTCAGAAATATAGACTGCCTACTATCTCACAAATGATATACTTAGGTCTCAGACGACAATATTAACTCATTTAACTGCTTATAAAGGATCAAACCGTCAAGACACACTGACGTAGTTAAGATAGATCTAATCTAGATCTGTTCTAGGATGGGCTGGCAATCCCCAGCCTCATCCAGACACATCAATTACAATTTACAAATGTGTATATCAGTCACTCTTTCTAGATCTTAATTGCAAGTAAAACTTTATGGTCTTGCATCCCTTTGGTCGCACTTCTACTGGAAAGTTAGGGTCAGATTCACATCATCTCGAATCATTTTGATGAAACTTACGATTGGTTCCCTGAAACGATTTCAGGGAACTGGAGAAAATAGCTGTGGATTATTTTCATTGTCTATCCAGGACATAGACATGACGTTAACAGTCTGTTGGTTCTCTCTGGCTGAACCCCTAGCCGACCACCTTCGTAGCTGGAAACTCTACATGGAAGTCAGGTAGCATAAAGATGCTCCCGCTTATCTTCTGCAACTCACGTGACTGCTCAAATTTGATTGGTGCATCCACTTCGAGCTCCGCTCGCAGCGCCAATAGATTCTATTAATAGTAACAGACAAAGTCAGACCTAGGATGTCAAAAACTTTCGCAAAGTCTCTACACCCTAAACGTTTTATGTACGAATTTCTTCACTCCTTATTCGCCCCGTCTTTCCCTGTTAAGGTACACCCAAACCACGGGGTCGAAAACTGCATCGTCACTGTTAATTTATCCATTCGTTCTATCCTGACCCACTTTCTTTCCATCTCTAAGAAAAGCGTTACAAAAACAAACTGTCCACGGGAATAGTTCAAGGACGTTTGCACTGGCTAAAATCAATGATGCCATGTAATAAACAATGCGTGACCTAGCACGGCAATTCAAATCCTAATCCTGACAAAGGTAGTGGTGAACAATAACGATGTGTTTCCCATTAGATGGTATGGAATCGATGTGTTTAGCTACACCTCCGTAAGGTAATCGATCTATCCACTTGGGTTGCAAATAATATGGATATTCTGGTGGTGTATAGATTATGGTAAAGTTTTGGTCTTCGTTGACGCATACTGATTTCTTAAACCAATCTTCTTGCAATGTGATATTACAGAAAGAATTGTGCAAAAAGACTTTATAGAGACGAAGAGCATTAGAATCTCCAAAGAGCCACACTTGTGTTCCTTCAAACATCCTTTCCCCCATTCAGGTGTGAGATCGGGTCCTCGGCAGTGTAGTGACACCCACTGTCTTCTGTTCCAGTAACCACTAGGTCTTTTGTCAGTGTCCCACGTGATACTGTAATTTAGGACACGACAGGTTGGCAACTCTGTTTGTTGTCCTGCATGCAGTGGGAAATAATAGAGTCTGAGTTTGAAGAAAGCACATTGACACTATATCGGCCATATCGTACCAGGAAGAAGCAGGAAGGTAGACAGAATACAGCAATTTAACAGGACAGGTGGAGACCATCCCGGATTAGGAAGAGAGGGAGAGAGAGAGAGAGAGAGAGAGAGAGAGAGAGAGAGAGAGAGAGAGTTACAGAGAGAGAGAGACCGAGAGAGAGAGATACAGAGAGAAAGACAGAGAGAGAGACACACACACACACAGACAAAGAGCGAGAGAGTGAGAGAGAGAGAGATAGAGAGACACAGAGAGAGAGAGAGAGAGAGAGAGTTACAGAGAGAGAGAGATACAGAGAGAGAGACAGAGAGAGACACACACACACACAGAGACCGAGAGAGAGAGAGTGAGAGGGAGAGAGAGATAGAGAGACAGAAAGAGAGAGAGAGAGAGAGAGAGAGAGAGTGACGCTGTGTGGCACTGGGTTGGTAGGCACCTAACAAGAGTAGAGGCTGTATTTGACATGTCAGCGTAAATGGGCAATAAAGAAAAAAAATCAACAATAAACGAAATCTACAAGGAAAAGAAGAAACAAGAGTTCAGTTACTATAACCTTCGTCCAAAAAAGAAAAACAAAAGAAAAACGAAAAACTTTGAAAATAAAATTCAATGTTACCTTCCATATCCTTTTGTACCATAATAAACACAGTGGTGTTGACAGCATGCTCCATTGGAGGTCTGAACGAAGAGAGTTAAGGCATATAAACAGAATTTTGTAAAGTATGAATATCTAATGGCTAAGTCTGACAAGATGAAGGAGCTTGAAAATAAATGTCGAAGGAAAATTAAGAACATCAGATGAGATGATTTCAAAACGAATAGAGAAATACATGAGATAAGTCTACAGCTATATAATTATCATCAGCAAAACCCATTTCCGTACAATGGCCACTTCCACAGAATGCTGTTAACAAACTTACCATGGCAGATAAATGACTGGAGAGCAGAGGGGAGAAGGAGCCAGGGAATCTATAGAATATATATTTTTTTAAATTGCCTCAATTTTTAACAAGACCCACCGGGGCGCACATAGCTCTGAATTGCCTGAAATTTTACAGATGCCTTGTTTTAGGTGTACGGAAGGTCCATTTTTAGACTTGGAGACTTGAGAGGACGGGGAAAAGTATCTTTTTAGGTTTGCGTTGTATCGCCAATTTCGCCCTTCTTTTCCACAATCATGTGGCCTTATCACTTCCTACGACGTGTTCACTATTAAAATCACTGCCCAGAGTGCAGATTATTGCTGTTTCGTGAATACTGACTGCATACGTGGCAAATGAACGCGCAAAGGCAGTGTAGTAAGACCCACAGACTAATAAATTGTGAGTGTGCATGAGAAAACCCGGTATAAGTCGGCAACATGACATTTTGAGTTCTGTACATATAATAAAAGACAAGACATTCCTGATAAATTGAAGACAATGACCCCCCTAAAACAAGATTTTGAGAAAACGGCATTTAATCGTATTAGTGGCCATAGCTAATTGACCAAGTAATATTGGAGTGATTGCTGTTAGGAGACGGTAGTCTAATAACTAAGCAGTTATAGAGATCATAGTGAGTAGTGTTCACTGCTCATCTACAGTTTACCTTGTAACAAGCCACGGTCCCCTAGCAACAGCCGGGTCGGAAGTTTTTGGATCTTGTTAGGAGGCCGTAGTCTAATTACAAAGCCGTTATAGAGATCATAGTGAGTGGTGTTCACTGCTCGTCTACAGTTTACCCTGTAACATGCCACGGTCCCCTAAACAACAGCCAAGTTGGAGGTTTGTGTCGGACCCATATTTTCACTTCAAAGCCGTTTTTCTCAAAATCAGCTCTGCCGACTTTGTCACAAATCCCAGACTGGGAGATGTAATAAGTTATGACAGGACAACAATCACGAACAAACAAGTTAACACTTAACAGAACAATCCATCAGACTCACACATTTATTAAACATAATTATACAGATAATAGCGCAATTACATACATTATATTATTGAACTCAACTGCCGTACAACGGCCTTATTCTCACACACACTCTCCCTCGGATCCGCAATCCGGTAGTTACTCCTAAAGGCACTTCGGCCTCAGCCTCTCCCCTCAGGGTCTTAATAGCACATTAATAATTTACTGGCACCGCAGTCTCTCAATATCACCTTCCTATTGTCATACACCTTAGCATTCCCCTAGCACCTCAGCAGGGCAATAACACATTATCATTTCAATAGACATTATCATTTCAATAGTACATTCTCATTTCAATAGTACATTCGCCCCTCAACATGGCAATAGTGCATTATCACATTCACGCTCATATCTACGTCCCTGTCCGTGGCCTGACTGCCACGACTGTATGTGCCTCTACTGTCCTGCACTGACAGCCTCACTTCTGGCCTATGTGTGGCCTCCGGCCCTATGCTGGCCTATCCCCTGTGCTCATCGAGGTGGCTCTGCGGCCCGCCCTCGACACCAGTCATCACTGGAAAGACTCTCTCACTAGTCTTCTCGACTGCTCCCCTTATGTCCGCCCGATGGGCTCTTATTCACAGGTCCGTTCCGTAGGACCTTCTAACTTGCAGTCATAGTAATACAGCGCTTTCGCCTCATTCAGACCCTCCCACTACTCACAACAGCACGCTTAACTTACTTGTCTACTGTGAGCCCTTCTTACTCTACACCCGCTCTGTAGCAATCCCCTTAATTGCACTCACTCCACTCGTGACATCATCCCCCACCCCAAAAAAATTAATGCAATTAATTTCAAATCGCATCAAGATGACTGTCAACGAGTGAGCGTGAGCAATACGTACACTAAAAAAAAAGACCTAGCAGTTCCCCTAGTATATAAAATACCGAAATCAGGGGAAAATATGGGGATCAATATGGCCTGCAATATGCATATATGTATCCCATCATCAATAGCTAACTAAACACAATACCTAATACAGAATCAAAAACCAATCAACCTATCAACCATTCTTCATATCATATTTATAATGTCAATATTTTAAAGTCGACTCATTCACACAGATCCTGTCAATGTTCCTGTCCTCCGATGTATAAGCTCCTGAAATCTTCCCCTAGGCTCGACTAAGGTAGTCGGCGATATGATTGCTGGTTCCTGGAATTGGTTGAATAACGAAGGTATACGGCTGCAAAGCCAATGCCCATCTAGACAAGCGTGGGCTGGACGAACGATTCTTCGACAAAAATGTCAGTGGCTTGTGGTATGTCTGGATACAAAATTCTCGTCCCATGAGATAACGTCCTAGTTTCTGGACGGACCAGACAATGGCAAGACACTCACGCTCTATCACAGAATACTTTCTTTCTCTCTGCAATAACTTCCTACTGACATAACATACAGGATGGAGACATTCGTTCTTCTCCTGTAGAAGACAAGCGCCGACACCAGAGTCCGACGCATCCGTTCTGAGGATAAAATTAGATCGAAAATCGGGTAATATCAGAATGGGTGACGATGATAATGCTGTCACCAAATTATCAAATGATGTCTGACATTCAGACGTCCACTGGACCTTATCGGGTTGTCCCTTCTTAGTAAGGTCAGTAAAAGAAGATGACAAGGAGGAAAAATTTGGAATGAACTTTCTGTAATAATTTAAAATTCCCACTAAGCTTCTGACTTGTTTCTTTGTTTTAGGGATTTGCAACCCTACCAACTTGTCAATTTTTGTTACTTCAGGTCTCTGAACACCTCTACCCACAATATGTCCTAAGAATATTATCTCTGGACATGCCAAATCCATCTTTGCGGGTTTAGCAGTTAACCCAAAATGACGTAATCGTTGAAAAATTACTGTTAGTGTCTGAATATGATCAGACCATGTCGACGTATGGCATGCTATATCGTCAAAGAATGACACGACATTAGGTATGTCCTTCAACACTAATCTCATTAATCGTGCAAACGTCGCTGGCGCGTTTACCAACCCAAATGGCATGACCTTAAATTGGAATAATCCAATGGGCGTTTGGAACGCCGTGTATTGTTTAGACTCCTCAGTAAGCGGGATTTCCCAATAACCTTTCGTTAAATCTATCTTGGAAAACCACGTGGACCCGGCCAATGAAGCTATTAATTCCTCCTGAAACGGAATAGGCTCCCTATCGCCTACCGTAATAGTGTTCAATCTTCGAAAATCAATACAGAACCGCACCGATCCATCAAGTTTTTTCACGAGGACGATGGGTGATGAATACGGCGATGTTGATGGTTCTATCACATCTAACTTCAACATTGACTCAACTTCCTTTATGACTCTATCTCTCGAAGAAAAAGGCAGCGGATACGGTCTAAGAAATACTGGCTTATCCGAAGTCAACTTTATTTGGTGCTGGATCACCGTAGTGCGACCCGGCAAATCCGTAACAACATCCGGGAATGACGCTAGCAGGGTCTTAAGTTCCCTACTCCTTGAACTCGTAAGGTCAGGGTTAATTTTTACGTCCCTGTAACCTTGTGTCGGAGTTAACTCCGGCAATTGAATTTGTAACTCTTCCTGCGCCTCGGTGTCGCTTACGTCACAGTCCAACTGGTCTACGACCCCCGTACAAGCAATAGAGAAGACAGTCTCCTCTGGTCTTGTCTGTGCACACAGATACTGTGGTCTCTCATAAAATCTCTGTAGCATATTAACATGGAAAACCTTACTCGCTCCATCAATGTGGATAGCGTAATCTACCTTTGAAACAACTCGCTCAATAACATAAGGGCCTTTCCATGTCATCAATAACTTATTATGGTCCGTAGGTAACAACAATAGGACCTTGTCTCCTGGCTTAAAAATTCTCAGTTTGGAACCTCTATCTTTATAGTCTTTTGCTCTTTTCGAAGCGATACCAGAAGCTTCTTCTGCTATAGTGCGCGCTGAAGATAGTCTTTCTCTTAAATCAACAAGGTACTGAAACACCGAAATCTGCTCATCGTCTCCCGATGATGGCGACGTCATCATGTCCCGAAGAACATCAGTTGGGCCCCTAGGACTACGACCGTACATCATTTCGAACGGCGAGAATCCCGTTGACTCCTGCCGTACCTCTCTGTTCGCGAATGACACTGCAGGGATATATCTATCCCAATCTTTAGGGCGATCAGCAGCTACCTTACGCAGCATCGACTTTAACGTCGAGTTCAATCTCTCGCACATGCCATTAGCCTGCGGATGATAAGGGGTGGTAGTGATGGGTTGTATGCTGAATAAGCGGAACAATTCCTTCATCATCTGCGACGTAAATTGCGCGCCCCTATCAGACAGAATTTGCTCTGGTATTCCTACCCTAGCGAAAATTGCGAACAACGCTTCCGCGACTGCCTCAGACGTTATGGTCCGCAGAGGAACCGCCTCTGGCCATCTCGTAGCATTACATATGACCGTTAGGAAAAATCGATTCCCCCTATCGGTCGCTGGGTGAATGGGGCCAACAAGGTCTATCGAGACCTTTTTAAACGGTTCCGAGACCGTGGGGATCTTCTGAAGAGGAGCCTGGGGTGTACGACCCTTATGCGTCGTCTTTTGGCACGCACTGCACGTCTTACAATAGACTTGCACATCTCTGTGGATCGATGGCCAGTAAAAATTTTTAAGAACCCTTTCTTTGGTTCTAGCTATCCCCATATGACCCGCTAATGGGACATCATGTGCCAAATGCAATACTGTTGCGATCAGCAACGCTGGCACAACGACCTGCTTTGAAATGGAGGCCACCGTTACATACTTACGGAACAGAATGCCCGCCTGAACAATAAAGGAGGACGACCCGTTCTTATATCTCCTCGTTTTCTCGGTTCGCGCTTCCCCAAAACATGGGTTTAATGATGGATCCTCCCTTTGTAATCTCGCCAAGCGCTCTGGCGTGATATCTAGGTTGACCGCTGGCGTCGCCAAAGGTCTAATCTTATCTTTATCAGCTACCCGTCGACGTGTTTCGACCGCGGCGCAAAAGTCAATACCTTTTGATTGCGACCATGCTTGCACGTTCTCATCGGAAGGGGAAACTACCCGTGATACATTCCCAATGATGAGCTGGGCGCCTGGAAAACAACCAACGACTGCTTCGACTTCCCCGCTAAGGAAAGGTGTATCTATCACTATTCTTGCCATGGGTAATTTCTCAATGGCCCCCGAAAATTGGATGCACGGGACAGTCTCACCTGTAAGCTGTGAATCCCGAATGCAATCCCTATGCACTCCCACAACGGTAGATCCTGTATCTCGTAAAACCGAGACCGGTTCGTCCCCAACAAACCCCGGATAAATTTTAAGACCACCTCCTGTATGACATGAATTTATAACGGGGATCTTTCTCCCACAAGGTAAAACACCGGAAGATAATAACTTCTCACAACTGGGACACTTAGAATACTGTCCGCCTCCGTTGTCCGATGTAACACACGCAGCCGCATGATGAAATTTATTTGAGGGACATGGACTGGAGCTACTGTCCACGTTCGCCGCTATCCTACCTGCAGGGCAATTCACGCTGATGTGATCCGCTCTACCGCAGTTCCAACACTTCGCGGCCCTACACTCGCGTGAAAAGTGACCCACGCGTCCGCAAGTCCAACACTCCGCTCCCTGTGCTGCACTAGGCCTGGGTCCCCGTGACCCATCGCGACCGGAACTAGAGTCCCTATGCCGTCGGTCATCGGCAAAGGTCACAAGTCGCCCCCGGCCATTACCGCGACCTAGCCCTCCTGCTCGGTCAAACTTACCGGATCCATATGCCGGTGATTGGTGATAGCCCCTACGCTGCCCCTGGGCTTGCCCACTATAGGCACCACGCTGACGCGACCTGTCCCTAAGTCCTGCCGGCGACCCTTCGACAACGGCGACGTATCCAGCATCTTGGACGTACGCCCTGGCGACTGGTTTGGACGGATGTGCCGTACGGTATGCTTCCGCCAACTTAGACGCCTCCTGCACCGTCGCGGGTTCGTTCTCTTTCAGGAAAGCCACCAGATCTTTGTGGCACGACGCGTACAGCTGGTCACGGATCATTAAGTCTTTCAGTTTAGCAAAATCCGCGCCCACATGCGCCAAGTCTACCCAGTTCGCGAAATACTCCGTTAGTCTCGCGACGAAGGCAGCAAAGTCCTCCCTGGCATCTGCACGTGCCCGCCTAAACTGCTCCCGGAAATATTCCTCGGTACGCGCAAATCGGCGAAGCAGCAAAGCCTTCAGCTTATCGTAATCTTGCACGTCTTCGCGCTGTAGCTCTTTAAAGTAGGTTAACGCTCGCCCTTGCAATAGAGACGCCAGGTACGTGGCCCATAATTCCTTATTTTCCCCCCATTGCAATTGTGCGTTCAGTTCGAACCTGTAAAGGAAGGCGTCTATGTCGTCCTTCCGGTCGTCGAACGTAGGGAGCTTAATCCTAACGCCACCTTTATTGTGTACCTGCCGCTCAACTGTTTCCGTTGGCGTATTCTTTTTGCTTTCTAATTCTGCGATTCTTACTCGCGCGTCTGTCTCCCGCTCTTGAGCTTCTATCTCCTTTAACTTTATCTCCTGCTCCCGTTCTTGAGCTTCTATCTCCTTTAACTTAAACTCCCTCTCCTGTTGCAACTCCTTTAACTTAAACTCTCTTTCCTCTTCTTTATCCCTAGCCTCTCTTTCCTGTTGCTTAAACTCCCTTTCCTCCTCCTGAGCCTTAGCCTCTTTTTCTCGCTCTCTATCCTTAGCACGCTCATCGCGCAAATCCGCCTGCTGTTCTTTAATCCAGCCGCGTAGCTCCTCTCCCTCCAGGCCAAGTTCCTTACCCAACTTCATTAGTTGTTGGAGTTCCGCCATTTCACAGATTTATGGTTATGGTATCTATTATAAGACGACCAACCTGTCGGTATGATCACTAACGATACGACCAGAGACCTGAGATCACACCAGATACAACAATACCCAGTTGTCTCAAATACAATTCAGAAATTTACCTTTACAGCACAACTAATTCTATATCTACAAAATGTATAGCACTATTAATTATAAAAGAAAATAGAAACGACAAGAATGAAGAAATTCAGTAGAAGGACCACAAGTACGTCAAGGACAACGAACCAGACTAGGACAAAGCTTCTACAAAAAAAAAACTATAATGGAAAAAAAAATGCAACCTACTACGCCGATTACACTACAAGCTACGAACAAGAACAGAGTCTGAAAAAAAAGAACGTATCTACAGAAAGGTAGAAGAGGGACAAGAGAAACGTCTTCCTAAAACAACGAGGAAGATAGAACGCTACAATCTAAACAAAAATACAGGTCCCTACAGAACTGTTCACTGTGATGAACGCGGTTCCTAGATTAGCCCACCTCCCGAAGAGGACAAACCAAGTTCACCACAGCAAACCCGCGCCACCGCCCGTATAATCGATTACGACAAAAACAGCAAAAACAGGGAAACAGACAGATGAAAAGACAGCCCTCAATACAGGGTACAAAATTTTCACCTAACTTTCAATTTTTGAGTTTAACTCCTCCCCTTAATCGGAGCTCTGGCCGCTTGACTCCTCAGGCTGGCACACACACTCTGCAGAAATTTAAGTACACATTAATACATATTCATCAAAATACATGCATGAATACATATTCATAAATATACATAAATCATATCATGAAATTCCCATTCATCCGACGAACAAAGACAACAGCACAAATTCCTAGCACAACAGAAAAACAACTAGATATAACGAATACACAATGTCAAAATGACCACAGGTAAACAGGACGAGCCCCCAGTGTCACAAATCCCAGACTGGGAGATGTAATAAGTTATGACAGGACAACAATCACGAACAAACAAGTTAACACTTAACAGAACAATCCATCAGACTCACACATTTATTAAACATAATTATACAGATAATAGCGCAATTACATACATTATATTATTGAACTCAACTGCCGTACAACGGCCTTATTCTCACACACACTCTCCCTCGGATCCGCAATCCGGTAGTTACTCCTAAAGGCACTTCGGCCTCAGCCTCTCCCCTCAGGGTCTTAATAGCACATTAATAATTTACTGGCACCGCAGTCTCTCAATATCACCTCCCTATTGTCATACACCTTAGCATTCCCCTAGCACCTCAGCAGGGCAATAACACATTATCATTTCAATAGACATTATCATTTCAATAGTACATTCTCATTTCAATAGTACATTCGCCCCTCAACATGGCAATAGTGCATTATCACATTCACGCTCATATCTACGTCCCTGTCCGTGGCCTGACTGCCACGACTGTATGTGCCTCTACTGTCCTGCACTGACAGCCTCACTTCTGGCCTATGTGTGGCCTCCGGCCCTATGCTGGCCTATCCCCTGTGCTCATCGAGGTGGCTCTGCGGCCCGTCCTCGACACCAGTCATCACTGGAAAGACTCTCTCACTAGTCTTCTCGACTGCTCCCCTTATGTCCGCCCGATGGGCTCTTATTCACAGGTCCGTTCCGTAGGACCTTCTAACTTGCAGTCATAGTAATACAGCGCTTTCGCCTCATTCAGACCCTCCCACTACTCACAACAGCACGCTTAACTTACTTGTCTACTGTGAGCCCTTCTTACTCTACACCCGCTCTGTAGCAATCCCCTTAATTGCACTCACTCCACTCGTGACAGACTTATACCGGGTTTTCTCATGCACACTCACAATTAACCAGACTGGAAACACGAGCTTCGGGCTGTGTCGTTTTTTACGGAATTTCCCGAGCGGCGACCTTAAAACCAACATGGCCGCCGCTCGGAAAATTCCGATTCTAGTTCTATCTGCAGTAGAAATTTCTTTTTATTTGTCAAGATTGGTTGTACATGTATTAATAATGCATTAACTTGCCTATCCTTTCATTTCACTGTCTACATCTGCCTTTTTTTTTTTTATCGTTATAAATAATGACCGTATGGACTTTTAGCGACCGCTGCATTGTTGCTATGCTGAAGCGTCGGTCGCAACCGTGAACCTAAACTGGCGGACCTTTCGCTGTTTTGTGACGACACACAATGGAATCATCCAGTCTGGGTATTTTATTAGTCTGTGGTAAGACCTATCCACAAACAAAGAAACAACAAAATAAAACTTAAGGAAGCAGAGGGTGAAGCCAATCCCTAATAATCACAGAAAACTGAAAATGATAAACAGATTTATACCGGGGCAGGACCGAGGAACTCAGCTGGTATCAAAGGAAACATTTTGCTGAACCCTTGAACGTCATGGACCTCTAGCACAAAGAATACCCCCCCACCCCCCGACGGCCTCAAAACACAATGGCGTCAGAAATGTTCCGCCCTGTGCACAATCTTAAGTCCAGTTTTGAATTTGGGTTTAACGGCACATCGGCACGATAACGGCCATTTTGCATGTTTAGTGTTTTTTTCTTCTCACTTTTCTTACTTCTCAGCCCTCAGATTCCTATAAATAAGATCAAATAAAATGACGCTAAAAATCTAACGGTAAAAGGCCCATATTACAAAGTATGTCTATATGAACGTAAATGTGATAAACATCTATTAAATCAACTGGCAGATTTCGGTGTCCCTCAGAGACGGCAAGATGGGCTGTGCGTCCACCTCAGAAAATAATGATCTCATGGACCCGCAGCCATAATGCCTTCTTCAAATGTGCACGAAATCTACACATTCTGTGCAGGAACACTAAGATAACATAGGTCTAGTAAATATTTGCCTCAATGATTTCAAACTTTTTGTTCTTACCGTGTGCCAAATTTGATAAGTTCCAGTTCTGCTGGCGTGCAGTATCGTGGTTTTGGAAATGGCAGGAAATGTACGGCATCCCAGACATCACAAGTTAACCTGTGTGAAAAGATTGTGTTTCATTTAGCTCACGTATTGTATCAAACACTACGATCAAATTCTATTGATCACCAGCACCACATGTTAATAATATGTAAGCATCTAAAGCTTCGTGGCCATGTGATCACAAATGATGAAACTGTGTGTACTGCCTCAATTTTTGATTGTACACAACCTGCATGCATCCATTTTGGACAAACCTCCATCTTTCATATTATTCAGTTACAAATTATTTGAGCAAAAAAAAAAAAAATGCATTTTTTATCGAGAAGATTGAAAAGTAATATAATATGTTCAGAAGTTTCGTTCTGGGCCTCTGTTTACACATTGCTAATCCAAAGTCAGCTTCATCGCATGTGTGTAGTCTGCAATTAATTGTCATGTAACAGTAAGTCCTATTAGTTCTTGTATCAAACATCAGTGCCCATATTCATCTGAAGTAGATCTAGATAATACAGTTGGGCTTGGTACAAAGAATGTACAAGAATTGTCTTGCCGGCGTCAGCCAGTACATATCACACACAAACATACAGAAAAAAACAAACAAGAACGATACAGATACTCAAAGAAGGCGTAGTTTCGCTTAGTACGGAGCTAAAATATGCACACATACCAAAAAAAAACAACAACCTAAAAAACCTTCTATTTGCACTATTTTGCACTGTGACAAATAGTTAAAAACCTACACACTTAATTCAAAAAAACTATAAATTCTATATGAATTCTATCAAAAGATAAGGCAAATAAGAATCATTCTATTATCCCATGAGAGCACACATCTGACGCATAATTACATAAATGTTATCAAAACTCAGTAACAGACTTTTTGCATCATGTGACATGGCATGAAGCCTTTTTAGACGACCTATTTAGAATTGGATTTTCCTTTAGAGTTCATTATATCGGAGCATTTTTAAAAATCATTTGTTGCCTTGCAAATACAGCTTTGGTTTGGTTTCGCTTCAACCCCAGCCAAAAGAATATTATACTGTTATAAAAGGAGCAGGTGGAAAGGTACAAATGCAGCGTACAAACCTTGGGTCTAGAGAACGCCCGCAGTAAAACGATTGCTGATTTACTGTGGTAAAGTTACACAGACAAGGACGTCCAGGAATGTTAGGCAAGGGCCAGCACAAGGTGGCCTGGAACAAATGAGATAACAAACCTTTTTTGTGCTTTTTGCATCGAAATTGGTTTTGGGCGTTTATGCTGCCGCTCAAAGGAAAAACCTCGCAACCGACAACATTGCTATTTTCTTCTTTATTCTCTCAATGAACTTGTCTCATTCTTTTTTTATGTCAAAGGCAGATATGCGTATGTGCTACCGAAATATTCGTTTCCATTATGGCAAACTAACGTACGTGACTGTTTGTAATCACAGACAATATAATAGAAAAAGGCCATGCTGCCAGTTAGGCCATTTTCTTTGGGCGTCAGTATAGTCCTTTTTTCAGCACATTTCTATAGACCGGCCTTGGGCCATGGCCACATCCTAGTTGTACCGCAGACAATAAAAATACTTTTTAAAAGTACAGTCACAAATAAGTTACGCTGGACCCCAATTGAGCGGGATTCGAACCTGGAACCTCTCTCATTAGGATAAAGTGCTCTAATCACTAGCTACTGCTTACACAACATGATATATTAAGCCGCATAAGTCTTGCAACAAACTTTAACGGCTGTAACTTTCGACCCAATTAGTTTATTTCAGAATTTTAAAAAATGAAATAAACAAAGACTGTTCCCAAGAAAAACAAATCTCTCCTTTTTTCTAAAGACTTGATGTCCTGTCTTGGGCAACCGAACAACAAAGTTCAGAACTACATGAAGTTTCAGGCTTTCGGGTCAAGTGTTTTAACCGTTTCTGTCTTGACTGAAATGCTCATTAGGTATAGTTCACTTATGGACTATGAATTAAAGGTGACAAGGCTTTTGATTTCATTGAATTAGTTCAAAAGTGATTGCACGTTCGTTGCAAGATTTACGCGGCCTTGTATATAATAAGAAAGTGTCAGAAATAAAAACTGCTACTGCTATGGAACAGGGTTTTAATGTTGATGTTACTGTTATGAAATGTGATTTCATGTTGGTGCTACTGTTAAGAACTGTTGTAGTTTGGCGTGTTTGCTACTGGTAAGAAAATGTATGTTCTTATGTAAGGTGGTCTAGCATTTGTCACGCTGCTATTAAACGTCGTGGCTTATTCTTACCTCCGATATGTTCCCTCTTCGGAAGCGTCCAGCTGTGAACATGGAAATTCCCAAATGAATCTGATGGATGACAGTTCTCAGGTACTCTCTAGGGTAGATAACGGCTACAAACAACTAGGAGAATAAACATGAAAAGGAAACTGGGTTTTCGTGTATACAGAAACGGAAACCCCAATGGAAAGGTCAAAAACCTTTCAAGGAGTGATAGAAAGAATGTTTTCATGTGTACAGAAACGCCGTTTCCATACACATGGAATCACCCTTTCTTTTTACTACTTGATGAATTGTTGCCGTTTCCGTTTCCGTACACATGGAAACACAGCTTCAGTGGATTAAAAAAAAAAAATTAAATACAAACAGTTGTCGATCATTTTGAAGCTTTTTTTTAAACCTGTTAGGGTTCTTATCTCTAAAAATGAACTGCAAATACATGAACATTGTGCATAGCAGAGAAACACTGTGTCCGTCTAGAGAGATAAGACATTCTTCACTCTTTCCAACTGTGCACGCGAGGACAATGAAGATTATTTCGTGCAAAGTAACTCTTTATTATTGTTAAAACGTGTTAAAAACTGAAAGAAAGGGTAGAGAATAGAAAACTATAATAACAGAAAGAAAGAAAGAAGAAGAAAGAAAGAAGGAATTGCCCGTTGTTTTAAAATACGGTAAAAACAAGATGGAAGGATGGGGAAAGACGATTGAAAGAAAGAAAGAAAGAAGTAATTGATTATTCTTATTATAATGGGATAAAAACGAAAAGGAATTGAGAAGGAAAAATAACATAAACATAAAAAGAAAGGAAAAAAGAGAGAAACAAAGGCAGACAGACACACATCCAGAAGGAAAGAAGGAAAGAAAAAAAAAGAGAAGAAACTGGTGCAAAGTCCTACTATTTTCATAAGCCCTTGAAAACAGACAATTCCTACAGGTAGCTACACAAACAGTTCTCTGACATAAAAGTAGGAGTGGTCTTCCTAGAACAGTAGTAAAGGACATAACAATTCTACAGTTTTCTTTGTCTTACTTGGAAGTACCCCGGGACGGAGCATCGTGTAGAAATCTTATAACTTCCATTCTGGAGATCTTCCACATGAGCCACATATCGGTACTGAAGGTTCTTCACCCATGCTCTGACTTCATCCCCTCCAGTCCTGCGCTGCTGGCCGTAGCCATTTATCAGATCGACACGACCAGTGATAACTTCGTTAATCTTACAATTAACAAGTCCATTTCTGCCCTTTTTTATGACAATCCGGGACAATGCTAAGTCCGGTAACTCTTTTTTGTCTTTTACAGGGGGATAACTCATATATTCTTTTTCAAAGTCCAAAATATATTGGCTTTGCGTCAAGAGAGGAACATAAGGTAGAACTGAGAATCTTGTAAGGTTTTGTAGCTGCTTTTCGTCTTTAGCTGAACAAATGTGTAGGTTTTCAACACAGATGTTTGTACAGTTATCTAAGGTTTTTGCTTTAAATTTGTCAATTATTTCATCCAGTGTGATCAGTTGGAAGCGTTCACTTGTATCTGGCGTGACGTCTACAGGTTGTCTGGTAGTGACAGTTGATAGGCTTGCAATGGCATTTGGTAGGTTTGTAGTAGCAGTTGGTAGGCTAGTAGTGGCATTTGGTATGTTTATTGTCGTAGGTGATAGGCTTGTAGTGGCAGGTGATAGGCTTATAATGGCATTTGGTAGGCTTATAGTGGCAGGTGGCAGACTTGTAGTGGCATTTGGTAGGATTATATTCCAGAAATTCATATAATCGGTTTGTCTGGATATAAGAAAGGAACTGATGAAACACTTGGTTTTAAGGCTGGTTGCACCCTGAGTCAAGTCTGTTTCGTGTCTGTGTTGGGTCAGTGCGCGAAGTATCTCTTTCTGCCAGCTGACTCAAGACAGTTTTGCATGCGACTGAATTGGTGAGACAGACTTGTGGAGGTCTCATCAATGCGCCGAGTCCCTTTCAACCCCACAGTCCAAACCTCACACTGAACACCGAGACACACCAGACTTGACTCAGTGGGCCGCCGGTCTAACAGCCCCGATACAGCAGCTTCGGTTTTATTTCGCTTTCGGTAGTTTCTTTACGAGCGACTTCAGTCTCCGCTCCGCGAGGATCCGAGAAGATCTCACAAAACCTTCACAACGCCTTCTGGAGTGCACAGCGCTTCCGCTTTCGTCCCGCGCTGCTTTTCTTCATGTCTGACGTCATTCGGCAAAAATCGCAAAGGCGAGCCGAAAGCCAAAGGAAACCGAAGCTACTATGTCTGGTTTCTAAAGTTGAGAGAACTGGCAATAAGGTGACAGAAGTACGGTCACCCATGCAATCATGGAAGGTTTTTTTTTAACCACTGGGCCTTAAATATCATATTACATTTAGAAAGACATAAAGGCGTACATGGACACATCTTAAAAAGTCAAGTTTGCTATACTTTCGTTGATTTCGAGCTACAACTCAATTGAACAGAAGAAAGTGTTCCGACATTTGGAGCCGTAAAAATAAAGACTTTTTTTTTTTGTAGAATTGAAAAGTATGACAGGAAATTTCGTTCTACTCCTCAATTTGCACATTGGTGATCGAAACCCAACATTAAAAATCACATAGATATGTATTCTCCGCGTCAGAGGGCCGGCTAGTAATTCTATACCAGTGTCATGCTTTATGGATTCTGAGAGATTTATCGGTTTTGTGTGTGTAAGAGGCACTGAGTTTACATGTGAATATGCGGGACTGTGAATGTCGGGAGGGAGAGAAAGAGAGAACAAGAGAGGAGTGACTATTTTTTTTTTCTCACTGAATAAGAGATATATCATACTAAGCCCGGTCAAACACAGACAGCTTCTGCCATTATTTCTTTGGTGTACATTTTGCTGGTAGGATCTGACTGTGTCTGGCCAAGATTAGTATGATACCACCCTTTTTATACCACTATATCTATTACATCTTTCTTCCCTGTAAAGAAAACCGGAATCCGACCCTACATTATATGACTTACCTTTGAGTCATGCGAATGACATAATATGTCGTCACTAGTAATGAACATGCACAGACCATAAGCAGAATTCGTCTCGAGAAAGATAGCAGACGTTTCCCAGAAGTTGCAAGCATTTTCATCTTTTCCTGTTTAAAATAATAATGATAATATTGACGTGTTCGCGCCAGTTGTAACTGGGCTGCAATGGCACTAAGGCAAATTTCCCAAAATAGGATTATAGAAGTATACAAAACACAAAAAAAAAAAAAAAATACACACACGACACACAAGGAAAATATTAATAACAATGACGACGGATTTCATCAGATATATAAGCAGATTGGAAAACAAAACACTACAAACTTCTGTTTGGTTGTTGTCAACACTACACGGGAAAGCAAAACTTGAAACGAAATAATAGTAATAATATAAAGGAAGTAAAGCCTCCAATATATTCATGAAAGGCTTTTTAACTGTTCAGCCTTAAATTGTACAAATAATTATCACATGACACATAGAGAAACGTAAAGGTGTATACGGGCATATTTTAAAAGGTATTAAAGTTGGCTACATTTTTAACATCTTTGTTGATTTTGAGCCACAACTGAGTTGAAAAGAAAAAAAACTGTTCCGATATTTTGAGCCAGAAGAAAAAAAAAGACGCATTTTCTTTGAGTAGAAATAAAAAGTGTGACAGGAAATTTCGTTATACGCCTCAATTTGTACATTGGTGATCGAAACTCAACTTTAAAACTCACATCTATGCATTCCCCGAATCAGCGGGCCAACTAGTACTACTAAAAACTAAATACCCTCCCCCCCCCCCTTTTTTTCTTTTCCTGAGTGTCTTACATACTAGATTCATATGAACATAAAATTAGCATCAGACCTAGATGCCCAGCGATATACAGCTTTAAGTCTTGTCTTACCTTACTCAGGTTACTCAGAGCAAATTAAGTCCTTTTCTTGAAACACTAAACATTTCCAGCTCTTTCTTGTAAAGTTAAAGAAATTAAGGAAAAGCAAATCAATTCTTCATTGATTCCCATCATTAATTTAAATGCTTTGCTCTTCTCATATTGTCCTGTTTATTTAGAGATGTAAAATTAAGTTGGCATAATTATATCTGACGAACCCAATACATGAAGCACGGGTCAACTATCAACTGCGCAACACCTTCATATGAGATGTTACTAGTAATATTGATTTTCTCTCCTTTTCCTGCAGTTTATTGTCTGTTGCACATTGTTCATACCCGTATTTAACAGAGTAATTCAATATTCATAGGCCCCCATCAAAACTCTAGTACACACCTACTTTAAATAGAAGTTGGACATGGCCCGGTCAAACACAGTCAGATGCAAAATGTACACCAAAGAAATAATGGCAGAAGCTGACCGTGTCTGACAGGGCTTAGTATGATAGGGTCCTCCCGGATTTACTAAGAAAATATAAGAAATTATGGTGTTCACTTCTTGTCTGCCAGTATCTGACTGTCTGACGGGGCGTAGTTTTGATACCTCGAGCAAACCTAAATTAATATTGTTACTGTTGTATTTCATTGTTTGGTTGTTGTTTTTTTTATTTATTTAATGCTGTTGGGCTTTTCTGCAGCTGTACTTTACCTATTGAACTGAAGTCATTTTGCTTTCTTTCTGCACTATATTCTCTTTTCATTTCTTTTGTGTTTTAACGATGATAAATCGTAAACAATCCTGATATCTAGCACAAAGTTACAGTCTGTAGCTGGCACCATTCTGGCGTGTCCTAAAAGAGTAAGTTCAAATGCTTTGTGGATTAAATTATTCAAAAATATTTAAAAAGCGTTTCGTCCATTTTCCGGAGCTTGTTAACGTGTTTTGTTCCGTTCTATTTTCAGTCTGAGTCAATTTTCGACTGCCGTAGCAAACTGCATGGCAATGACAGACAAAAGCAGAAAAAGAGCAAGAGATTCATAAGTTAATTGTTTCTTTCTTTCGAGTGTGTGTGTGGCTTGCAATCGCCAACTATCAATAAAACATATTTTGACTGAATAATAATTATAATATGTAGATTTCTTGCATATCTGAGAAAGGCGTTATGCCTGCAGATCCATGAAAGAATTATTTTCTGTCTTGGACCCAGCTCGCGTCTTGTAAGTTCTGAAAAAGGCTAAGATCTGCAACTTGATTTTACAAACTTTTGTACCCATTTACAAAAAAACTTTTCAGATTTATACAAAAGAAATTTTGAGAATTTTACCAGTGTAATAAATTGTACACGGAACTATTTAATTCCACTCGTGAAATTTAAATTGATGAAACTCTGAATACCAAATATAAATAAAGTACCCAAACAGACCGTGAAAAGCGCAAACTGGCCGTTGTCGTGCTGACACGCCGTAAGACCCAAGCTCAGACTCGAGCTTTCTTTCTTTTAAAATTAAAATCACTTTGAAGTTGCGATGACAATTTCGCTGAAAACCCTGGCTCCTGTCAACACTACACTATTATGTAGGCACTTGGCAATTTGCGTTGGGCCACCACGGAAAGTAAACATGTGCTTGAACTAGAAAATACATTGAAAATAATCAAATCATCTTCTCTTCACACCCTCCCCTCCTCCTTCCAAGGCCTTTCCAACCGAATAATTACAACAAGAACACACAACAATGGCCACTGTATACCATGTGACAATAACCCGCATAGCCATTTGATAAGTCTTTGTTGTTAGGGTAAGAAAATAAAGACAGTAGTGAGTTTTTTGTTATTGTTCTCAATGATTTAAGCTGCACTGTTGTTCAGTCTTTTATACTACAGCATCCCTTTGTTTGTGGGTAGCCGGAAACTGTTCATTGTGTGATAATGTGTGTTCATTTTCTCCCTGTATGTGTGATCGTGGATGGTACGTCTGTGTGTGTGTGATGGTACGAATTGTACATGTATGACAAAGTTTATGCGTACCATGTGCGTGTGTGTATGTGTGTGTGTGTCTGTACATATATTGTGTCTTACGTGTGTAGTTGTGCGTGTGTATACGCGGGGCTCCGCGTATGTGTGTGGTCTCCCTGCGTGTGTATACGTTTGTGTCCTACGTGTATGGGCGAGCCACTGTGCAAGCAGATGTCTGATGTCTGTGTGCACACTTGTGTTTGTATGCATATGCATGATGATGTAATTATGATGTCGCGGCCAAGGCTCTTGTTTGTTCGAACTCCACCTTTTGCAACACTAAGAAATTCGACAGAACTATGCTATAGGATAAGGAGTTAGAATAAATTGAAACTATGAAAAAGCTTGATGGGTGCCACAACGCATTTTAAACAAGTGTCAAAGTGTGTATTTGTTATTGACCAAACAAGAACCAAGGCCGCCATGTAGCCTTAGAATATGTGTCTATTTCTGTGTGATGTTTGTTGATCATGTCCATTCTGCCTCATTCTGTTTTTCATTTGTTATTATTAATGTTGCTTTAATCAAAATTTTCATTTTACGTGGAAACAGTTTATCAACTGCGTGGACGCTAACAATATTTACAGAACTAAACAAAGGCAGACGGCTATACGAAAAATTGAATCAAAACCACAACAAAACTTCAATAAGAATGAATAATTATTTTAATGATCTTTCACTTCATTCAAGGCGCATGTCTGAAACACACATCTATAATCTAGTTAGTTCATTGACTTATTGGGCCACTCCTTGTCTGTCTGTCTGTCTCTCTCTCTCCTCTCTTTCCGCTTCATTATTTAACTGTTTAAAATTAACCCTTGCATGGTTGTTCCAGAATTTTCGGAATAAAACAGATAATGCCACAATGAAAAAGGGTTAGAAATACATTTTCTTCACTTGCACTTGAAAGACAACAATGTCCTGACCATTTCGTGAGGAACAGTACTAGATGGATGATAACCTTTATTTTCTAAAGCTATCGTCATTTCCCAGCCATCCATGAACATAACCTTGTTTTCTAAACCTTTGAAGATTTTCTTTATTATTTCTATGAAGAAAATTCCCAAACTGTCGCTTCTCATTGCATGATTCTCTGGGGTCCCAACATGTGTCACATGTGGACCTCTCAGTGCAGCTATCGCATTGGGATTTCTGTGGAGAAGGCGGGCCATGGCATCACGAACTGCTGTCAATCTGGCATAGAGAACACTTAAGTGCGAGCTTACTAAATGAAGATAGTAGTGAACGATAACAATGAGTTTCCCATAAGACGGCATGGAATCGATTTGTTTCGCAACACCTCCGTGGGGTAATCGCTTTACCCAATGGGCACCTGTGTTCAGTGGATATTCAGAAGGCGTATAGGTAATAGTAAGGTTTTGGTCTTCGTTAATGCATATCCCTCTCGCAGCCCACACTGCTTCAAATTTGACTGTACATAAAGAATTGTTCACAAAGATCTTATGGAGACGAAGACCATTGGAATCTCCAAAGATCCACACATGGGTGTTCTTTAGACATGCTGCTCCCCATTTGGGCGTCAGCTCAGGTCTTCGGCATTGTAGCGACACCCATTTCGTATTGTCCCAGTAACCGCTAGGTCTTCTCTCGGTGTCCCAAGTAATGTTGAAATTTAGGTCACGGCAGAGTGGCAAGTCTGTTTGTTTTCCTAGCAATGAAACACATAGAGACGGGCCATTGGAGCACAGTGTACTATGCACATTTTCTAAGCTATGACGTAAATATTTGCAGCTTTCAAGTTCAATAATAAAAAAAAAAAAGAAAACAAATCCAAATTAGTTGTGGAAAACAAAAATTTAAAGGAGGTTACAAGAGCCATGTGGCAAAATTACTCACGATAGGCATTTTTCTTTCGTTATGAATTTGTGACCAACTCCCGCAAAAATTTCCTGTCCAACGACACCTCCTATTCTAAATACGACAAACACAGAAAGACAGAGACAGAGAGAGGGAGAGAGAAGCGAAAGAAAGGGAGAGAGACCGAGAAAGAGTGGGGGAGGGGGGGACAGAGGGAAGAGGAGGGAGAGAGAGGGGGACAGTGAAAGAGGGGAGAGAGAGAGAGAGGGAGAGCGAGGCGAGGGAGAAAAAGGCAGAGACAAGGCGACAGACAAACAGACAGGGAAAGCCTGAAGTCGCAACGGAATATAGTAGGCTATAGCCGTAGACAAAAGGTTCTGTATCTTGCAAAACCCAGAGTAAGTAACACATAAGAATGAAAGTAATTGTGAAAGAAAATATGCATCTTTCAGTCACCAGAGTCGCTATCAGAATATATAAAATGTAGATGAAGAAAAAACGCTCAAAAGAAGGGGGACAAGTTGGTCTAGAGGCAAGGTGGTCGCCTCTCATACCAAAGGTATCTGGTTCCATTCCCAGTTGGTGCAGGCATGTTGGAATTTTTTATTTTTTTGGGGTGGGGATTCCTGTCCCTGATCCTATGGTTGGTAGGATCGAGCACTTTAAAGATACCTTGGCAGTTGAGTCTAGAAGAGCAGGCCGAACAAGGCCGCTGCCCGGGCAAAAATTCTAAAAAAACTAATCTATATCACAAAACACACAGAAGCAAGAACAACAACACACACACAAAACAAAACAAGAAAAGTGAGATGTAAATGCCAAGAACAGCAAAACTCCTCAATAAATACCTAAATACACTTTTAAAAGAAGAAGTATATTATTATTGGTCCTACCTTTCTTCCCTACCAATATAGACACTGCCTGTTTGATAGTGCGCTGTTGAGGGTGCCTGAAGCGAAATAGAGAAAATACACCAAACAGAATTTTGTGAAGCACGAAATCGAACAGCTAAGACATAATTATGAGACTAAACATTTTTCTGTCCAAAATAACATTTTATATCGCCAGCTGTGCAAGATAAATGTCTAAAGCTGGGTTTTCATGTGTACAGAAACGGAAACGGCAACAGAAACGTCAAAAACTGTTGAAGTAGTGAAATAGAAAGAATGTGTATGGAAACGCCGAAATTGCTCTAGAAAAGTGACTCTGGCAATTGTAATTTTAAAGTACATGACTTGGGCAATTATCATACAGCTGGTGATATGAAAATACCATTTATACTAGAAGAATTAAAAAAAAAAAACATCACAGTACTCAATTTGGAAAATTTAAATTCTCGTGTGGGTCACATCAAAGCCGCCCAAATGTCACTGTCGGCTCCTGAGCAGATTGTTTTATAATGATCTAGATTTTCTTCCCCTTTTCAAAAACCAATGTAAATTTGCATGTGCGGCCCTCGTAAACCCTTGGAACCCCTGGGCAGTTGCCCAAAGTGCCCGTGCGTAGAGTCGGCTCTGGGTCACATGAACAAAAATGTTTTTTCCAAACGGTATATTTTTCGCTTCAGGAAGAAAGAGTTTTGGGGGTACAGTGAAAACTTTACAAAGATAACAGGAACGGGGTGTGAGCTCCTTTCAGTCTGAAGTGGTGTTTTATCTCGTTTACCGTTTGTAGAACGGGACACATGAAACCAAATCGTGAGGAGCAGCCGGGCGCTGATTAGCTGTTATTTTTGGTATCGCATTTTGCGGTGGCCATTGACGGTACGTCGATCGCCAATGGCTACCCTGGTCCTTTTTCACCTGATTAGTCAATCTGACTACCACCCATTGATACAAACTGACTAGACTCTCACGCTCCCAGGTCCATCTGACCATTCCAGTGCACACTTGAATCGACAATGGACACCGTATTCCGCGGTGGCAATTGTAACAGCCAATCAACGCTCGGCTGCTCCTCACGCTTTAGTCGCAAGTGAATGGGACAGTTTCCATCAGCTCTTTACACTTACTGTTGTTGTTTTTTTTTTGTGGGTAGGCCTACCCACTAGTGAGTGAGTTCACCTTGTTAAACGTGTTTATGTTTAGACAAGGTTGTCAGCACAGTGGCGTCGTGTTAGCTGCTTTTTTCTTGTTTTCTTTTAGTTGCCGTTTGAGAAACAGAAATAATAAAATCTGTTATTGCAAAATGTTTGTTAGATCTAAATAAAAAAAGGGAGGGGGGGAGGGGACAGTTACTGGTGGATCTGGATTAGTGGATCTCAGAGTCCCCGGTCCACACTTCTGTCTTTGCCTCCCCAGGTTCCTGAAATCCTTCCCAATTTGGAATTGTCGCCTAATTGTTTTTTCACCATTATACTTTCACAGTGGAAATTGCTGAAACAGTTCATGAAATTAAATTTCTTAAAGTGAACAGAAATTCTTATTTCAATGAAACGTAAAACATATATTTAACCGTACCGAGTATATATATTCTTTCCAGGTTTAGAGTTCCTCCTCTGCCTAAAATACCTCTTTAGTTCCTTTCCTGGTTTAAATTCCTCCCAGTAGATTTAAAATGCCTCCTCTGGGAGGCAAGGGCCTCTCGTTTGAGAATCACTGATCTAGATTAATGTTTAGGTTAAAAGTTTCCAATGTTTAGTTCTTACGATGAAATTAATCCAATAAGTTCCAGCTCCGCTGGCGTGCAGTTTTGTGGTCTTGGTACCGAATCTTCAGGCGGACCATAAACAGCATCCCAGTCGTCACAAGTTAACCTGTATGAAATATTATGTTTCATTTCGCTAACTGAGGCATCATGCTAAACATAGTCCGGCACAGTTGGGTGCTGGCAGACACGAGGTGCACACGACAATTTCCTATATTTTCTGAGTAAATCCGGTGTAACAGACCAAAAATGTACCCGTCGTCCAGACTATACCCGGGGTTAGACTGGCCTAGCCCAGAATATACCCCGGTTTAACGGGCCAAAAATAACCCCCCCCCCCTTACTATACCGGGGTTAAACTGGGCTAGGCCAGTTTATACCTCGGATACACTTTGGGCTAGGCCAGACTATACCCCCTACTTTAAAAAAAAAAACAAGTCAAGACCACAGTTTATTTCAGCCTCAGTTTAAATTGTTCTTGATCACTGTCATCAGATATCACATTAGTACATAAACATACATGAACACATTCTTGACACCCATAAATCACAACACAATTTAGAGGAAATAATAATAACACTATTAACAGTTTACTTCAGTCTTAGTTTAAATTGGTATACATTCTTGACTCCTGTAACTCATGATAAAGTATACCTCACGGTATAAACTGACCTAACCCAGAATATACTCCAGGCTATAAAATAGGCTAAGTCACTTTAGCCTCGGGCATAGTCTGGCGGGGGGTATAATCTGGCCTGCTACACTTTTGGGCTAGGCCAAACTATATCCCATCAGTCCAGATTATACTCACACATTCAGGCAAAATATTCAAGGATACATTAAGTTTCGTAAATTTTATTTCACCCGCAAGTGACATTGCCTCATTCACTATAACACATAACTACAATCTTTCAAATGCCCTGCAAACCAATCCAGTGCCTTAAACCATGAGCTACATGAAATGTATAACTTTCTACAAATAAGCTATCAAAGAATAAAAAAAATAAAAAATAAAAAATATGGTGTAAGATTTCAGCTTAAAACAATCAGTCGAATTAGAAATTTTCTAACCCATGATATAACAAAGAAAATGGTAACAAGCCTCATTCTATTGCAATCCCATTCTTGCAGGTCTGACAGCTGACAACATCAATGCCATCCAGATAATCCAGAACACCGCAGCTAAAGTAATAGTCAAGCAGAGTAGGCGCAAACATGTCACCCTCATATTGAAAGAGCTGCATTGGCTTCCAATTATGCAATGAATTGAGTATAAAACTGCTGTCATATGTTACACATGTTTAAACCAGTGTGCGTACAGCTATTTAACAAATTGTCTACAGCTCTACACAGCCCATCAAGAGCCTTCGGGGGACCACACAGCCGTACTTTTAACAGCTGCGCTATCAGCCGCTTAAGCTTTGGAAAGTGCCTGCTTGACCCCACATAGAGAACGCTGTTATACGAGGCCGTTTATTACAGTTGGCTCTGAAAGCTACTACTACTAGAGATTAGTGTTTATCAAAATTATGGATTCCTCGTCTGACGAAGAGTTCTTTCTAATGGACAGTCTGTTTCCTAAATTAATCAGCCCAAAAACTAGATGTGGAGTTCACAACAGCAACAAAGAGCGGGCATCTCTTGGTGCATACCATCATTTGTTCAGACAACTTAAGTCCTACCCTGATAGGTTTTATGC
This sequence comes from Onchidella celtica, assembly GCA_963931925.1. Lineage (NCBI taxonomy): Eukaryota > Metazoa > Mollusca > Gastropoda > Systellommatophora > Onchidiidae > Onchidella > Onchidella celtica. The sequence goes on along the minus strand of OZ007574.1, from coordinate 36,053,172 downwards.
CTACATGAGGATGACCATGGAAACATTTGGGTACATCCTCAACAAGATTGAGTACCGCTTGATGAAGACTTGGTGCAACTGGCAACATCAAACTTGTGAAACTAGCCACAGACAGCTTTGGACGGCCTTGGAAAGAATGTAGTTTCGATTCTGCGAAAAACGTCAGTGCCGCTCCGCGCTGTCGCATGCTCAATGACAACTTTATCTACGTGGGACGCAACGGTTTTCATTAGGGGATTCTTTCAATTTCACAGCCCCGGGCAGTGCGCTTGCGTGGGCGTGAGCGAACGGCTTTCTCTATGTGGTCGCCCTACGCTATACAATCTTTTAATAATAAAACAATTTTGTGTGTTTCAGCTAAACTACAAATCATTTGGTGAACGTTCATTTACACATTTCGGCCCAGCTGTATGGAACAAACTTTCAAAAGCTGTTCGCGAATCATCCAATTTGGAGATTTTAAACGTAAACTAAAACATCTTCTATTCTCACAGTGTTTCCAATAGGTGGTAGAAAAAGAGAGAGTTCGTCATGAATGACAGAGTCGGGGAGAGAGAGAGAGAGAGAGAGAGAGAGAGAGAGAGAGAGAGAGAGAGAGAGAGAGAGATAGAGAGAGAGAGAGAGAGAGAGAGAGAGAGAGAGAGAGAGAGAGGAAGAGGGAGAGAGTGAGAGAGGAAGAGAGAGTCATGTAAGGAGCATTGAGCATTGTTAATAGAAATGTGCCCTACAAATGTAATGTATTATTATTATTATTACCAACGGACACAAGTCAACTTAGTGTTAAAACCTAATCATATCAATTTGAATGGATTTCAATCCTTTTGTATATCAATGCTTTTTAATACATGTTTATTTCCTCTTAAACGTATCTTAATTTACTAGAGTCAATAATATTATGCTTCGACTGACACTCTTTCGAGGTCCGCTCCCACAATCGACGAACACACAAAAAAAATACTTGCACTCTAAAAACTAAATAAATCAATTGCTAGTTCAAAACACGAGATATAAAAAGTGCTCAGTCATGCACACCTACGCTGTCCGTCTATCCTTCCCCACACCTTCTGTCTATCTATTAGGAAAAAAACTGTTCAAAACAAATTGTTTACGAGACCAAGTTATGCTGGCTCGCACAATAATTACGTTTGTAAAAATTACTCACTGCTCTCTCACAAAAATTTACTCAGTGGAAACATTTATGAATCAAATCTGTTCTTGACAATATCTGATGACAGTGATATTGAACAATTTGAACTAAGGTTGAAAAAACTGTGGTCTTGACTTGTTTAAAGAAAACAAAATGTAGGAAATTGTGCTGTGCATAATCTTGTCTGCCAGCATCTGACTGTGTCTGGACTGTGTCTGACCGGGCTTAGTATGATATCTCCCTAGTCAACACTATAGCTATCTAATAATAATAGGCTCTTTTCGTCTTGGCAGACGATCTAAGCAGCTATATGTGTCCTACTTCTGCAGCTACGCTCGTGACTGATTCTGCCTACATTCGACAGGCACGCTCTGTCGCAGAATCTGCATATGAGGGAGGTGCCATAGGGCAATGAGTTATCTTTTCTTGTCTGGCGTTTTGCCTCAAGGGCTGCAACAATGTTTTTTTCATGGTGTTTTATGCCAGAGTCCACTGATGTTTTCCATGCTGATCTGTCTTCTGCTGTCGTCTCCCACGTTCTCAAATCGATGTTACACTTTATCATACTGCTCTTGCATGTATCTTTGTACCTCAGTTTTGGTCTTCCTCTGGGTCTGCTACCTGTAGCCATTACACCATATAAGAATTGCTTGGGGATTCTGTTGTCGTCCATCCTCTTCAAATGCCCCAGCCGTCGCAGTCTCTTTTTGCACAAGATGGTCAACATGGTTGGGAGTGCTGCCCGTTTCAAGACCTCTGTGTTGGTAACTTTATCTTGCCAGCTGATGCCAAGGATCTTGCGGAGGCATCTCAAGTGAAATCCATTCAGTTTCTTCTCTTGTCTTGAATATAACGTCCAGGTCTCTGAGCCATAGAGGAGTGTGCTCAATATACATGTTTCATATATCCTGATCTTTGTTTTTCTATTTAACATTTTGTTATTCCAAGCTCTTTTGTTTAATTTTCCAAAGGCTGTGGCTGCTTTTCCTATTCGGGCACCTATTTCGCTATCTAATGAAGTTGAAGAACTCATTGTTGATCCCAGGTAGCAAAATTTCTCGACAGTCTCCAACTGGTTGTTGTTCAGCTTGATGTTGCATTGTGTTGTGCCATCTTGTGTCATAATAACAGTCTTCTGGACGCTGATAACAAGAGAGAAAGCTTTACATGCTTGTGATAAGTAGTCCATCATTGATTGTAGTGTGGACTCGCTATGGGCAACTAGTGCTGCGTCATCTGCAAACAGCAATTCTCTGATCAATGTTGACTTGGTTTTAGTTTTTGCTTTGAGGCGTGCAAGATTGAAGAGGGATCCATCAGTTCGCCACTGGAGATAAACATCTCCAGGGGATTCCCTGAATGCAAACTGCAGAAGCATGGAGAAGTAAATACCAAAAAGTGTTGGTGCCAGGACACAGCCTTGTTTCACCCCGCTTTTGATGTTGAAGCGATCGGATGTAGGACCATCAAATTGGACTGTGGCTTGCATATCTTCATGAAAGGACATGATGAGTTGGAGGAGTGTCGGGGGGCATCCGATCTTATGGAGCACCATATACAGTCCTGATCTGCTGACTGTGTCGAAAGCCTTTGTTAAATCGACAAATGCCATATGTAAAGGTAGACTTTGCTCGCGACACTTTTCCTGCAGTTGACGTAAAGAGAATATCATGTCCATGGTTGATCGTCCTGACCTAAAACCGCACTGGCTTTCTGGAAGTACTCTTTCTGCTAGTTGTTGAAGACGCTTTAAAAGTATTTTGGCAATTGCTTTTCCTGTGATACTTAGCAGAGATATGCCTCTGTAATTATTACAGTCTCCCTTATCACCTTTGTTCTTATATAAGGTCACGATGTTAGCATCTTTCATATCTTGTGGAATCTCTTTATGCTTCCAGCACAGGATGAGGAGCTTGTATAGATGAGGAAGGAGGAAATCTTTGTTCTCTTTCAAGATTTCCGCTGGTATGTTATCACTACCCGGAGACTTTCCACTTGCAAGCTCATCTATAGCCTTGTTGAGTTCTTCCTGTGTAGGTTCTTTGTCTAGGTCTGTAAATTCTGGGAGCTGCGGGAGGGCCTCTTCTAGACTGTCATCCACTGTACGTTCTTGAGAGTAGAGATTTGAGTAATGTTCAATCCATCTGGCCATTTGTTCGTTTTTATCTGTGATTTGTTCACCTGATGACGATTTTAGTGGTGCTATCTTGTTAATCTGTGGGCCAAGAGCAATCCGAATTTTCTCATACATTCCTCTACTATCTCCGATGTCATGAGCTTTCTGTATGTCTGTGCAAAGATTCTCCCAGTATGTGTTTGCGCATTTCCGTGTCTCTTTTTGAAGTGTAGATTTTGCAGCTCGTAATTTGTTTAAGGTGCGATCTGATGGAGTTTTGTTGTGTGCCAAAAGTGCCATGCGCTTTTTCTCGATAAGTGGCAATAGTGTTGCTTCATTTTCTTCAATCCAGTCTTTATTGTTTGATCTGTTTGTACCAAAGGCCTGAGAAGCAGAATCGTGCATAGCTTCCTTTAAACCGGCCCACATCTTCTCTGGTGTAGTATCATCTATGGAGAGGAGCTGTTCTTCCATCTTCCCCTGAAAAACTGCTTGCATGTCTTTGTTGCTGGCATTTCGTGTGTTAATTTTTGGTCTTTTCGTCTCTTTGGCTCTGTGAATGTTTCTGCCCACAATCTTTGTCTTGGCTAAAACGAGCAGGTGATCGGTGTTGCAGTCTGCACTGCGGTATGATCTTGTTTGTTTGATGTTGTTCAGATGGTTCTTTTTGTCGATAATAAAATCAATTTGATGCCAATGTCCAGATCTGGGATGACGCCATGAGACTTTGTGGCAGTCCTTTCCATTGTAAAAAGTATTTGTGATGCATAGATTGTTGTCTGAGCAGAGTTCCAAAAGTCTCTGGCCGTTGTCGTTGATCTTGCCTAATCCAAAATGGCCGAGACAAGTTTGCCATGCTTGTTGATCTGTGCCAACTCTGGCATTGAAGTCACCAAGGATAAAAATCTGATCGTTTGTTGGTATCTTCGCAAGTACGTTTTGAAGGTCTTCATAAAACTTGTCTTTGTTTTCTGTTTCAGCTGCTAATGTTGGAGCATAGGCACTAATTAGATGGGCTGTGCCTGACTTAGTCTTCAGCTGCATGGTGATGATGCGTTCGGATATACCTTGAGGTGTATTAATTTTGGCGAGGAGCTTGTTGTTGACTGCGAAGCCCACACCATAAAGTCGAGGCTCTTCTTGTCCTAGACCTTGCCAGAAAAAAGTGAAGTTTGCCTCTCTCACTGAGCCACTATCAGCCAGTCGTGTTTCCTGCAAGCCCACGATGTCAACGTTTAGCCTCTTGAGTTCTTTGTTTATGATGGCAGTCTTTCTTAACTCTTTGGTGTTGTCAAGATCAGTGTTGTCAAGTCCGGTGCACATTGTCCTCACATTCCAGGTGCCCAACTTCATTGAGATTGAGTTAAATTTGCGTTTCTTATTGCCTGGTGCTTGGCTTTACGTCTGCTTTTTGGCTTTTGTCCTATCTCCATACACCCATAAGAGCAGGCAGACGTGGCGGATCGACACCTTACTGACTGGGGGCTGCCCAGTTTAGGCGGGCGGTAGCCGATCAGTGCAGCTGAATAGCTGCTCCCACCGCCGAGAGAGACCCGTGGCGTCTTCTCTGTTCGCCAAATAGAGTCGACTTAGAACCCGTAACTGTCTCTCCCCGTGTTGTGTCCATGCTGGTCAGCAAGGATGGAGTGTCCTCTCCGTTGTCTTCATGCTGCACTAGCTGTGGTTGAGCGATAGGCGATGTGCACTGTACTTGCTCGGATTGCAGTGATCTCCTTTAGGCATGCTGCTTGCCTGGGCTTCTAGAGAGAAAAGTGTCTAGCCCATCTTACACTTTCCCCCTCTCGACAGTGTTGATAAGCTCCAAAGGAAAGACAGGGTCCGTACGTTTGGAAATCAACAAAGTTGCAGGGGCTGCCAGAGAATGGATTGGCTAAGAGCCTCCCCATCAACTGCCTTAGGGGCCCTCCCTCCGGATTTGTTTAGGGTTTACTCCCCTAGCCTTTGACCCTCCCGGGCCACTCACTTGAGATTTTTCGTTGCAAAAGGCCCCTGAACCACTCAACACTCAGACTTCAAATTTTATATGGTACATCAGAATGGATGTAAGGGTGCAGAGTTTTTAAAAGAAGACTCAAATCGGTGTAGTTTTTTTAATTGGAAATTTATTGTTTCCCCAATTTTCACTAGCCTCATTGACATGCTGTAGGTTTTTATGACATCATCACTTCCTGAAAATTTTCGGTGCGCACCACTGCACACTGTGTACTTTCCTATCCCTGAGTTTTGGGGATGACCCTACTCCAAAGAGTTTATAATAACCCTAGAGGTTAGACTCGGTCACGTCACATGTCCGCAAATAGAAAGCCCGGCAGCCATCTTTTCTTACAGCAAGCGATTGCAAATACTGTGTCAAGGCCAGTGCTAACGAAAGTAGTTTTTGTCGGAAGGCCTCAGTATTTTATTCTTGTTCATTCATGTTTAGAGATGGAGGTTCAAATTCATCCGTACATTTTGTATTTTGTCATAATTCATAATGTTTGTTTTTGTTCTTTTGGTGGAATTACATTTTTTACATTTTCGTGGTTCACCCAATCCATAAATTAAGTCTGCTCATTACTACTGTAATCCCCGTTCAAACAATCTGAAAGACCGTATTATCTTAGGCTAAGATTTGTTTGCTTTAGCCGTACTGTCTAGGTCGAGGCAGGCTTGCCCTAAGTTGGCTTTACTTTAGCCGTACTGTCTAGGTCGAGGCAGGCTTGCCGTAAGTTGGCTTTACTTTAGTCGTACTGTCTAGGTCGAGGCAGGCTTGCTGTAATTTGGCCGCCATCTTTACTTCACCTACCGACGACGCCACGCGAAGACTTGCGTAGCGCTAGTCTGACCTCTAGCTATATATAACCTCTTTGCCCTACTCATCTCGGCTTTTGTTCTTATTCCTTTCGGTCTGAAGTGGTGTCCTTTGTTGTGGCACTTCTCTTATAAGCTATCTATGCAACATTAATGCCTTTCTTAGTTCACAGGCGTCTTAAGTTTTACACGAACCTGTTCATCGAACGGGTGCTCAGCTAGTTATCTATATAAGTCTGCAGACAGGTTAGTTATTCATTGTAAGAAAACCAAACAACAAATTTTAATAGAAGCAGCAACAACAGCAGCAATAACGGCAAACAACAACAATAGCAACGAAAACAAACAACAACAACAACAATAAAAGCACAGGCATGTAGTGAGAAGCAGCGGATCGCCGAAGGACTTGATACAAAGTTAAAATGTGGCCAAAAAACATTTTACCAAAAAGAAAAGAAAACTGTTTGCACAGCTGTATAGTTCTATCATTCAACTATAAAAAAAATATACATACAATAAGTTGAATTAAAAAGTAAACACTCTAAATGAATATTTTCAAAGGTTCAAAAGTAAAACTTTTTTAGAATCTTTTTTTCTTTCACAATTGATTGTATAATTTTCTTTCTAAAGTGTCACTAAAGCAGGGCTTAGCAAATACACTTTGGTTTTGCTAATTTCAAGTCATCCACGGGATAAAGTTTATTGTCACGAAACGAGCAGATGGACAGGTGAATGTGCAGTGTACAAACCTTGGATCTAACGGACGTCCGCAATAAAATGATTGCTGATTTATAGTTGTCAAATTACATAGACAAGGACGGCCAGGAATGTTAGGGGCTGACCAGCAATAGGTGGCCTGGAATGAATCCAAGTAACACATTCTTGTTTCAGCTTGGTGATTGGTGAAAATCAGACATCACTATCGGTCATATTATGCACATGACGTCATCTCGTAGGTTTTGTTTTGATTTTCTGACATGTTGTTCGGCACGCGGATCGGTTTCCATGCACTCTGGATCTAGGCCTGTCAGCGTCGATAGATCGCTGCATTATCGTTGGTTACAGCAGTAAGGGTGGAAAAGGTTGTATACAAGCAATTCAAATTCCCCAGTAGCCGTGTAAATGAAGGTAAAAAAAAGTGAAGATATTTACTGAACGCCGACTCCGAGTGTGGTTGGACTCCTGGCTGAAAACGGGGCATGAGCATAAAAACTGAGACAGTCATCGCTTTATGTGTGCTGAGCACTTTGTCCCAGGTAATCATCAGTTTTAATTATAAATAACAATAATGATGAAACTATGCCAGCCATTTCCACTATATTCAATTTTAACCACATTTATAACGACTTGTGTTTTCGCTCGATTTCAATAGGGTCTATGTTATTCACTATAAATTGCTTAGTGGCCTACTGTGTACGGAACGAGTTCCGTTCTTTCCGATTACTTCGAACTTTTACAGTTCTTTATGGATTTTCTTTTTCCGATTTATGGTTGAAAGGGAAGGTGATAGGAATGCAATTAAGTTTACGGTTAGGGATAAGATGGTGCGACACCAACTGCTTCGCAAGGAAGAGGAAAACCAGCTCGCCTAACCGCATGGCACTTCGTCTCTTCCTGAAGGGCGGTCGATGTCGTAGCAGAGGTCATGGGTTCAACCCCCACATCAGTCACTTGATTTTTCTTGCACTTTCACTCCCGCTTTTTGAGCACTGACTAGGCATATCCATTCCTAAGTGCCTCACATTTTGTCTAAATTATTTTCTTAGTGCTCTGCCCCCCCCCCCCCCGCCCCACCAAAACTTCTGCTTCCCTTCACTTGCTATGAAAAGTTGTGATCTTGTTTTACCTCTGAAATACTGCCACGCCGAAAGCGTCCGGCCATGAACAGGGAGATCCCCAATTGCTTCTGGTGGATGACGGTCCTCAGGAACTCTCTAGGATAGATAACTGCTACAAACAACTGACGGAAACAGTCGAGGGTTAATGGAACTGCTTTTCTAAAATCAGAACTCAGAATGAATAGCTGTCTATCATTTCAGAACATTGTTTTTATTGTTGTTTGTTTGTAATAGAATAATTGTCATAAAAAAGAGACAACTTTAAACGCATAAACACTGTGAATTGTAAAAGCTGTCCTTTGGTACTGTCTTGTATAGCCAGCAAGGCGTCGTTTTCTTTTCGATCGGTTGGCGTGAAGATGGGGTAATTTCACTTAATGTATTTGTCCACTATTGTTAAACTGTAGCAAAAATAGAAAGGAGGGAAGAAAGAATACTAAACAGAAACAAAACAAAACAATGAAAGAAACGAAGATATCCGGAAACATGTCCGGAAACATGACGTATTCAACAGTGGCGGATCTACAATTCTGGGACCCTAAAGCTTGAACTGTTAAAGAGCCCCCTCGCAACCAACAACAACAGGGCAACATCCAAATTCACTCACTACAAAAAGGTTCTTCGGGGCCCCTCCGGGATGGAGCTTAAGCTTCATTAGTTTTATAGTAGATCCCCCACTGGTGTTCAGAAGTCGTTACTGGTGGTTCATGATTGGAGGCGGTTGTGAATGCAGCTGTCCAAATAGTAATTAATGATAGGAGTAGTTGCCATAGTAAAGACAAAGTAACGGCGAGAAGAGTCTTATTTATTGATCTTACTTGGAATTGACCGGGTGCAAGGCATTGTATGGAAATCTTATAACTTCCATTTCGGAGATCTTCCACATGAGCCACGTGCCGATACTGAAGGCTCTTCATCCACGCTCTGACGTCATCCCCTCCACTCATGCGCTGTTGACCGTAGCCATTTATCAGTTCTACGCGAGCAGTGATGACGTCGTGAATATTACAATTTACACGTCCGTTTTTGTCCTCTTTTATGATAATCCGGGATAATGCCAAGTCCGGTAACTCTTTGTTGTCCGTTACAGGGGGATAACTCATATATTCTTTTTCAAAATCAAAGATATATTGATTTTTCGATAAGAATGGAATGTAAGGCACTCGTGAGAATTCTATGAGTTTGGATAACTGTATTTCGTCTTTAGCTGAACAAATATTTCGGTTTTCAACGCAGACATTTTGACAGTTATCTGAGGTTTTTGATTTAAATTTGTCAAATATTTCATCCAATGTCGTCCGATGGAAGCGTTCACTTGTATCTGACCTGACGTCTCTAGGCGGTCCTCTAGTGACAGTTGGTTGGCGTGTAGTCGAGACATTCGTATAATTGGTTCGCCTGGAAGAGAGGGAGGTTTATCGTCATTAAATTTTAATGACACGCTATTTTTTGGTGCTGTGTGAATGCCATTGCTCAGCAGGGAGCGATTTCATAGGTCAGCTGGGCTCGTGCAGCTGAAAAAAACCCTTTTTCAATCATGAATACTGGTGTGTATAAGCAGCAAAGGGGAAAATATATTATGCCGAATAGGATCTGGTCTTTTAGATACTTTTTTTCCCCCTTAAAAGCACCTAGATCACGATTGATATCGCCTCGATTCAGAATCCAGGCATGTTTAGCTTTCTAAAAAAAAACAAAAAACACGTGGCAGTTTGCCGAGTAATAGATATTTTGCCATTATGGCAGTGAGTACTACAATTGTTGTCTACTGTAATCATTTCTTTGCTGGTGTAATGTTGTTACAAGTATCATAATACAAGAAAACCCACAGGGACAACGTTATCTCCCATCGCCCTACCGAAGCTCTTTCATAATTATTTGGAACACATTCCAATCTTATAAGAACAACTGGCTCCAGTTCTGATTCACTCTCTATTGGAGCATATTTGTGCCGGACTTGTAGTGAATAGCAGTGCGTCAATGGCTAATGGCTTGGGGGCCTAAATAGTTGATAGCAGTCATACATTTCTCGGTGAGATAATTAAAACACGTTCAAAAGTTAAAGAGGAAATAAATAAAACATTCTTTTTTCACCAGAACCTAGCTTGAGATGAACTCTACCAGCCCCGAACATTTTGTTTATCTACGATCCACAACAATGGAGGAGTTCGTGAGGAATGGGTCGAAAGTCCATCGTTATGCCAATGTCATGCTTTATGCAAAAGGTGATTCTTGTTATATGTTCCTGGTCACAGGGCCATACAATAAACAGGAGAGAACACACCCCCACTTTGCATGCCTTCCTTCCAGTAAAAGATGGCGGCAATTCCCCTGGCCACCGAACGTGGCACCGTTGCAGACAAAAGGAGTTCAAGCGACTATTAATTACAGCCCACCCTGATAGTATACTAGTGCACATCATATTTAAAACTTTTTTTTGTCGAAACCCTGTGCTACTTTTGTCTCGCATTCTAGTCTATCTATAGAGCTCTGTAATTCCTGTGCGTTTGTGTACGTGACTTCTATGTGCGAGTGAAGACTCCAGAGGAAAATTGGATTATGTGAGTTAATCCTGTCTAGAATCTTTGTAACAATATCAGTTAATATTCGAGTTATCAGGGCGCCAAATGAATAATTTTTCCCTGAAAGAAATAGCAAAGTTTCCAGGAAAACGCCATTTGCACTGTGAAACATTCGTTTTTCTCCAGATGAACATATCTGTGACAATGTCTGTTCTTCCAGTGGAGTCTTTCAAATATTTTACAGCAACACTCCCCTGGGCAAATTTCTTACGACAGCACCCCTATAAAGGCGACATACCAACCTTATTAAAATTTGCTCTCTCCATGGGAATGACGGAACACGGAAAGGGCGATGTGTGCTGAGAAAAGAATTTAAGAAAACCAATTAATAAAACAACGAATACATGTAGTAGGCTTAGAGGGGGGGGGGGGCAGAATGGTCAGTGAGAAACGAAGAACGAAGTCACGGGTAACGGAGAGAGAGATAAAGAGAGACTGTGTGTGAGATCGAGAGAGAAAGAGAGATAAAGAGAGAAGAAGAGAGAGAGAGAGAGAGAAAGAGAGAGGGAGAGAGGAAAGAGACGAAGACGGAGATAACGGAGAGTGAGAGAAAGAGACGAAGACACAGATAACGGAGAGAGAGAGAGAGAGAGAGAGCGAGAGAAGGGAGAGGGTGAGAGAGAGAGAACAGAAGACACAGATAACGAACAGAAAAAGAGAGAAGGAGTACAGACAGACAGACAGACAGATAGACAGACAGACGGACAGATAGACAGACAGACAGACAGAGACTGAGAGAGAGACAGACAGAAAAAGAGGAGGGGCAGAGAAAGGGAGACTGAGAAAAAGCAGAAAAAATAAAATAAAATAAAGACTACCACAAGAAAAAAAGAAGACAGCAGATTTTTCTGTCAGTAAAAGGAGACTATATTATTCAATTCTATTACATGTACACAAAATGCCCACAAGCTTTCCCTCCCTAAAAAAGAAGTCCGGTATCTGACTGTGTATAAGTGAACTTACTTTCGCCCCATCTGAATGACGTAACATGCCGCCACTAACAATACAAATGCACAGAGAATTAATGGACGTCGTCTGGAGAAGTTCAACTGGGCTTTCCCGAAATCTCTCAGCATGTTCGAGTCTTCCTGTTTAAACACAATAAAGAAAAGCCGGGGAGGGGGGGGGGGATTTATCTAATTAATGTGCGAGTGTTAATTGATCTCTATAGCTTGTCAACATTCCAGTGGTATGAAACTCCTCAGGTGGAGCGAGGCAGATGACGATCTTCAGAAGAAGCGTGGATTCTTTCATTCAGTGTTTCGGCTATTAACTTCCTGACATCTTCTAGAAGCCCTAATTTGACCAAAGAAAAAATAAAAAACAACCTTCCCCAGAGCTCAAAGACACCCAGAACTGAACTCGGAATTTCTGTACGGTACCCGTCGGAAAAGAACGTCGCAGTGAATCCCTGAGCCAGATCTGGTCTAGAATTTGGTCTGGTTCTTGTGTACTGAATATTCAACATTAAAATGTGGCTAAGAAGAAAAATATTGTATTCCACAAAGCTCCACGGTAAAGACCCAAATAATGTGCGCTGTGTCCCGTAACCACAACATCACTTCTTCCTTCATTGTACCAAAGACTGTTTCTACAATCTTTGATTATACCCAACCCATTCTGGCAACTCCTGCGACGGCGCTGGTGCCAAACTGAACGGCCAGGCTGTTCCTTTGGATCCGCCAGCGACGTGGAGAGGGGAGGACATGCTACATGGCCAACAATGTGTCCTCGATGTAACACTGAACGCCTACGACGGAGGCCTTACGCCTAGGCAGTCAGTACTATGGTAGGCCTCGCCTTACGCCTATCCCGTAATATTTGGAAAAAAACAAATCACAAGAAACTTTCAGAGCACCTCTGTAATACCGCCAAGTAAAAATGTGTCAAAAAGAAAAGTTTGTACTTTGTAAAAGCCTCATGGAAGAAATAATACTAAAACGGTACAGTAAAACACAAAGGAAACGAAAGACAAAACAAGATTTCGGTCAAAAAGACCTTCCTCGAGGGAAAAAAATTGAAACAGATTGAAAAGAAAATGAAATAAATAAAGAAATTGAAAATTTCACAAACAGTGTGGACACTTGCCTCATGACAGTTCCAGACCAGGAAACAGCCTGCCTGTCTAGATATGATACTTTGAAGGAGGAAGTGATGTTTTTGGTTAGATACCAGGGCACGAGACAACAAATGAGGCCAGATTTCCATACTCTTCAGTTTAAAATGTTTAAATTTTATGTACTTGTTAATGACGATCATCTTGACGATAGTGTCGCATAAAAATCAACCGGACAGTTAAAATCTGGTAATTAATGTCTTCTTTTTCTATGTTGCCCAAATGACGCAAGGTTCAATAAAACCATGTAATAATATAACTATAAACGTCAACAACTTAGCTTTTCAGACTTCTACTTAATATTGACTTACTGATCTTGTCCGCGGCATCCGCTCCGCTCCGCTATTTTGCGGAAACTGGCATGAAAAAGTAAAATACTTTTTGCCTCCATAGTGGTGAGGAGCGGAATGGATGCTGTGGACAAAATAAAGGTAAAAAGTATTTTACTTTTTTTCATACGTCATTTTCCGTAAAATAGCGGAGAGGAGCTAAACGGATGCTGTGGACAACACCACTAAAAACCGGTTAAATTTATCGCACCAGTTTAAAATCGTATCAAACACATGCACTAACCCCCGAGAAAAAGAAAAGAGCTTTGTATTGACCCCGTCACAACAACGTTTTCAAAAGATTGCATGAAACTTGAATTTTATTAAGCACAATGGGTCGATACAAAGGGGCCGGACTACGTAAGGTATTGTTAGTAAACTCTTTAGAAAATTCATTTTATTATTTTTGAAACTCCCGCTCAGGCTGTAGCTTTATGATTAAAAAAAACAAAACAAGAGTAGCTTTTTATTTATGATTTAAAAAAAGGGGGGGGGGTGCAAAATTGTACTGCAATGAAAATAATACTCCCTCCACAATTTTCTTTGTTCATAACAAGACATAAGACAAGTCCTTGATCTTGATCTTGATAATTACGGATTTCCTATTAATATTTATTTTTTATAGATAAACCCAAGCATGATTGTACGATCGCACGAAAGGTGAAAAAAAAACCTGGGAAGTCAAGGGGAGTTTACTCTAAAATACTATCCTGGAAAAACCGCAATGTTTATTTTTTCGCAGGGTTCAGCTGAGCATAGAGAGCGTTTTGTTCCTAAATCGCCGGCTTGGTGTTAAGTATGACGCATTCTTATTTCGTATTAGGTATATTTCCTCAGAATAGTAAAAACTAGATGTGTACTGAGATAGGACTCCTCTATAGGACTATAGATCTATTCTACTTCTAGTCAAGAGTACCGCTGTCAATGCTCATCATTGCTTTTCTTTTCACCGTCTTAGAAGTTAGGACTTCCGCATTTCGCGAGTTCTTTAACATGTGAGACATCAAATTCCAAGCGCACCTAGTTTATGTATCAGAGATTTGTACAGCCGTGCAGTTCTGTGGGGTGGATTCTGACCTAGATGACCTCATATGTAGCCTTTCCAATAGATCTATCTTTGATTTTTTAAGCCCACGAAATCTACCACTGGTTAACCTCACCCATCCCCTAAAGCTATACTTACTTCCCCGCTAATTTTGGACGCAGTTGACGTATGTTAATAAATGTAATGTCCCAAATACATAAAACAGTTAACTGTGGGAAGAGCTCTGTATGTCCCAACAACCCAGTTAACATGCAACTGATATTATAATAATTTAAATAAGGCTGTGGCTATTCTTACGGCAGCCGTAAGAATAGAACTGAGGCTATTCTTACGGCAGTCGCAAAATGATGACGTAGGGCATAAATACATTGGCTCTGTAACATTTTGAACATCGTGTGCCAGAAAAGGCCAACCTTACAGCATCAGTTTCCCAACTAATCCTCCTTAGTTAACGGAAGGACTTCCGAATGCGTTCCAGTCCGAGTGAAAACAATACATAGCTACCCCGGCGGCTTTCCCTGATATATCAATCTGACTACTGCCCAGACGAACATCGGCCTACGGCCTCGATGATACAAACTGACTAGACCCTCACGTCGTTACATATCAATCTGACAATCGACTAATATAGCCTACGTGAGTTGGGGTGGTGTCACGATCACGTGCGTGAAGATTGTCACGACCACGTGTGTGATGAGTACCTAACTTATTTTTCCTTTCAAACCCAGCTAACAAGCCAAGCAAGCAGACCAGCGATCAACGGACACATGGAGTGAAATTTAAATTAAACGATATTTAATACTAAATGTATGGCAAAACTTATGCCAAAACATTCAAATCATGATAATCACATACATAATCACAAAAACAGAGATATTTGAAATTCACTCTTGGGGATCATGGCTATTCTCTACTCCCAACTCACATCTAGATCTAACCTCTTTGTCCATAAACTTAATTACGTATACTCAATAGTCTCTGTCAACAGCTGCTCTCCTCGCTGATGCAGTTTCACGTCTCCAGAGTTCACACGATCCTTCCTAGATCTCTAACTTCAACGATAAAAGGGGAAACAGACGCCCCTGGCTTCACACGAATAAAAAAACACAGTTCACACCCGCCATCGTAGATCACTAGCTCCTGAGAGGTTCTCATCCCGTCATCAGGACTCCTTAAACTGCAAACGAATGGCACACAGACGGTTCACACCCGCCATCGTAGATCACGAGCTCCTGAAGGGTTGTCATCCCATCCTCAGGACTCCTTAAACTGCAAACGAACAGCACACAGACGGTTCACACCCGTCATCGTAGATCACTAGCTCCTGAGAGGTTCCCATCCTCAGGACTCCTTAACTTCTGGTCCCCATGGCACGACCTTCCACTTGTCGCCCGGACCGATAAATTCTGCTTATTTGGAAATAAATGGGAACATCATAGATCCCTCACACACCTAACTCTTCTGGTCCCCACTGGCACGACCTTCCACTTGTCGCCCGGACCGCTTCTCTCTACGTCTTCCTCTGGGACTGAATAACTTTGGGAACCACGTGTGTCGAGCTTTTCCTCCATTTATACTCCCGAGGTTTTTGCACACGTGACTAGTTTAAAGCGAGTCGTGTGTATCTTTTCACGCTCGTCAACAATGTTAAAAACCGTGTTTTCCCCTGCTAAACTCACCCCCCTAGACTCGTGGCGCACAAGGCCACCGACCTTCCTCGTGATATTTAATCTTTCATGCTCGACAACAACTTTAAACTCCCCTTCTCCCCTACTAAGTTTACCCCCTCTATACTCGTGGCGTACAAGGTCATCAACCTTAATCGTGACAGTGGGAACAACCGAAAAAGCGCCCCCAAGTAGGCCCAGCATTAAGTTGAATAACAAAATTCTCAGTTCCATTCTTACGGCTGCCGTAAGAATAGCCACTCCCTTTAAATAATCCAGTTCCGATTTGCAGTAGCGTCAGCAAAATGAAGCCAAGCTCTTTCTGCATTATATGACTGAGCACAGGACGTGCACACCATGCATGAAAACTAATCTAAGGTTTATTGGGCTACTTTCTCAGCATAGCAGATATAGAGGTCCTTACAATATAGCACATCATCAAACCTGTTCTAAGGGTAATGCAAATTGGTAGTATCATTAGCCTATTTAAAAAAAAAAAAGCAAATTATAGTGTATGTGAGGCAACCGATGAGATGCTTGATTAATACATGACAAAGAAGCCAAAAAATTGAAAATTGAACATTTTATTTAAGATAGATGGCTTGGCCTTGACACTGACGATATATCACCTTTGCTTTGAACTATTGCAGAAAAACTGAACAGTCAGCCATTCATTTAATTTAGCTTTCTCAGCAGCTTGCAGTTGCAATATGCCTCGGGGCTGCTGCTCATTATCATGTTAATATAAATTTATCATGCGATAGCTATTTCCATGGTAATGCTCAAATGACGTTAACATTATTTCAGAGATTAGCCACTGAAAGAGTTCAGACACTTGACACCAGCATTTGGAACCAAAGACTTAGGAACCTTCAGGAGTAAACTGTTTGCTGGGAAAGATGGAAAGCCTTAAAAGCACTGACAGCAAGTCAGTAGGTCTTTCACTGAAACTTCTGCCAGCAAAACCTGTGGAACTGTTGGCTGTCATTGATGAAAATACAGTCATGGTAAGACAAGAAAGTGTGATATGAGAATAGGTATATTCTAGAAATGTGCTAAAAATGACGTATTTTGACATTTGGTGCCAGTCAAGTCATGGAGAACATTTGGTCTTACCTCTCAGTGGTCATGCTTTTTTTTGCATAACAATTCCCTGATATGACTTAAAAAGTGATATATTGTTATATATATTATATACGATGGGGAAAGCTCTGCAAATTCCGGCAGGTTTGGAGTCCTGAGTTTTATTATTTGGGTCTTATCGTATTCCACCATTTGTTTTAACCGTGCCTACTTAACTTTGTTTTTACTTTTCTTTTATCATGCAGAGCACAGCTATATTGAATCAGCTAAGAGATGCAGCTAACAGTTTGTATGATGGCAACTATGCTGCTAGTTTGGAACTTTGTGAAACACTGCTAGACAAAGTATGGGAAGAATTGAACACTGGCTACTGGAAAGACGTCGCCTTGTGTTGGAGACAAGCGTACTCACTGGTTTCGGTTATTAAAGCTTTAAACCAAAGTGCTTTGCTTTCTGACACATCCAAGAATATTGACCATATGACCATTCTCAGGACTTGCGACATGGGTCTACTGATGGGCTGTCCAATTTTGAACAACATTTTAGCCAGGATGTCAAGAGAATTTCAGCAGGCCTTTGGGGTTCTAGGACATTGGAGGAGGTCAAGTATAAGCAAGGATGGAGGAGACACAACAGAAAATACCTCTCAGAAGCAAGGAGAAGATGAGGAATTCTCATTAAGACCAGTCAAGAAAGCAAGACTGGAAGAAACATCTACCTCTGATATCAGCGCGTCAGATTCCTTGAAGAAAGGTGACAGAGACACCTCGGAAGAAACAAATACAAACAGAAGTAAAGAAAAAGTAGCTGACACAACGGCAACACAAGTGGACATTTGTAACAGAAAGGATGATGAAAATACAGCAACAAAATCAAATCCATGTTCTTATGACAGTAAAGATTTCAATATTTCCCTTCCTCCTAAAATTGCTTCACAAATTACTAGAGACATACCTCGGTGCTCCTGCCCATCAGTGGAAATGTTTCAAGCAATGTTCATGGACCCCAGGAATCCCGTAGTCATCACAGATGCCATAGGTTATTGGCCAGCACTGACAACTCGGCGCTGGTCTTTAGACTACTTGAGATCTGTAGCTGGGTGCAGAACTGTACCAGTGGAGATTGGAACACGGTACACGGAGGATTCCTGGACTCAGAAACTTATGACTGTCAATGAGATGATTGATACTTACATAACTAACCCACAGACTAGCACTAAAGCATATTTAGCCCAACATCAGCTGTTTGATCAAGTAAGTGCTAGGGCATCATTATTTGTGTTTATTCTTGAAAATTGTTTGCCTAAATGGGTGAATTCAGAGTTCCTAGGCCATACAGGCAGTTTTGGCCAATTTTCTGATACTACCATAATTGTGACTGGGCAAGCTTCTTTTCTTTGTCATGTTAACAGGGAGTTTTCATTAAGGGGGGAAAAAAAGGAAAAATTAAAGTATAAATTATTCAGTTTTTCAGTTTGTTGTTGAAAGACTTCAAAAGTGGTTTTCACAAAATCATAATTTCATGTCCCACAGTATTCAGTGAATAATGGTTCCTTTGCGAATGGGATTTCCACATAAAAATTGTAGGCTTTACCAAGGTAATGTTCACACAAAAACAGACAAGCTTCCTCTTTGTGGAGCATTTCAACAGCGATAGTTTTAAAACAGACCATACATCTATCTTCTAAAAGGTATAAATTATCTATGTTCAAGTCCATTTTATTGAAGAAAATGGAGCAGGGTGTTAGTTTTTCTCTTTTTGAAAACAATAAACAGGGTAGACAAGGGACAAAATCATCAAGCGCTCATATATAATTGAGTTAGTTCCCCTTGCTGTATCGACTGAAATAAATCCAGATTGCAGATAATTGGTTTTTTTCATTTGTTTTTTATTAAATGATATGATATATTCAGATCCTTAGTAAAACCCATCATGAAAAATAATATGGGTTGTTTAATTTTTTTTTTTAATTATTAAATTAGCAAGAAAACCCAAAGGGACAGTTGTCCCTACCAAATCACTTGTACATTTAGAACAGTTTCTAATTTGTGAACAGTTGTCTTGCAGTTCTGATTGACTCCCCTATAATGCTTTTGTGTACGGGACCTGTATTGAACAGTGATACATAATGGGCTAATGACATGGCGGTCTAAAAAGTTGACAGCAATGTCATACACTCACTGAAATAATTAAGATGCGAAAAAATTCAAAGCAAGTATTGGTTGAATATTTTTCTTTACCAAAACCTAGCCTGAGGTGAACACCATCCTGAAATTTTCTTTTCTCTATAACTTAAAACAATATAGGAGTTAATGCCTTGCAAGTCCATCTTTATTTATATGTTAGATAATTTTTTTGTATCAGTGCACCAATTCCAAACCAAATTTTTTTGGGTTTTGTCAGGACAGTAGCAGTTTTTCTTTCCTTTTTTTGTATTGTTCCAGGGAATATGTGTTATAATTACATGTACCAGCTAAAGTGCCGTTCAGTGAATGGCGGTCACATAAAACATTTTTCTGACTATACTTTTCCATTGTATTTGACGAAAACTCATCTCCTTTTTGCAGCTCCAAAAAATGATAAATAAAGATTATTAAAGACTGAATTTTGCCCCAAAATGGATGTATCCACCTAATTCATTGTCAGATGTTGAGGCAGTGTAAAAAATTCATAATTTTTGGTCACTTAATCATGAAGTTTCGGCCGCTTCCTTAGCGCTATTGTAGAATGATATTGTTGTTATTTGTGCTTTAATTTCTCTTCTCACTTGCCTGTCCAGGTTTGGGAACTGAGAGATGACATCAGTGTACCTGTGTACTGCTGTCTCGGTGAAGATGAAGAAGTTGACATCAATGCCTGGTTTGGACCAGCAGGAACAATATCACCTCTGCACCAAGACCCAAAACACAATTTTTTGTGCCAAGTAGGTCCTTTTTTTCACTATTTATTTGATCTTGTTCTTTCTTATTGCTTTAATAATTTTTTTTTTCTGTTTGTGGTTCATAATTTTAAAGATTCTTATGTGTAATATTTAAATTTTGTTTTGGCAAAGATTCTAAACTTTCCGTTTTCATTTCCCTGTTTTAAATGACCTCGATTCTCTTTTGAAAATAGGCATTTATGATTTAGTAACAGGACTTGCAAGCCCAGCTGCAGATGCCTTTTTCATTATGTTGAACTGGCTGGCCCATTGACGTAAAGAAAACACAGATGTGTTATTTAAAGTTGATTTTCAGAAGTTTGTTAAGAGAGAGAAAGAACGAAATTTCCATCATACTTTTCGATTCTGCCTGACAAAATTGCGTCGCTTTCTCTCTTTTTTGTTTTTGCAGCTCAAAAAACTTGGAAATAAATAATATTAATGACAGAATTTGGTCCAAAATGAATGTGTCCACGGAACTGACGGTAAAAAATTGAGGCAGTGCACAAAGTTTCATAAATTTTTATCACATGTACACAAAAAATTAGGTGCTTACATGTTCACCCTCTAGTTCCATTATAATAATAGGGGACACGGTGGTCAAGAGGCAAGGTGCTCGCCTCTCTTGCCAAAGGTACCAGGTTCAAATCCCAGTCGGCGCAGGCATGTTAGAATTTTGGGATTTTTCTCATATTTTCTTGTCTCTGATCCTATGGTGGGTAGGATTGAGCACCTAGTCTTCTCAGATAAGGACGAAAAATTCGGAGGGCCCATACATGAGCACGTTGCGCCCATTAAAGATACCTTGGCAGTTGGAAATCAAGAAGAGCAGGCTGAACAGGTCACTGCCCGGGAAAAACTAAGTAAAAATTGCTACTCCCTTCCCCTGCACCCCCCAAAATGCCGACTGGCACTGCACTGTGGCGACGATGTGTCTCCTCCAGTTGTATCTGGGCTGCAATGACACTAAGGCAAATTTCTCAAATGGGATTAAAGAAGTATACAAAATACAAAATACAAATAAGATACCTCACTCCAGGCATATAATGTAGGTGTTGGGCTGCGGACAGCTCATTAAAACTAAACTTTGTAACTGTTGTTAGGGGACAGTGGTATTTCACAAAGAAAGCTACAGCTGAGAAGTGAACAGAACTCTGTATTAACTCTGCTCATCTCTGTAATCACACCACAGTCCTGTAACATCGGCCATTTGATTTAAGTTTTAACAAGATTCCAACAGTTGACAGATGATATAGTACATCACTTGTGATATCCATCTTTGATGGTGTTTTTGCTGCTATACAGATCAGTTTATATTCGGTATAAATATACATGTAAATATATCTTAGCATTTTAGAATTTAACGTCCATTGTTCTCAGATTATCTGTTGCTCCTCATTTTCCAAAACTTTCTTTGTGCAAACAATTTCCGGATCAAGTATTTTACAGAACAAGATAAGAGCCAGTTTATGTATTTTCAGGACAAATATGTATAGTAATATATATAACGATATGTCAGTAATCATTTCATTTTTTTTGTTTGGCAGGTCATGGGTGAAAAATATGTGCGCCTGTACTCAGAGGAGCATACAGACAGTGTGTACCCTCACTCAACACGCTTGCTGCACAATACGAGTCAGATTGACCTCGATTCACCTGATTTGACCCAGTTTCCTAAATTTGCTGACCTCCCTTGCCTGACTTGTATTCTCCAACCTGGCGACATGCTGTATATACCACCTGGTCACTGGCACTACGTCAAATCCTTGTCCGTCAGTTTCTCTGTCAGTTTTTGGTGGCAGTGACAGTGACAAAATGAACAGTTGTTTGAAAGTGAATACGACAAGATCAGTATTTAGTCTTCCTTCCTGTCTGTTTTATGTCACCCTCAGCAGTGTGAACTATTCTGATCAGCTGTTTTCACCTTTTAACAGGGCTGTTTTTACAATCCAGCGATACATCGGTCGCCTGCAAGGTGCGGCCAATCGCGCACCCGTTCTGGGTACCCCACACCACTTGAGACGACGCGCGGTTTCACATCACATACTGTTTTTGTGTTTGTAAACATATGATTGTCATTGTCCTCTGAATGAGCTCTCCAATGATACTAAATATACTTTAGCTTTATCAGAAGATTTTATGTGAATTTTCAAAAACACCCCCAATATAGTGCATGCATATAGGTTATAGCCACTGTAAAGAAGGAACATACAATGGGCATGCAAGAGCCGTGATCCTCATGATGTGAAAAGGTTAACTTAACTCTTTATTCAATGGAAAAAGTGCAGTAGCACTGATTGGTGAAGTCAAAAGACAAACAAGAGTAGAAAGTGGTGGCGCAAAAAATTCAACGACACTGCCGCTATATATTTTTAAAAACTAATCAGGGCCAGTAACTGAGCCATTACTTAAGTCAATTTTCATGAATGTCGATCTTTTTGGTAAGGTCCCTTGGACATCAACCTAAGCAGCATCCACTGTATTTTGAGTATGAAAGTTTAGACATTGATGTTTCTGTCTTTGGGGTTTATCATATAGTCTTTGCTTGCTACAATCCTGGAGTTTTTATGCCAAAACTGAAACCCCAATACCTCTAGGTTTTATCTTTGTTAACATGTTAAGATTAAAATGTTGGCAGCAAATGTCGTATTGAAGGGCTTTTTACTTGTGCAGTGTATTTCAGTCTGTTTACCTGTATGATATTGGAGTGTGACAGACAACGGTGCTTATACTGGCCTGCTGCATTTTCTACAAAAATGTATAGTTTGGCATACTTGATGTTTTTTTTTTTTTGTATATTGGCATTTTTTATTATTATTATTTTATTATTATTATTATTATTGTTATTTTCTTGTCTTTGCATATTTTATATATCTTTTTTGTACCCTCCCACAGTTGTCTGTAAATGTTGCATATTGTCATAAGTGGTGCTTTTGCCTTTTGAACATTTTTTTTTTTTTTGAAACCTCTTTTTGTTTTTTTTCTATAGAAGTAGGGCAAATATTAAATATTGTATGGCATCCTGAGATGAATCAATTTATTACATCAATGAATGTGGTCTTTTTAGTAGTTGTAATAATGTATGTGTCATAGTCTTCTAGGCACAACAAGACTTTGGTAATTTTACAATGTAAGAACTTTGGTAGTTCATGTTGTTTTCAAGAATAGCTCTGAAACTGAGGCGGAACGTCTAGAAGAGAGTCTGTTATTTCATTCTGGGCTCCAAACAGAGTTGCTTCATTGTTTTCAATAACTTAGCCATAAACCATTATTTGAGGCTGAGGTATGGCATATCGTATGTACAACTCTTTCGAGCATTTTTTGAAGAAATGTAACAATGCAGCTGGTAGATAGATATTGCAACCTTAGTTCTTTTTTGCTCTATCTCCATTTCCTGAAAAACTGGGGATCTTTTAACTCTTTAAGTGCCACGAATTTATCCACATTTGCCGGTACAGGAAGAAGATAGTGGGGGGAGATGAATGAAGACTAACTGGGGCAACATCTGTTGAAAAAAAGTCGACTTTCTTTCTTCCCAAAGCAAAATAGCCTAGCATTCTTGTACACCAATACATCGGTGATTGGCACAAACGTGACCAGCAGAAGTACTGATACACAAAGAGTTAATATGTAGTGGAGGTTATAACAAATGCACCCATTGACACTTGTTTAAACTGGGTTGTGGCACTTATCAGGCTGTGTCACAATTTTCATTTATTTTAACTCCTTATCCTAGTAGCTGTCGCCTGGCGTCCATAGCCTAATTACAAAGCCGAATAGAGAATTGTGTCCACTGCACATCTATAGCTTACTGTGTAAAATACTATGGTCCCCTAGCATCAGCATAATACTAAAGCTGCATACATTTAATGTTGAATTTCTCAGTTGTGCAAAGAGTGGAGTGGGAACAAACAAGAAGTAAGGTGGCAGTATGTTTAAGCGTAGTTAGTCTCAATAGGACAGATTTTACAGTGCTTTTAACATTATGGTTGATAGTGTAAAATGTGAATGGCAGTAAGTACTGTAAAAGGGTCAATTTAGGATTGGATAATAGAAATTCAGACAGTTTTATTCATGAGAAGCAAAATATGTGTGCAATAAATTGCAGAAAAAATTGATGTGATGTAATATTTGGAGGCTATTTCAGCTTCTCAGGTTGATAAAGCTTTTTCACAATTTAAACCTAGCAAACCCGTTATACGCCAGATTTTTTAAGTCCAGCTGGTCTAAATTTTGTGATATGAAGTACCAAAGTATGAAAAATCCTGAGGATTACAAATTTTTAAGAGATAGTCTTGACCACCTTGTGGTTTTGCAAAAATGTTCAAAGCATGTTCCTTTTCATGCATTTTGTTATGTTATGAACTAGCAGCTTTTAATCATGTAGATCTGTTATGTTTTAGTTTGACCCGGCCTGTGTTATTATCATTTTCTTACTTGCTCTGTTTTACTGGTCAATTTAAATTGCTGATTATTTTGAGTTGTCGGTGTTAATAAAGGATGTCTTGCTTGCACATTCCATGTCAAATTGTAAAATGTTGTCTTACAGCTGTCTCGGATGTCAATTAGTCATTGGAATATAATATCAAAACAATATTCACTTCTTTTTTTGTTGACACATTTAAATAAACAAAAAAGTGATAAAAAAACTTTCTATGATGACAGCAGATCCCAATAACTTACCTTTAAACCTGACCAAAAAAAAACTTGTTTGTTTCTTGTACTGAATTATCCAAAAGATCATTTTCATGCACTGTGACAAAACTGAAATTCGCAGCTCTATGATTTTTACAATATGACACGTATGAATGAATTAAATTTTTGGCTACAGAAAGTGAAAGCTGAGTTGCTGCCTTTTAGTTTTAGATGCTTGCTAGAGTTGAAGTACAGTTTAATGTCAGTGGTTTGCTCATTGTGAGATGACAGGAATAAATTTTTGTTACTGTTTTTGTTTAGTTAGCCGTTGACAGTGTGATTTGTAGTGTGTATTTTATTGGATTTATGCGAGTGCTTACAGTTTTGTCATATATTTATACTAGTATTAGCCCCAATTTGTCAAACATCATCAAAAATTTTTCCTACAGTCCATCAGCCAATTTTCTATTTAAGACAACAAATATCAGTCACTCTCCCAAAAAGACATTGGTTTGTTTAAAAGAAGAAGAAATTGAAGAAGATGAGAAGAGGAGTCAACATCTCAGACTAAAATTTAGACAAAACAGGCTTGACCAGACACAGTGCAGATCTACTAGCTTTGTAAAGCAGATTTGCTTGTCTCTCAAACTTATTTGGAAAGTGAGGTGAGACTACAGAAAAGATTTAGAGGAAGGGAACTCTCCCCAAACATGTCTTGCCTTAAAACTGACACGGGCCTGTCTCCATTTTGTGTCTCCATTGTTGTGTCAGTCAATGGCTTGATACTAACCACAGCGTCAGAGCAGGTTAACTGCAGTTTTTTTCTTCTTCTTCTTTTTTTAATCTTAAAATCGTCCTCTTAGAATGACAAGGTTCTATTTCCACTTTCTGACTTAACTGAGTTACACACTACACACTACTTCTAAGGGCCTTCTCCATTGGGTGTCAAAGTATCAGGGGAATCTGGTGTGTTATTGGTAAGTGTTACTTAAAAGAAGAAAAGTCTTTTCTCTAAAAACTGTGAGCACATGACACTTCAAACATACTGTTAGTGAAAGAGATCCAAAAAATTCATGGCTTCCAGGAAACGGCATCAATTACATAAATTTTAGTTACAAATTCTTTTTGGGTCCTTGCAAATCTGACTACAAATACTTTTTAAAAAAATTGAATTTATGGACAGACTTTTGTTGTGTTCACACCTACAATTCTTTAGTCACCCATTTATCATCCAAATGAGGATTTAAAAAAAAAATAAAAAATTATAGTAGTTGTACGTTTTAGCAGATATTGTTGGAAGGCTTGTATTGATAGTAAAAAACTAAAAGAGGTCACTTGTCAGCATTTTTGTCCATTTTAATGAGCTTTTGTTCAGCCGGAAATACTGTGCCAAAGATTTCTGAACTCCCCGCTTTTTTAATTTAGGACAAATCCAATTTCCTTCTTTTGAGGACTTTATTTATAATCTCATCCGTTTTCTTTGCTCTCCACTTGTGAGTTGCAACCAATTTCTTTATTTTGAGGTCTTTATTTATAATCCCATTCATTTCCTTTACTCTCCACTTGTTTAATGCTGAGTGAAAACCAATTTCTTTGTTTTGAGGACTTTATAATCTCAAATTCATCCATTGCCTTTACAGTACTTTACTTTATACATGTATAATGCTGAGTCAGAACCAATTTCTTTGTTTTGAGGACTTTATAAATAATCTCAAATTCATCCATTGCTTTTACTTTCCACTTGTATGATGCTGAGTCAAAACCAATTCCTTTATTTTCAGGACTTTCTTTATCATTTCTCTATAATCTCAACCATGTCATGAAAGAAACCACCAGGCTAGGCAGGCAGTATTAAATAAAGCAGTTGTTTTTACAAAGGACAGCTTGTGTTTTTTTGTTTTACTAGATCTAGATCTAGATGAAGTATTCAGTTACCCGGGATAAACCAGTGTTCCCATCCTTCTTTTCCCCTCTTTCTTATGTAGACAATCTCTCATATTTATTCCACAGTCTGAAACTTGAATAAACATAATCGGTCCATACAAAACAAGAAACAAAAAACAAAAAAAAACGATTGTGACAGGTTAGTTGACATTGGAGAAAATTAATTTTGCAATTTTTGAAACTGTTATTTTATAGGCTGTAGGGTTAAGTGAAAAAAAGGCCAACGTTGTGCCACAATGTCTATCTCTTACTCTCTCTCTCTCTCTCTCTCTATCTGCCTATCTATCTGCCTATCTATCTATCTATCTATCTATCTATCTATCTATCTATCTATCTATCTATCTATCTATCTATCTATCTATCTATCTATCTATCTATCTATCTATCTATCTAACTATCTATCTCTCTCTCTCTCTCTCTCTCTCTCTATCTATCTATCTATCTATCTATCTATCTATCTATCTATCTATCTCTCTCTCTCTCTCTCTCTCTCTCTCTTCTTCTGTCTCTCTCTCTATCTCTTCCTCAATTACTAACACACACACACACACATGGTTTGTTTCTTCTCTCGCACTTATTCATTCATTCGTGCTCTTGCACTATATGACGTATAAATTCATTCATTTATTCATACAGGCCTTGATTCATTCGTTCATTCTCATGTCATGCCGGCACTCATTCATTCCTTCTCTTGCCCTTGTTCAGTTTTGCACTCACTCACGCGATCGCTCGTTCAATGACCCTCAATCACGTGCGCCCTAAATACCTCGCTCACTCATTCTCTCAGTCATTCTCCCTCACACTCTCAGTCATTCTCCCGCACACACATATATTCATTTATTCGTTAGTTTTCACATATATGCATTCATGCGGTCTTCTACTCTTCCCTCTCGCTCATAGACATAAACATGGAGAGAGAGAGAGAGAGATAGACAGACAGACAGCACAAAATCAATGGTATCAATTGAACAAATTTGGTGTACCTTTTACCCCGATTGGCTCATTCGTGTTAACCTGATCACCACCTCTTCCATTTGTACGATATATCTATATGTACAGAGATATCCCATTGCCACCTCACGCATTTCCACGCTAATGTTACTCATGGGCAATTCCATGATACTTGACGCAAAAAAAAAATAAAAAAAAATTATACGTTTTTAACTTCAGGTGCCCATTATTCCATTTTTGAAACACAGTCCTCGCTGTTTCATTTTACATGTATACTTTTTAATGCAACAGCAAATAATTTTGGGGAAAAAATATTTGTATTTTAAATTTGCCCGACCATTTGGCTTGTTTATGAATGCATTTAATTCTATGCTACAACAAAAGTGGAACTGGGCCGGACACGTGGGGAAGATGAATGACAACGGACAGAACGCTGCACTGAATGGCAGCCAAGGACAGGAAAAAGAACAAGAGGACGACCTGGAAGAAGAAGGAAGGAAGACATTACAAAGAGAGGAGGAACAACATAGATGAGGAAAACAAGAGACAGAAGAGAAGGGAAAGCATTGTCGAGGGGCTACAGCCTGCAGTGGCTGGACAACGCCTGGGTGAAAGGTGAAACGTGTGAAACTTCACAGCTCTGAATATGAAACATAAATAAGACAGCGTACCCAAAATAGACCCTGAAGGGCGCAAAGTGACCATTATCGTGCCCCCGCGTCGTAAAACTCAAACTGAAACTCAGACTGAGACAATTCTGTTTTTTTGCGTCGGTTTTGACTTAAAGTCTTCTGACTTTCTTTAATTCAACTACTTAGACAGACTCTTTGCAGTCTCACTAAATGGACGAGGTCCAGTTTAACTCTATAAGTATAACCCACAGCTCACATCAAAACCGCGGCAACACAGACTTGGTTCAATGTGCTACATACTAGCTTTTTTTGGTTCAATGTGCTGCCTACTAGCCTTATGAATATCAGATTTAGCGCGTCTTAGTTGTTTTTGATGAGTCAGTCAACGCCTTGATACTAACTAGAGGGTCAGTGCAGGCTAACTGCAGTTTTTCTTCTTCTTTCTTTCTTTTTTTTTTAAAAAACTTTTAAAATCGTCCTCTTAGAATGACCAGGTTCTTTCTCCACTTTTTGACCTAACCGAGTTACACACTACACACTACTTCTACAAGCCTTCTTCATTGTGTGTCAAAGTATCAAGCAGATTCGGTGTTCAGTTTGTAAGTATTACTAAAACAAAGCAAATCTTTGCTCAAAAAGGGATGATCACATGAAATTTCAATCCTCGATTTCTCAAACGTTGACGGAAGGGAATTAGAATCTTGTCATTCTATCTAAGGGGACATAGTGTTTATATCGGAGAAGGGAGTCAGGAAAATTCAAAACTTAATATAATTTTATGTTTAACTACTCTTTGTGTTGGAAACCGTCGGGGAAAAGGACGCTTGTTCGTGTTAGGTCCGATTTTATTTGGAGAACTGTCGTTTTGCAAAATTGGCCAGCAGCGCGCCCGGTTACGTATGTCTTGCGTCGGTTTGACTCAGACTTGGACCTCCTTTGAACCGACTGTTGAGACAGACGTGTTTCAGCCTCACTAGTGAGGGAGGTCCATTGTCCACCAAACTGAGAGAGACAAAACAAGCTTGACTTAGAGCGCTATGGACCTTATTAGAGAGGTTTTCGGACGGGCGAGGTAGGGAGCGATGGGCTGTGTATAAGAACAGAGAGTATGTACATGTATGTATAGAGAGGTTTCACTATTGGCCGATTTGCTCTGCGAGACACGGGAGGCGCCGCGAAACCACAGTTAGCATGGAGCCGAAAGTAGGTCGCTGCGGTAAACAATACTCGTTTGTGCATTTTCCACATGGCGTAAGAACTTACAAAAGGCTCTAAATAGTTTCAGTCAGCCCAAATATATGAAAAAAACCACAGTAAACAGATATGCACACGGGGCGGCGGCTCAAGAAAACAAACAAACAAAACGAAAGACGGTACAAATGACAAAAGAAAAGCAACCAAGCAAAAGAAAAATACATGTACAAGATATCTAAAAAGAAAGACAGTCAAAAGGAAAGAGAGGAAACTAGAAACAAGAGAGAAATATAACAATAGTTCTGAAAGAACATAAAAAAATTCAAGAGTCAGGAAATAAATAGTCCCTTTATCTGGGTAATAATGGAAAATGTAATCTAATAATTATTGTCTTCATACCTTTGTCTTTCTTATCTCCAAAGTAAAGAAAAAGAGGAGTGGTAAAGTCATATTCGTCATAATTCGCAACATTACGAAAAGAAATAAAATTAATACTTAAACAAAGCGCAATATAAATTTTAGGTTTTGTCCTTTCACACAATTAGGCCTGATTATTGTCACCCCCATTTCCCGCTAAGAGCTGTCATATGGATACACCCCTGCTTTCCCCTGGAGTTCATGCGATCGCGTCATTGTTGCGCTCGCAGATGAAACAAATACGAAAAGTAAGGGTCTGGTTTGTCTCACGCCATTCCACCAGCAACAAAACACAGAAACAAAATGTCGGTGGCCGGCGAATTCGCGTATAGCAAAATAGCGCGTTTTTGAGGTACTCCTAGGGTCATCCGTACAGCGCTTTGGGATAAGGAAAGGGTTGGCCGAGACGTCTGAGTAATGAAAGTCTACAAATGATATTTTACAAAGTGCAAAAGCCGCAAACTCAGAATCAGGCTACAGTCTAAAAAAAAATTATATGTACAAGAATTGAGGTGCCACAATGTGTAAATTGAGGCGCAGTACGAAATTTCCTGTTATACTTTTTAATTCACTCTCTCTCTCTCTCTACAAGTGCCGGATCTGGAACAGATATCGACGATCATGGTTCGCCACTCATTCCTCTGCTCGGATGCTCTCAAAAAGCCCATAATTATTGTCCTCTTTTTCCCTGTCGCCCATCTGTTCAAACTCTCTTTATATGTTATTCTTTGCCTACCTCTGCCTTTTTGCCTTCTATTTTTCCAGTTAGAAAATGCATCTTTTCTCGGGTTCAAAATGTCGGAACACTTTCATCTGTTCAACTCAGTTGTGGCTTGAAATCAACGAAAAAAAAAAAAAAGTGAACAGGGATGGCCTTAATTGCTTTATAACATGATAAAAAAAATCTCTTCCATGAGGTTTAGTATGAATTATGGGTCCATGCAAAATTTGGAATATTAACCTAACAGTTTTGGAGAAACTAGCAGCTGATCTCCCTCATTCTCAGAAAAGACGCACTACACCGGTTCAGTTTAGTGAGAAGTTGACAGAAACTCTATCTCTGGAAAGGTGAAACTGGCTAGTATGAGCCTAAATTGAAAAATAAGGTGACTTGACCTGCTGAGTGAGGATATGAGTGGGGTAAGTGAGGAGTGAACGAGAGAATATATGAGTCCATCTATCAACCCATCCGTCTGTCCGACTATCTATCTATCTATCTATCTATCTATCTATCTATCTATCTATCTATCTATCTATCTATCTATCTATCTATCTATCTATCTATCTATCTATCTATCTATCTATCTATCTATCTATCTGTCGTATGGTACTGCTACTTCAACGATCTGGACTTTCTTATTAGTATTGTCTATAACTGTGATGTCAGGACGTGTTGCTCTGGTGGTAAAGGATGTTGCATCTGATCCAAACATTGATGGGTTGATGAGTGTGTCCTTTAGTACTTCTTTGTTACGATTGTAATAAGTGATACTGTCCTTGACCTTGTTGTAGAACACACTTGATAGAATAGACAGTATTTTCCACCACATGCCAGGATCTGGATGAGCATAGCGGGGTTTAAAGATGGTAGGCTTCGTGCTGATAGCAACACGAACAACCTTTTCATATATAATGAATTCGTCCCAAAGCTGGGCGTTGTTAAAGCGATTCCAACTCACCGGATTCAACAGTGTGTTATGGTCGACATTTTGGTAGTTCCGGTCGAAATCTTGAGTTCCAGGTGAAATCAGTTTTATCCTACCACTTCTCATGGCACTTTTATAACACACATCTTGATGGCGGCTGAACTAGCTGCGCTTTTGTGTAGTGCTGTTCTTCCTGCTGTTTTGGGGCCGTGATCCGTCGTAACTGCCGCCGATAACGTAGCCATGGTGAACAGAACTGTGGGCCTAGTCCAAACCGCAGGTCACCTGGTGCAGACGGAGTCACCTACTGCACACTCAAACATAACATTAGGAAATTCGTGCCTGTGCTCACAGTGATTTTTAACATCTGCTTGACACACTGCCGTGTTCCGCCTGAGTGGAAACACGGTATTATAACACTAGTCCAGAAAAAGAATGGCAATCCAAATGAAATTGACGACTGGCGACCAATATCATTGTTACAGACGTCTTACAAGCTGTTCATGAGAATAATTCAAACACGGCTAATGAAGTGGATAGTTGAAACTGGCCGTCTTACATCATGCCAGAAAGGTTCCATCCCTAGAAATGGTTTACAGGAACACGTATTCTGCCTTAAGTCAGTTATCAGCAACTTTCTCAATAAAACTGGAAAGCTATTTATGGGCTTCATTGACATCAAAGATGCTTTTGGAAGCATTGAACACTCTTTCATGATAGAACAACTACAAGAAAGTGGCTACCCCAATAAATACATACGTTTAACACATGATACATACAACGGGTCTAGTTTTCAAGTCAAGACCGCAAGGGGAGCAACCAATATAATATCAAGAGGAAGGGGGGTAATTCAAGGCTGTCCTTGGTCAGTTGTCGTTTTTGAACAGGGCATAGATAAATGGCTTCGATGGATTAACCAACCTTATGATGTACAGGGACTAATTAGGAACAATCTTAATCCAGTCCAGGGTTACGTCGACGACGTTAGCATCTGCGCAGCTGATGAGCGTGAAATGGAAGAAATGATAAGGAAAACGGACATATTTATGAAAACTTCCTGCATGGAAGTGAAGCACAGGAAATGCGCGATTCTTCACGGCACAGGGAATAAATGGAAGAAAAACGCTAAGACTGGAGAGCTTAACCTTTATATCCAAGGTGCGCCTATTCCAATGTACGAAAGTGACCAGCAGTACATCTATCTTGGTCATGAAATGAACATCACAAACACCAGCAACAATCAGCAAGTGGAAAAACTAATTGCAGATTTTGATACAACCATGGCAAATATTGACACATCTTTGTTACCAACGTCAGCAAAACTGCAAACTATCACCGTGATGTGTCTGTCTAAGCTGACATTTTACTTCTCCAACTTAATGTTTACAGAAATGAATCTTGATCACTTGGAAGACACCATGGTCTTTCACACCCGACACTGGCTTGGGCTCAACTCATCATCCACCAGATCATATTTTTTCAGCCCTAAGTCAAAAGGTGGCCTTGGGATCTTGAACCCTCGAGTCATCTATTATGCCAAGTATATGTCTTTCCACTTATCACTCCTAAACAGTGATGATCCTGTCGTGAAAGAGACAGCAAGAAGATCCCTCCATTTACATATGGACCAACGCAAAGCGATCGCCACCGAAGACTACCCAAATTTTGCTGGGTACGCAGTCAACAATAAAGGAGCTGTAGTGAAGAATACCAATGTCAAATGGGGAAGATCTGAATGGATCTTTCTGAATGAAATGTGTACCAGAAATAACATCCTCATGCTGTGTCGCCATAATGAATACGCACTGGAAATAAAAATTGACGACGAAGTCTCCTACATGTTTACTGATTCAAACAAGTTCTCCTCTACGTTTAAGAGAGATCGTTTAAAAAGATGCCAGGAGGAACTGTTGTCAAAGTCATCTCAAAGCCTCATTGTCCGCGAGGCAAAAGGTATCAACCACAGTGTGTCATACGAACATTTGACTAACCATAGTTTGGATGACAAGATCAGATCATTTGTCACACGTGGGCGACTGCAGATCCTAGAAGTCGAGACCCTACTGTCCCTGTACTACCCCAACGCCTATACTAAATCATGCAAGTTATGCCACCACCACTCGGAAACAGTATGCCATGCATTGAACGGGTGCACGAAATTCAGCGGCATGTACCAAGCAAGACACAACAGAATAATGGACATTATTGAAAGGAAGATCACGTATTACAATCGTAACAAAGAAGTACTAAAAGACAGACTCATCAACCCATCAATGTTTGGATCAGATGCAACATCCTTTACCACCAGAACAACACGTCCTCACATCACAGTTATAGACAATACTAATAAGAAAGTCCAGATCGTTGAAGTAGCAGTACCATACGACTGTTACATTGATAGATGTTATCAAGGCAAATTTGACAAATATTTCCCATTAGCCATTGAAATCAGTGCTATGGGATACCAATGTGATATAATAGTTTTAATAATTGGAAGTTTGGGAAATGTTCACAGAAGATTTATTACTGGGCTGAAGAAACTAAACATTAACAATTCAGAAAGTAAGTTCATATCTAAGTACTGTAGTATCAGTTCAGTTATTGGATCATTCAAAATCTGGAATAAAAGATGCAGGTCGTATAATAGGAATTATTAACTCTATTTAAAAACATGTTCCAGTTTTGTCCATCCCTTCCATAGAAGAGATAAAGTAAAGCCACCCACCATGGCACAATTTCCACTTAGATGTAATGTTTCGATATTATATCTGTACAATCTGTATTGTATTCACATGGAAATAAAGAATTTTTGTCTGTCCGTCTATCTATCAATATTCATCTCTGCGCCGAGAAAGCAACTCAGAGGTTGTTTGATCCAAGCACTGATTGAGTGTGCTAAAACTTCGTGAATGGAAATGACAGACTATGGCTGATAATGTCACAAAAAAGTCAAGACTCCATCGGACGACGTTCTCACAAAAAAAAAGTTCAATGATAAGGAATGATAATCATGGAAAACATTAGCTATACAGCACTTGTCTTCACAAAGTGGACCCAGAGCTCTTTAATATGAAATAGTAATCTCTCTCTCTCTCTCTCTCTCTCTCTCTCTCTCTCTCTCTCTCTCTCTCTCTCTCTCTTTCTCTCTCTCTCTCTTACATACTTGCAAATATACTTTCATGCTGTATAAAACAGACAAGGCTTAAATGCTATCTCGACTCAAACAGGGTCACAGTGGAAAAGAAAAGGGAATATTGGAAAAATCTGTGTTTTCTTTGTGCAGGAAATTAAAATAGGAGCGTCCCTCTCACGAGTCGATTCTTTGGCATTCGTCAGCTTTCTAGCACCCATGACGCAAATGTGATTACTTTCGCCGAGCGTCACGCGAGGTTCACGGTTGTGTAAGCTTGCGATGCTGGCGAGGTACTCCTGGCACCACTTTGTTTAATACATGGATTTGTTGCCACATTCCCGTCCTGCCCTTATTTTCTCAGTGCTATTCCTCTTTTCTTTTTGTGTTGGCTTTCCATTTGGGGCCATCCATAAAGTACGTATGCTCGATTTATGGTTATTTTGAGCCCCCCCCCCCCGTCCCCTTTTTGAACGCTGACCTAAACCCATGGAACGTGCACAAGGCCATTAGAATGTTGACAACGTCGATGAAAAATTTTGGGTTCGAATTTGAGTAAGCACGTCGACGCATTAATGGTCACATTGTGCCACTAAAAAGCAATGATTTGAGGTCTTTATTTTAGGAGGTTCGCTGCCCTTGGCATTTACACCTCACTTTACTTGTTTTATTATTTCTTGTTCTGGCGGCGGGGGGGGGGGGGGGGGGGATGATATGGATAAATTTTAATCTATTAATTTCAATTTTGCCCGGGCAGCGGCCTTTCGGCCTGCTCTTTACGATTTCCAACTGCCAAGGTATCTTTAACGTGCGCAACGTGCACACGGGCCCTCCGAATTTTTTCGTCCTTATCCGAGAAGACTAGGTACTCGATCCTACCCCCCAATAGGACCAGGGACTTGAAAATATGAGAAAAATCCAATTTCCAAGAACTACTCGATCCTACCCCCCAATAGGACCAGGGACTTGAAAATATGAGAAAAATCCACTTTCCAACATGCCTGCACTGCCCGGGTTTAGAACCCGGGACCCTTGGCATGAGAGGCGAGCACCTTGCCTCTAGACCACTAAAAAGCAAGACGATAAACAGAATATAAATGGACGATAGGACAGATGGAAACCCTACCAGGTGTGCCTACCAACCACCTCGAAAGTCTATGAAAAAGACTTTGATATTTGAAAACTTCAAGATTTGATAAGATGAAATATTATTTATCCAGAGGTTGGTTGGTTAAAAAATGGTATTTTTCCTGAACTGTTTCATTAGAGGCATGATTTTTATAATCCATATTATATATATTTTTTAAAGTGGCCCAATTTTTAACAAGACCTGCCGCCACTCATACGGCTCGATTTTGTAATAACTCAATTTGTTTGGGGGGGGGGAACCTAAAACACGTTTTCTTCATTACCACATAAATCTATACTGAAAAATATTTTCCTGCTTAGGTAAATAGAAAAAAAATTTTGAAAAGTTTCAGCGGCTTTCATCCAGCTGTTTTAAAAATATTGCCATTTTAATTGCGTCACGAATTTTGAGATGCACCGCAATTCATTACAATAATTGAACGACGTAAGTAGGCTCTCCACCTCCCCCCTCCCCCCCCCCATCCTCATGTGCCCTTTTTGTACGTACCCTACCCACACATATACCTCCCCCCCCCCGCCCCCCGCGCCAATTCGGGTGCGTGCGTACTTTAAGGATGTCCCCTGTCTTTGTTTACTTTCACGCCAGGACCGGTGTCGTCTCTAGTTTTGTTCCTGTCATTGTTTGTCTCATGTGAGCCGTTGATGCTTTTGTTGGACTTCTTTTATTCATTTAGTGATAGGGGCATGTGATTCCACATGGCAATGTAAATTTATCATGAAACATGCATGGCGATATTAGATTAAGTGAAAAGGCAGTCATGCTATCTGTAAACTGTAACAGCGCGCTTGTTACTTTTACTCATTCAACGTGCATTTGGCTCTCACAGACATGGAATTGTGTTGATATGTGTCTCTCTATATGTCCGTCTGTCAGTCCGTCCTTCTATCTATCTATCTATCTATCTATCTATCTATCTATCTATCTATCTATCTATCTATCTATCTATCTATCTATCTATCTATCTACGTCTGTGTGTCCGTCCGTCCGTCCGTTCGTTCGTCCGTCCATCCTTCCATCCATCCATCCATCCATCCATCCATCCATCCATCAAATGCCTATGTTTATTAAATATGTTAATTGTACAAACAATCCATGCAGGCTGATGTAATAAAAGGTTCAGTGACACACAGGTTAGCTCCACTGGATCTGGCACATTTCCAATATGTATTCCTCCAAACTTAAATCATTTATGAATCTTTTTTAGTCTATTTATTTACAATTCATTACTATCATTTTGTTAATCATGTCTTTTGAACTTTGCTGATTGAGATAGGATTCCTACAACACACAAGATAGGTCTCAAACGTGTTATTTCAGAAGAAGGGCAAAACCATCATCAAGTATAGAAAGACGAAACCGGACACTAAACACAGCACGGTGGCCAGCAGAATGATTTATGCCCAGTATGGCCAAATTGAGAAGAAAAAAAAAGAGTTTGAAATCGAGGGGGTTAGAATTAGAAGAGACCTAAGTGCCATTTGAATACTATTGAGAACAAAGCAAAAAACATTTCAGTATAAATCGATCGAATCTAATAAATGTTTGCAACTGTAACACCAAGTTTTCGAGTATATCATTAGAATATTAAAATTGATTGGTTAATACTGAAATGATGTTGTTTTTTGTTGTTTTTTTTTCTAGCTTTTTTTTCTTCTCAAAAGCAGTCAAATGGCACTAACATCCCTTCTAATTCCAACCCCCTCATAGCTCAATTTGTAATCTTAATGGAAATTCAAATAATTGGCAATAATTTCAAAACGGTCATATGAATAGTTTTACAGGGTTATGAAATAGAGTCATAAAGTCATATATACCATGTGTCTTGGCTATCTAGAGGGATATAAAAGCAATGAATAAAACTGGATATAGCACATTCTAGATGATAACCCTCGAGTACTTACCAATTTGCATTAATTCGTCACGCTCATATGATGGACACCTAGGTAATTGTTCATCTTTTTTGTGTAAATTATGAGAAAAAAAAAGTTTTATTTGGAAATTTGAGACGATATTTTTTAGTCTCTGAAACTTTGTCTTGGTTAAAGATTTACAAAAAATGTGCATGATACTTGATAAAAATACCTGAATCATCAAAGACTCGTATGTAGATAGCTTTGTAGGTCATGGAAATACTCGAATTATCAAAGATTTGTATGAAAATACTCATATTTGATACGTTATGAAAGTACTCGAATTTTCAGAGAGTTGTTTGAAGATACTCATGTTATAAGTCATGGAAGTACTCGAACTATCAAAGATTTGTATGAAGATATCAATAACAATAATAATAATAATAATGGAGATCATTTGCATGGCGCCCAATCCAGAAAATTTGCTCTGGGCGTTTTACAGAAATCTTGTTCTCTCCATCTGCAACTCACCCTCTCTCTCTCTCTCTCTCTCTTTCTCTTTCCCTCTGTCTCTCACTATCTCTCGCTCTCTCCCCCTCCCCTCCTCTCTCTCTCTCTCTCTAGATCTCTCTATCTATCTCAAACACAATCTATTGCATACACTCTATGCTAGACATATATTATATACATAGACACACAAACATAACACTATAAGGCAGAAATTAAACAATAAAACAGCAAAAATGAAATGAATTGAGAAAATAAATGGATTGGGAAAGACACTTCACAACTGAAAGTGTTTTTTAAAAAGGTCATAAATATAATTAGTCATGAAAGTACTCACAGCACAAGATACTGATATCAACTAATTGACCCACTCCTCCCCATGTGATCTGCGCATTTATTGTATAAGGGTGACGATTTGTAGTCTTTGTCAAAAGCATAATACATGATATTGTGAGATGTCATGTCGTGAGGTTCAACAGCCTTTACAGTTTATAGAGATCGCTTTCAATGCTGAAATCAGGTTAAAAAAAAACAAACTGTAACAACGATGTGAGTAGTTATGACACCATTTTAATTACATACAACGCAAATCTGTTGCTGAATTTGCTGACGCACTGAAAAATTGGGGGCGGGAGCGTTTTTTCATAGCAACAATGCCAGGAATGCTTGAGGTGGAGAGCAAGATTTGAATAAATTAAATAGATGAGTTGTTACGGATAGCGAGGTCAAGTTGGCTTCAAATTACAGCTAAATCAGGCGTGTCCACAAAGGTGGCTTAAAATAATGGTGTTTGGTTATCTGCTTATCAAACGCCTGTCAAAGTCATGAATATTTTTGGCAAGTGCACACTATTATTATTTTTTCTTCTTTCTCTTTTTGCTGTGTCAAACGGAGATAAAGATCTGACTGAAATGAAAGTTATAAACGCATTCAAGTCTTTCCTTTGGACAAGGCATAAGCGGGGCCTTAGCTCTTGTTTGTTCTATCTCCATTTCCTGAAAAACTGGAGATCTTTTAGTATGTAGATGAGGTGTAACAAATGGGCACTTCGACAGTTGTTTAAAATGCATTGTGGCACCTATCAAGCTGTTTCACACTTCAGACTTCCGATTTATTCTAACTCCTTATTATACTAAAGCTGGAAATGTTTAACATCGAATTTCTCAGTTGTGCAAAAAGTGGAATTTGGAACTCACAAGAACTAAGGTCGCGATATTTGTGATGAAATATTAAAGCCCGTTAAATCGAATCCTATGTTGTTGTTGTTGTTGTTGTTTTCTTAGGTTTAAAAAAAGTCGTCTAGTTCACTCAATCTGTCAAGATCAAAATGTTAATCAAGACAGTTAAATGTGTCATATTCATGACAAGCAGATCAGTCCCGCTACGCCTGGGTAAAAACAAAAAAAAATTGTTTTCCCAGGCCACTTGATATATTTTTGTTTTAAAAATATTAATTAGAAATTAAAATTATTTTAACATTCGCTACAAAGGAAAAAAAAAAAAGCCAAAAATCAAAAGATGTCCTAAATCTGGATACATCTCAATAAAAGATATTCGTCATCTCCCTCTGTTTCTTTTCTTACCTCACGGCCAGTAAAACCTATGACACGACACCTCGACGTACAGGTGAAATATTCAAAAAAAGGATATTGTTACAAGCACTCACGTCCTCCAAGTTTTTTTTTTTTTGCGCTAGGGGTACGTATTTTAAAGCCTTTTGTGACTCCAGAGCTAGAGAGCTCCTCCCGAAAGGCTCCACGACAACAGCCTTAATCAATTATGATTAATTATACTTTCAGATTTTCTTTTTGCTTTCCTCCTTTTTTTTTTTTTTGGGTTGAAAGCGTGCCGGGCAGAGTTAGGGATTCGATAAGATTTAGTGTTGGGGATAAGGACTGGGTTAGGGATAGGTACGTACACGTACGTGCCCCTAGCATAAAAGGCTTGGGGTGAGTACGTACTTATAACAACAGCCATTCAAAAAATACTTTCCTAAAAACCCAAAGCTTTCTTTTGGGAGCTAAATTTCAAAGGCTTCATGTCGAACTTAAAGCAATTTGAAAAATCCGTGCCAGTTTTGAAAGCTGCGAGACCTGCAGTTGTACATTTTTTTCCCCAACTAGTGTAGTGTATAATGTAGAGATTTGCCATCTTTTATCACTCTTAACTTACAGAAATATTTTTGGATCTGCGAGGCTGGAAATCTGAAAAACGAAAGGGCCTTAAATTTATTAAACAGTTCCCAGAAACTCAGGAGGAAAAAAGGAAGAAAAAAAAACAAAAAAAAACTCAGTAAGCCTGAACATCTTTTGATCATTTATACGAGATGAAATTCGTCACGTTTCCTAAGATTGTCGTAAATAAAAAATTCGAAAAAATCGATTTTTGTATTATATTCAACTACATTTAAAGCCCCATCGATTGATCTTCGCTGTAGACTCCGGAGTCGAAAAATAATCGAATAGGAAACTTTCAAAAATTCATGGTAACTAGACCAGTTGTGCTAAAATAAAGCAGTTTTTTGCTTCTCCTGAAAAATAGCCGAAGTCGATTACTACAGTTTTAGGGAACGGTGAGGAAATGATGATAAGGACCTATGGCGAAAACTGTATTTTTTTCTTGCAAATTTAAATCTGGTATAGTTTTACATGGAAACAGGATTACAGTGCTGAGAGAGCCTTCCTACCATCAATATTGATAACCCCTGATTGTGTATACTAGTGCTCTTAGAATGACAAAGTTCTAACTCCCTTCTGTCAACTTTTGAGAAATCGAGGATTGAAGTTTCATGTGATCATAGCTTTCAGAGCAAATAATTTTTTTTTCTAGTTTGTAATACTTACGAATTACACACCGAAACTGCCTAATACTTTGACACACGATGGAGGAGGCTCGTAGAAGTAGCGTGTAGTGTGTAACTCAGTTCAGCCAAAAAGGTGGAGATAGAATCCTGCCATTCTAAGAGGACGTACTGTCGTGTCAGACTTTCCTATTTAGCCGTAATCGCGTAATAGAAAATACAGATAATAGAAATTATCAGATAATAGGCCTACACCCGTTGAAGCGCAGTAAGAATCACTATAAAACACATGAGAGCCATATGATAAAATTAGGGACCGTTCACAAACCATGTGGACAGCTAGGGGGGGGAGGGGGGTTTGTAAAATGTCCACACTCTGTCCACAGGGGGGGGGGGGAGGGGGGGTGCATCAGTTTGTCCATGTGGCACATGTAGTGATGAAAAAAGATGCAGAAGAAAGTGATGATGCCATGCCTTGTGATGTCTTTATTTACAGTGGTCATGACAAAATGCCAATATACAGAAACATCTTTGATGCAATGCAGTGTCCTTGGACTGATGAGTGAATGTTTCTGTGTACTGGTATTTTGTCTCTCGCTGTCAATGTGCCCAAAACCAAAATCTTTTTTAAGTTTACACAGTTTTCTTAAGAGAACAAGCTATTTCCATTAGAATGTTTAAGAACCATTTTTCAATGTGAATTTGAATTGTGAAAGCACTGGTTGGAGGTTCACTCCGTTGTGGTATGCTCAAAAAAACATTATATGTATGCCTACAAGTTTGATGTCTTGCCAATTACTTGTTTTTTGTTTGTTTTCATTTTTCAGGAACAATAAAGGTTAAAGAAATATTAGCATGTGGTGTTTCGCAATGTGTTTTCATATCGGTACCATGGACATCCACAGGGGGGGGTAGAGTCATTTGTCCACACCTGTCCACAGGGGGGGGGGGGGGGGTCCCAAAAATGGTCAAAATTTGTCCACATGGTTTGTGAACGGTCCCCTAGGGTTTGTTGGCACAATGAAGATTTGCGAAAGTGCAAGAATTAGGAGCCACTTTTTTTTTCTTTTTTTGTTTGTTGTCGAAATGGATGTTGGCCAGAAACTGGGCTTGGAAAAAGTCTCCTGTAAGTACTTTGGTTAGGTGGTCCAGCTAACCTTTTATATTTAATTTTTAAGTTGTTTTTGTTTTTCGTGATTAGACCATCGGAACCCCAAACCATTGGATGACTGGGCCGAGTGTAGCGGAATCACTTTCGCGAAACTTGATTCTGTTCCAGATAATGCGAACATTTCTAACCAGCGGAAAAGATTCCATATTAAGCGGTATAAGTCATTTGTGATCTGTCCTTTGACAGGGGCGTAGTGACGGAGGACAAAAGGTGCGGCTGAGATCATGAGTTTGTACTCTCTTCACTCCATTTATTGTGTTAATTAATAACGTTAACACCTGCCGGGACCACTAAGTCTCGCGCCACCTCTCGCCCCGCCTGGGCCAAAACCGAAGACTTTTAGCGAGCATAATGTCACCTGACCAATAGCTATGAAATACATGTCTCGGGACACATTTCCGTTAGTCTGTACCTGATGTCATGTTGAGTTCTTTAGATTGTCACAATCCAAGGAGCTTATCACAATCTTATCTCGCGCTGCCAAAAAGAATAACCACAAGACACTAACTATAATGTAAAACGATGTAAAATAAAGAAAAAGGGAGACTTGCGAAAATAACCTTATTGCGGTTTAACCTTAATTTTTTTTTAGAACAATAAGGCTACATATCAGTGACGAAGTGTGTTTGAAATAAAAAAATAAATCAGGACGAGATCCTCAGTAATATACTACGACCATATTTTGCAAAGTCGTGCATAACATGGGGGAAAACTGCAAGCTGCTATGTGGTCCATCGAGCATGCTTTCATGGAAATTAATATATTGAATAAATGTGAGTGGATCTGTCGAAATCAGTTGAAGACCAAATTCTTGAGAAAACCCTTCCGAAGTGGAAAATATTTTCTACTGAAACTGATATTTGCTTGTGAAATGAAAGATTGGCCAATTTTCTGCATTCAGTTAAAATATTTTGCTTGAAATCGTCTTTGAAGTATTTTTCTTTTGATATTTAAAAGACATATAAAAATTTCACATAAAGTCCGGTTTCACCAGATCTGTTCACAAATAAATGAATACATAAACACAAGAAGGAAAACATCGAAGACTTTCGTTCGAATATTATTTAAAAACATCCA
The DNA here is from genome assembly GCA_963931925.1 of Onchidella celtica. NCBI lineage: Eukaryota > Metazoa > Mollusca > Gastropoda > Systellommatophora > Onchidiidae > Onchidella > Onchidella celtica. The sequence goes on along the minus strand of OZ007574.1, from coordinate 36,010,414 downwards.
CATAAACACTGTGTGCCATGCGTTTCATAATAACTAGCCTGGTGACATTTGGAGAAAAGGCGGATCTGAAAAGAACCAACAACAAAATCAACTAAACCGGGGAGTTGTTGAAATGTCTAATTTTGCGGCTGAGTTGCCCCGATGGTGAGGTGAGAATAGAGGTGCTCGTGTGAAGACAGGGCGTCCTGTGGCTTTTGACAGCGAGGATACTGAGCACCAAGGTGTGAAATCGGTGCCTAAATCTGGAGATCAAAGTTTTGACGAGACTAGAAAAGTTAGTGGGGAACCACGGGATGGGTTTAATAAACCAGACAGAGCTCAGCACTGCTCAAACATTAAGGGTACTTCTCAGAAAAGAAACGATATTGAAACCGTGTGTTCTGACATTCGTTCGCTGGGCGTCTGCAGTCCCCATGAATATTTCACAGATTCGAGTGCTGATATGGATCAATAAAGTTCTCGCTTTTTTTATTTGTGTAAATGAATAAAAAAAATTACGAGCTAAGTCTTAGCGCGCACCGGCAAACCGGCTGGATCTCAATGTCGTGACGACACATCCAACAAGTTGGCCCATCAATCGGCTGGCGAGCGCCTAGGCTTAACAAAGATACTGTATTAGAAACAATAAGATGAGACAGCTAGCCCTTTTAGAATGCGTATCCAGCTATTTTGAAAGAAAAAAAAAACGTAGACAATGGGTTGATTTCATTTGACGTCACTCAGTTGGTTTCTCAAAAAAATATATACTACTTTTACCCAAAATAGCAATCAAACATTGCATAGCCGTCTACATTTCTATTCTGGCAACATAAATGAAATATACCAATATTATTGTATTAGGCTACTTTCTTCGATGTATCACCAGTTTTTTTGTTGTTAATTTTTTATTTGCATTTGAAAACTTAATGTGCTTTTACTGCATTACATATTCATGTGTGCTAACTTTCCATAAAGTCCAAATTTTTAAATAAAAATCGTTTTTACAATAATAAAAGACCTCCGATTATCCTCTCAGTGAAGTCGAGTATTTACTCGTAATCGTCCACCAATGGTACGGCGCATGTCATGGTAAAAGACACTGTCGGGGGGCACAATGTTTAATTTGATTCGCTCCCGTGTTCCAGGGAAGAAACACGTGATACGTTTTCACTTTGCCATTCTGTCGGTCCTGTTTGGGTGTCAATGGCTGAGGAGATTTCTGGGCAAACCCTAGTTTTCTTCCTCATGAAAGAGCTAGGTTTTTGTCTATCTGGCGGTTGTTGTTTTCTCATGACATGTACAGTTTTTCTGTGGTTTTTATATTTCGTGAATTGTTTTGCAAGTACGTGGGTAACTGCATATGTAAATGGAGCAAAGCAGAAAGCATCAGTGATCTATGTCCAGTGACCAAATTCTGTCCATGCCTCCACTCTTTCTCCCTTTTTAAGTAATCATTTTCTTCTGCTTGCTCCTATTATTATTATTGTTATTATTATGGTTATTGTAGTACTATTAAAATAATGACAATAGAGCAGTAACAATAACAATAACATAATAATAATAATGATCAAGATTATTATTATTATTATTATTATTATTAATAGACTATTTCAATTGTTCCATGGCATAATTACTCTGCCTTGATTTGCTCGAGCAATTGCAAGATGAAGATGAAAATGTTAAAACAAGCGGTGCCCACTCGTTTCACTACTTTGTCTAAAACAATGATATCTATCATAAAAAAGCAGGGAGTTTTGAGCTGTTACGTGAATGTTTATTTCCAGTTGTCTAATACTTAATTCCCGTGCCAGTCGTATCAGACATAGCCACTCTTGTATCGTAATATATAAAAGTCGTGCTTTGTAAAACATCTGGACGTCATTATTGCAATATGCTAAAAAAAAATAACGACAGTATTATACTGAAAATACATTTCTTCACATTGCCCGCTTTGCCTACATTATTTTTTGTGATCTTTTAATCCTTTTCCTGCCATACTATACTCGACGACTCCAGTTGAAATGCAAGCACTCAGCCGCCCCCAACTTCTTTGAAATTAAAATGTACTTCGTTTTTACGCCACATATTATCCTGCAGTGCCTCTTGTTTTGAAATCTGGGCAGTGTTAACACCATTAAGGGCCCCTGGGCAAAGCAATAAGAATTTTCTTCTCCGTTTCAAAAACTAGTGTAAATTTGCATGCTTGGGGCCCCCTAAACCCTTGGAGCCCCCGGAGAACTGCTCAGTATGCCCTTGCAGTAAGACGGCTCTGTTTGAAATATCAAATTGCGAGAAATTAAAAATAGTCAAAAGAGTGACGGATTTGAAATATGGATCTATGACAATGAAATGATTAAATGCTCACACTGAGTGCAAATGAAAAGCCGTTCCATGCAATATCACATGGGCATATTTACGCCACTTGAAGATGTAAATCGCTTTTTTAATCAAATAAAACTTCACTTATTGGTCACTATAAGGTTTTACTGAAGAAAAAAGTCTTTTAATTAATCGAATTACCATTTACAAGATCTCAAAGCCAATAGCTTTTTAGTCAGTGTAAATTCCATTGACTGAGAGCCATAAAATTATACCAAATAATTTCGTTTATCGAATTATTGTGTAGACGACCCAAAAGTCATTGTTTAAATGTCTGACTGAGGGCTAAATTTTCTTTTGAACCCCAATCGCATTTCTAGAGGAACCAATTTCCCACACACCATAGGGCACTTGTGATCTTCCTGAAGTCTCCAAATCTTTTTTTTTGTGTGCTAGATTGGTTAAAGGTGTGAGGGATCGGATATGAGGGCAGAAACGAGATGTACCAAAACCAATTGAAGTTCCCCTAAAGAAAAGAGCATGGTTCTATGGGTGAAAACTGTAACTACAGATTGTCACATATGAAAGATCAGAGGCACTAACATATCAAGTGTTGGCAAGAGCAACTTCGTTCCGGATACAAACATGCTCTGTGAAAGAATTATTAAACACTCTAAGAGATTAATCTCTTTATCCACTTTGGAGCTAATCCGCCTGGCGGTAAAAAGATCAAAGCCGACGGCCAACATCGTCAATTTAGGCGCGCTGATCTCGACGACAAAGTTTCGAGTTATTGACTTCACTGACTTTGGACATTGAGGAGAATCGCTTTTGACTGAGCTCTTTGATAGCTATTTTAATAACTCTGCTGCTCTCTATAGAGACCGCTTTGCCCCGATGCTTTTCAGCGCTTCCACCTCACGGCTTTTGATCCGACTGGCATCATGAACAAACCCACGTCCACTTGTCAATACGGTGGACGATCTGTAGCGACGGGGAACAAACGTTTAAAGGATGCGCCCGCTGGACAGGGGTCACTCAGGTCACTCGGTGTGGAGTTCTCTGGTCGTGAGCTGGTAATGAACTTCAGAAAGTTTCAGTGGTAATTAAATGTTCCCATATCGCGTCACAGTGGGGATATCTAGTCGGGAAATCAGATGGTACAAGGTGATCTCGCCAAGTGGGAAATGTGAATTATTGCAATACGTGGCGAAGAATCTATCTATCTATCTATCTATCTATCTATCTATCTATCTATCTATCTATCTATCTATCTATCTATCTATCTATCTATCTATCTATCTATCTATCTATCTATCTATCTATCTATCTATCTATCTATCTATCTATCTATCTATCTATCTAATTAACTGCTTGTCTGTCCGGCCGTCTGTCTGTCTGTCTGTCTGCCATCCTCACAAGATATCACAGAAACTGGAACTGTTGTATTATAATAAAATGCACTAAAACTATGCCTGTCGTTGTTTTAGAATGTTTATCATTTTTACTGTCATTGTCCATTTCATCCTTTTTCTGAACTATTATTTTGCTCTCTATGGGTGATAATGCAGGGGAGGATTCATGTTGTTTGTCGTGTTCCTGCACCGACATTAAAAGAATAACCCTTGCTTGACAACACAAAAAAAATCGTCACTCTATGTTTTCGATAGTTTCACAAGGCCGCCCAAATACTTTGGAGATTACGCGAAAGTGACATATCCAGCGAATGGTGGCTTCTTCTTTTTTAAAAATATTTTTTTAAACAAGAAAGAAGGCTTACAATGACACACTTCAAAGGTCTTTCTTACGTGGGATACAGATCAAGTTACGACACTCTTGTCGAGTCTGTCAATCCGGAAATAGACTGGTGAGTCAAGGAATTGTAGCAATAATTTCATTAATCACACGGCGATAACACATTAAAAGGAATATTGCACTCCAGGCTTGGCTTCGACCGGGCCTTCGTAGCTATCAAACTTTGAGACTACTCCACTTAGCACCGCCCCCTACACCGCGGGGTCTATTTATAGCATTGTTACCTAGTAATGAGAAGCCTTCAGAGTACATGATACTGCATCTTCACACTTCAAGGAAGCTGAAAACAGGCCCGCTGCACTTTGGCAATAGGGGAAATCATTGGATGAAACACAATGCCATGAGGCAGATTGGATCAGAGATAGGTCTGTGTACTGGCGGATTAGTGTAACCCTACACTCCAAAAAATTGTATCTCATAGTGAATCTCTTACAGCTACGTTGATGTGGGAATTCAGGGTTAACTGCCGGAAGTAATTCATTATCTTTCATGGTGAAGTTCCATTCTCTGGCTAATGTTGTAGGAAATAATATATACCCCATCCATCCATCCATCCATCAATCCATCCATCCATCCATAAATCCATCCATCCATCCATCCATCCATCCATCCATCCATCCATCTATCCATCCATCCATCCATCCATAAATCCATCCATCTGTCCGTCCGTCCACCCACCCATCGGGCCATCCATCCATCCGTTCATCCATCCATCCATCCATCCGTTCATCCATCCATCCATCCATCCATCCATCCATCCATCCATCCATCCATCCATCCATCCATCCATCCATCCATCCATCCATCCATCCTTCCATCCATCCATCCATCCATCCATCGTTTCATCCGTCCGACAGTCTGTTTATCTACCTGTCTGTCTGTCTATCTGCCTATCTCCCTACTTATCTACCCGTCTGCCCCTCTGTCTTGCTAGTTATCGTGTTATAACTCCGAAAATGACGGGTAGGTCATTGAATTGTAGCAATAATTTCATTAATCACTGGGCTATAACTCATGATAAAGACATCACACTCCAGGTTTTGCCTCCGACCGGGTCTTCATATGAAACCATCAATCTTTGAGACTACTCCACTTACCACAGCCCCCTGCACTACGAGTCTCTTTATCACATTGTTACCTAGTAATGGAAAGTGTTCTGGAGACATGATATTGTATCTTTACACTTTAAAAGAGCTAAAAACGGGCCTGCTGCACGTTGGCAATAGGGGAAATCGGTAGGTCTGTCTACTGGCAGATTAGTGCTACCCTACACTCCAAAAAATTGTACATTATACTTCTCTGACAGCCAAATGATGTGGGAATTCAGAGCCAACTGCCAAGAAAAATTAATTATCGTTCATGGTGAAGTTCCGTTCTCTGGCTAATGTCATGGAAAATATATAATCTGCCACTGTTGGTCCATCCATCCATCCATCCATCCATCCATCCATCCATCAATATATTCGTCCATCAGTCCATTCATCCATAAATCCATCCATACATCCACCAACCACCCATCCATCTATTCATCCAACCAACTACCCATCCGTCCGTCCAGCCATTCGTTCTTTCATCCATCCATCCATCCATCAATCCACAAATCCATCCGTCCGTCTGTCTGTCCATCCATCCATCCATCCATCCGTCTGTTTATCTGTCTGTCTGTCTGTCTGTTCATCCAACCAACTACCCATCCGTCCGTCCAGCCATTCGTTCATTCATCCATCCATCCATCCATCAATCCACAAATCCGTCCTTCCGTCCGTCTGTCCATCCATCCATCCATCCATCCATCCATCCATCCATCCATCCATCCATCCGTCTGTTTATCTGTCTGTCTGTCTGTCTGCTTGTCTGTGGTCTATCTACCTGTTTGTCAATCACCCATCTATCTGTCTTTCTATCTATCTATCTATCTATCTATCTATCTATCTATCTATCTATCTATCTATCTATCTATCTATCTATCTATCTATCTATCTATCTATCTATCTATCTATCTATCTGTCTCTCTCCCTCTTAATATAGTGTTCTATCAAACTAATGACGTCATCAAAGAATGCGCTTAACTTCTGTCACACACTGAAAACGCTGTGCTTCCGCTGGCCGTATCTGTGATGGAGGCGCAAAAAATTGTGTTCTCATTGAGAAAACAATTAACACACAGAACATCTTAACAAACATCGTCCACAGACACGCCAAACAGCCTGATCAGATGACGTCATGTTCAGCTGCAAACAGGTAAAGTGTTGAATGTGAAGACAAAATGATGATCACAGTGAGGATGTTCCACCTTTAGCAGCTCTTGCGGTTAACTTACATTATCTAAGAGATGGGATTCCTGCAATTGCTGTATCATCTAGCTTAGTGAGGGTCCACCAAGAGGTGCTGAAGGAGTTCTACACTAATTTATAGTAGAAAGATATTTTGAAAATACGATCATTACAATTTGTGCCATTTATTCCAGCTGCTTGCTTCAAGGGGGGGGGGGGGGTAGATAACCAACGCAAACATCGCATGTCCGTGTTTATAATGATACTGTGAAACATCAGTGCTGGGCAGAGTCTACTTTCGAGGGATGCCGATTTTTGGATTATCCACTTCAAAATATCTGGATATCTAGATTATGATCCAAATTTAAGACCAGTTAAGAAAATCAAGTCTGGATCCTCGCAACTGGGTGGTGTGTGGGCAAGTGTGGCCATGACTGGTGACTTGCTAGTCGCTCTTCCCCCCCCCCCCCTCCACCATCCCCCATTTCCCAAAAATGCACATTTTTATTTTTCTATGCACATTACCTGGATCAATGAGGGCGGCTCTCTTCCACCCAGATTTGTGTTTTTTCTGTTGTTAAGAAGGACTTTCCTTTTAGGCTAGCAGCAAGTATTATATCAATGATGCAATTTTTGCGACCGTCCGTACACAGGGGTGGGGTGGGGTGGGGTGGTTGCAAAGGGGGCGGTGGGGACTTTGTTGTTGTTGTTAAAGCTGCGAGACAAAGTGCTTCGTTACGGGCCGAGTCTCTCATCAGGGTTTCTGAAACCAAGTCTAAAGCGGGTCGCAAGTGAGTCACCCGCTTGCTTTGGGATAACTGGATTGCAGAGTTTAACTGGATATCCAAATTTAAATCTGGACTCTCGCCCAGCACGATGAAACATGCTGTCCGAGTGACGCTGACACTCAGCAAAATTACACTCTACTCCCGCGATGAATGTGTTTCTGTTGCAGTTTGGTTCAGTTTTCATTTATACTATATGGCCCGTTGAGTCGGAGAATGCACAGGATGTGACATTTAAAGTTGATTTTTTTTTATCAGCAATGTAAAGAGAGGCAAAAAAGAAATTTCTGATTGCACTTCCGACTCTACTAGAAGAAAATGCATCTCTTATTCTGCGCCTAAAAAAAAACATAAATCATAAATAAATTCTAGTACATACCGAATTTCGTCGAAAATGGATGTGTCCACGTAACTCGTCTTCAAATTTGAAGCTGAACACGAAGTTTCGTAAGTTTTTTTCATCACCTAGTCTCGATGTTTCAGGCGCTTACATGTGCATCCTGTAGTTCCATTATAGTATGATCTTATGTTCCAGACACCGACAATGATGTTCCATCGAGAAACAGCATTGCCGACGTGACTGGAAGAGAACAAACAAAACAAGAAGCCACATTACCAGTTCAAGGGACTTACAGTTCGAATCCACCTTTACATAACATAATTATCCATACACTGCATTCAACTGACCACTCGTGTGCCAACTGGACGCTGCTATCATGAGTGCCAAACCCGAGATCACTTTTCTGGAGCCGGTGAAAAAGAACACAAACAAACGGGGAAGACCGGTGGCAAGTAAAACCAAAGGGGGCCGACGGACCAAGAAGCAGGACAAGACCGACAAGCCAGTGATAGTGGAGTTGAAATGCCGCTACACCATCCACCTTACCCCCGAGCAGGAGGTTCTGCTGCGTCGCCGGACGAAATCGTTGATGGAGCCTGGCAAAGGGATTATGTCTGGTGAATAATAGAGATTTATGTGTTTGGGAAACCGACAGGCAGATGGACGAGTAGATATTCAAAGAAACGCAGACACATTATCGTCACTGATCAACGATAATGGCATATGTCAGACCTATGCCAAAAGGCAACTGACGGTTCATTGTATTGCTGAGCATGAGGGCTATTAGATAATATTATAGAACAAGAAATGCGCCAATATAAGGAAATGTAACAATCCAATAGAATTGTAATAGCATAGAGTCATCACATGACAGGAAAAGAAACTTTTTTCTTAATACTAGTAAATGCACCCGTTCTCCGAACGGTGAGTGGCAAACAAAACAAAAGAGATTGAGAGACTGCAAAGACACGTTAGACAAAATTAATGCTGAGTTTTTTAAACTATTAGATCTAGCTTACCGGACAATCATGGTCGCAAAATTTCAGGGGGAAGGTCTTCCCCCCGTCCGCGCCACTTACCAAAAAGTAAACAAACATAATTAATATGATGACCTCCCCTAACCCGCGCTTTCGTTCTTTCTTTCTTCTTTCTTTGTCCCATACAAATACCAAACCCAACCATTTGATAAGCCCGCTCAAAAGCCACCCCCTTTAGTGTGTTTTCTTGACTGGCGCGGACGGGCGGAGGACCTCCCCTTCAGGGTATACACAATATTGCCCGTGTAACATTGTCAGCATCAAGCTGAGCACATGTCTTGTTTACTTTCAAGCAGGCCACGCTCAAAGGAAATGGCATATTCGATACTGTTAATCGGTTTTGCTGGCGCCCAGTAAAGAGGTTGAGGAATCGCCATCCATAACAATTATATAAACATACATTACGGCATCCATGCAGCTCGACAGGATAAAAAACAGTAGACCTAGGCCTAGATATACCAAAATTGTGAGCGTCTCGCTTAAAGGCCATGAAAATAAATGCTTAGACGTCATGCATAAGTTTGCGCAAAATGACAGCCTTCGATACTGAGTATCGATTGCTACACTGATACGCAACACTCTAACAATCATATAAACTACACCAGGAATTTAGTCCGGGTTTAAACGCTAACAGTTTTCAAAAAAATATAAGACGTGGTCAAACGCAAAAACTAAGCCAGCCATGCAACTCGGCAGTATCAAAAACGAATGTATGCAAGCTTTCAAGTGTCTAGCTTGAATGGCCATGAAATGCATAGGCGTCACAGACAGTTTATCCCCTGCTCTCATTATTATAAGATCTCAAAATTGTCAAAAATGCCACATGCCATTGGCGTAGAGCAGTGACGGTATGTGCTATACGCTAATCAAACCTGTGGGCAAGTGGATACGCATAGAAATACAGACACGCTATATGTCAGTCAAAACGAACGACAGACCGTTACGTGTGCGAGTAACTACTCACAGGAACCACAGAAACTCGGACATACCCTGCAATAGACAAACGGATCGACAGACAGGTAGACAGAAAGACATGTGGACATTGAGACACATACAAACTAAATATTGTGAAACTGACATACAGACTGACAGACAGACAAATAGTAGATACGTATAGAAACACAAATGAATGCTAAAATATAGATGTTTATCCTCAACTAATATTTCTTAAAACATTAGAAAATGTTACAGATTTAAGAACGTTGGACATCAAGTGATATCTAGAATACTGGACATTACAAAGCTAATGAGATTGCATAAATGTCGTTTATTCATTATTTGGTTATCTAAGCGGCGGATTCCGTACTTCAAATTAATGCGAAACTCCGGTCAGCGGGACTTCCTTGTACATTCCCTATGAGGTGACTATATATCCCTCGGCCTATCTATGTACTTTATCTATCTATCTATCTATCTATCTATCTATCTATCTATCTATCTATCTATCTATCTATCTATCTATCTATCTATCTATCTATCTATCTATCTATCTATCTATCTATCTATCTATCTCTATCTATCTATCTATCTATCTATCTATCTATCTATCTATCTATCTATCTATCTATCTATCTATCTATCTATCTATCTATCTATCTATCTATCTATCTATCTATCTATCTATCTATCTATCTATCTATCTATCTATCTATCTATCTATCTATCTATATATATATATATATATATGACACTTCCTATTAATCTGTTTATCTGTTCATCGATCTGGCTAGTCTTTCTAAGTTCACTTCGAGTTTGTTGGTTATCAATTGATTTACGCAAATGCACTAGTTCAAACACTATTCATGGATCATCAATCCCTCGCTATTGCTCCATTAAAACACGTCATCTCCGTCACATTCCTCTATGTCCATCATTCTGAACCCCGACCGTTCCCTCAGTTCTGTGAGTGGTTGATGGGCGTTTCTGGTATGGTCTCCTTCTGTCCTATCATTCTGTTACATTCTGTCTATCAGCTTACTTGTTTCTAACACAATGTGACCATTATCGTGTCGACGTGCTTTCTACAAACTCTAACTACTCTAAGGTATTTTAAAAGCCTCTTGTGACGCCTGAGCTAGAGAGCTTTTTCCGAAATGCTCCTTGACAAAGTCTTAACTCAAACTCACTCACTTCTACCAGGGAGCGTTACCATGACGTGCTCCTGGGGGCAGGGTTGGGCCTGGGCCATTGTTTAAGTGGGTTTTTGATGAAAGAAGAAACTCTGCCGCTGGGCCGAACTGGGATCAGGAGAATACAGAACTTGCTCAGGGACGCCGGGATACTCCTGGGGATAAGGGTAAGCTCAAACTTAACTCTTAGGAAGCCAAAGCCAGACAGCTCTGATTTTAATAATAATAATAATAATAATAAATAGAATTTCTATAGCGCCTTTCTAATAAAATTATTACTCAATGCGCTGTACATTGCATCATTAATTCATGCATACACTTTCCAAATCTCATACTAAAACACGCACTCTCATCCATACAAATTTTCAGTTTCACACACATAGACGCTCTTAGTCATATAACACTAGCTTATATTTTCACAGTCTTTGTTATTCTTGGATTTGATTACTGAGGTGAAGCCCAAGTTGTTAATGAGAATCTTTACAACTAAACTTATCTTAAACATAATGTCTGTATTAAACAAATTCACAGCTGGCGCACTGAAGGTTGTGTTGTACAATATGCCACTGGTGTTCAATGTGCTAAATAATGCTCTGTGTTTTGAGGAGACTGGCTGCCCACCGACCTAAATGTCAAACTCTATTTTGCTCTGCCAGAACGGCAGAAAACCGTAGATTTTCTTAAAAGAACAAATCTGCAAATTTAGATTTGGTGAACGTAAGAAGAAGAATAATGTGTTAAATAAGCCACTGCTCTTTAGAGCGATCTAGGTCAGGGTTTCTCAGCCTTTTTTGTCGCAGGCCCTACTTCAATTATCCAAAAACAGGTGCACCCCACAATGATCATACGAAGTTAGTATACAGTATACAAAAACATTTTTAAAATACTCATGCATTCTTACCTCAATGGGAGCCTTTATCCTTTGCAGATTTGTTTGATTCGAGGGACCAACAGTTTATCTGTGCAGTTAAATTAAAGCACATTATGAAATTAAGATTCTATGAAAACTCCTTACGCCCCATTCTGGAATCCTAGCCCCACCGGGCCCCACCTTGAGAACCACTGATCTAGGCCTTTTCCCAACAGTTGCAAATGAAGCGGCCTTTATCTATTACGTTGTGGTTACTTTTTCCAAAGCAGTAAAGGTTCTCTACACAAACAGTACGCCGCCTCTGAGTTAGGGAAGATGATTTGTTCCCAGAGTATGAAAATCATAAAATTGGCAGGGGAGGATGACGGACCGACTGGCGGACAGACAGACAGACAAACAGATAGATAGACAGATAGATAGATCGATAGATAGATAGGAGGAGAGACAGACAGACAGACAGATAGACAGACAGACAGACGACAGACAGACAGACAGACAAACAGATAGATAGATAGATAGATAGATAGATAGATAGATAGGAGGAGAGACAGACAGACAGACAGATAGACAGACAGACAGACAACAGACAGACAGACAGACAGACAGACAGACAAACAAACAGATAGATAGATAGATAGGAGGAGAGACAGACAGACAGACAGATAGATAGACAGACAGACGACAGACAGACAGACAGACAGACAGACAGACAGACAGATAGATAGATAGATAGATAGATAGACAGACAGACAGACAGACAGACAGACAGACAGACAAACAGATAGATAGATAGACAGACAGACAGACAGACAGACAGACAGACAGACAGACAGACAGATAGATAGATAGATAGATAGATAGATAGATAGATAGATAGATAGATAGATAGATAGATAGATAGATAGATAGAAGGCTTGTGTCACAAGACGCTGACTACAGTTTTCTGTCTTGCTCAGGCAGACAAGGGAATTTGCAGACTCGCCGGTGACGTCGTAGAATATTCCACCCACGGCCTGAAAGATCTGGAGATTAACCTCAAACGCTACAAAAGCTGGGGAGCGACCTTCACCTTGTACAGATGTGTCTACAGAATCTCCGACATTACACCAACCACTCTGGTAAGGTGGTGGGTGCAGTAGCTCCGATGGTAGAACCCACGACCTGGATGCGGGTGTTTCTTCTATCGTAAATAGGCTGCACGTTAAGACATGACAAAAGCAGGTCATGATTACGATTTTCTAGGCCCCAGGGCTGCAGAGATTGTGAGGCCTCCAGTAATAATCTATGAAAGAACGATTTTTGGATTCTTGAAATCAGTTTATTCAACTTTTACAACATAATGATGAATAAAACATGCTCCTTGTTTTATAAATTGACGAAATATTATAAAAACCACAGAAAACTGTGGGGTCGCAGCAGGACTATAAGTAATGTCAAAAACGGGCAAAAAGAAAAAGAAAAAGTTGTATGTTGCAAAGTCCCGCGTGAAAAATAAAACCCAAACGATACAAAGCAAACTGAGTGCGCACACGTCCCCAATGTTTTTGCGCAAGGGGTACGTATTTTAAAAGTCTCTTGTGACTCCAGAGTTAGAGAGCTCCTTCCGAAATGCTCCTTGAGAAAGCTATAATAATTATGATTAATTATTCTTTCAGATTGATTTTCTTTTGTTTCCCTCCCTTGTTCTGGTTGAAATGGTAGGGGGCAGAGTTAGGGACTTAATAAGATTTAGGGTTGAGGATAAGGACGGGATTAGGGACAGTACGTATACGTACGCACCGCTATCGCAAAAGGCATGGGGTGCTTACGTACTTATAACAACAGCCTTTATATATAAAACTGTTATTATTATTATTATTTAATACCTACCAACATTTTCATAAATATAACGCTATTACATAAGTTTGTTTTAGGGAAAATGACCTGCAAATGAGGTTTCAATCTTATACTTTCACTCAATCTCTGGAGGCCTTCAGCTGGAGGAGGCCCCTGGGATGTGTAGACTTACGCATATCCGAAGAAGGCACTAAGCCTGCGGATCCATGAAAGAATTATTTTCTAAAGTAGATCCGCAACACATCTTGTCCTTTCTGAGAGAGGCTAAGATCTACAGCTTGATTTAAAAACTTTCATATCCATTTACAAAACTTGTTCCAGGTGTATACAAAACAACTTTTGAGAATTTTACCAATGTGATAAAATTATATGAATGTATTAAACGTAACATCTCTGAATACGAAACATAAATAAAGAAAATGTACCCAAATAGACCGTGAAGGGTGCAAAGTGGCCATTATCGTGCCGTAGCGCCGTAAAACCCAAACCCAAACTCACAGCTACAGCTCATAAAGCACATGCCTTAATCCGGCACTGGACAAACGTGTATTATTATTCATTCTTCCTGACGTCAGGCCCTGGAAGTGAACAGTCAAGCCCTGGCCAGATTTGCAGCCATTAGTCAGAGGGAGGGGCTGGTGCCTATTGTGTCTCCGGAGTTCTACCCCGCCGGAGAGCATGACGACGATGAGTTACAGGTTGTCCTTAAGAAAATCTTGGCGGCTCTGGTCAAGGCACTGCACGACTATCATGTCTACTGGGAAGTAGGTCAAGCATTTTTCTGTAATTTCATGTAATTACATGTAAGTTAAAATTACTCCACATTGCGGCCTTAGATCTTATTTGTTCTAGCTTAGTTTTCAGAAAAACTAGAGATCTTTTAGTACATAGAAGAGGCTTAACAAATACACATTTTGACACTTGTTTAAAATTGTAGCATCTGCAAGCTATCCCTTGCCCTCCCCCGTTTTCTTGTTACACTGGTGAGCATGTGTTCATTTCTTCTTTCATTTTATTGTTGACCACCGCCAGAGTGTACTGTACTCCGTGACCTGACCTTCTTTTCCTAGTGAGTAGTTTTTTTTCCTCGCTCGCTTGTTGTCAGGTGTTTTGACTCGTTCAGTAAATATTAGTATGTTCCCGAACATTCGATAACACTGTGGATAAGGATGTTTACGCCAGATTTGGCCTTGAGTGATGTAACCTGATAACGTATTGATGCGTGATTGGTTAGTTTGTGCGAGGGCAAAGGTAACGTTTATTTCGGGAACTTTCTGTAGGAATGTTTATATATATAGACCTGTGTGAGTGGTTGGTCGGTGAGTAAGTGAGTTTCCTTTTGTGTGGCGTAGATATTTAGTTTCGCTGGCGTCTTCCTAGTATTTATTGTTCACTATACAGTTATTAAACTTTAGTATTATTTAATCTATCGTCGGATCTCGTGTTTATTTATTTTACAGCTGTAATAGTTTCGTTTTCTAAAGGGTTGTAGTTAGATCAACTAACTCCCCCCTACTATAACGTGCTAGAACAACCTCAGCTGTTACATATTGGGGGCTCGTCCGGGATCCGACCATATTCGAGCGGACCAGATCAAAATTACTAGATTTATTTACATAGTTTATTGTAGAATATCATCGACAAGCTATCTACGACATGTCGGAGGTTATTGGAAGGCTTAGCCAGGAAGCGGACGCTATGGAGCTCACTGGGCAGGAGAGACGGGACTACCTCCGTGAAGGCCTAGAAAGAGAAAGACAGCTGGAGGCTCAATGACAGGAGAAGGAGGCTGAACGACAGGCTCGGGAGAAGGAGATGAACCACGAGCTGGAGATGGAGAGGATCCGCCATCAGGGTGGAGGCGAGTCGACGCAGGGGACCAGCGACCACGCCAGTTCTAAGAGACCCAAGCTACCTGCATTTCAGGACAAGAAGGACGATCTGGATAGCTGGTTGCTGCGGTTTGAGAGGTTTGCTGAGACAGCTGAATGGCCCAGATCCACCTGGACGACATCACTGTCTGCCCTGCTGACCGGGAGAGCTTTGGAGTGCTTCTGCAGACTACCGATCGACGAAGCCAAGGACAACGACAAGGTCAAGGAAGCGTTGCAGAAGAGGTACAACCTGTCAGAGGACGGATACAGACTCATGTTCAGACAAGGTAAGCCTGAAGATGGAGAAGATGTTGGAATGTTTTTGACCAGGATCAAGACCTATTTAGAGAGGTGGATAAAGCTGTCGAAGACGGAGGAGACCTACGAAGGAGTGAGAGATCTGTTCGTCAGAGAGCAATTCATGGATGCCTGCCCACCAGACCTTGCAACCCATGTGAGGGAGAGGAAACCAAAGACGCTACAGGACATCGAAGATTCAGCGGAGGCGTACCTGGTAGCGAGGAACCGGACACTCAGCGGGAGCGCCAGACTGCAGAGCCGGCCAGTGCGACAGAGGCCCAACGGAGACAGAAGCCCACAGGTCTGCCATAGGTGCCAGAGGCCGGGACACAAGGCGACGGAGTGTCGTGCAAAGTTAAACGACAAAGGTGAGTTGAAATGTTACCTTTGTGGAAAACCAGGCCACGTTCGGAGGATGTGTCCAGCCCAGAAGGATATGGGACGAGGCAAGCCGAACAAGGCGGCGGCGGCCGTAGTTATAGCGGCGGACGAGTCGTCAAGACAAGATGTGACGACGGCTGACACCAGCATCAACGTTCAAGCGGTAATGAAGGACGGGAAGCTACAGTTAGCGGTGCCTGTTACGTGCGGAGGATGCAGTGACGGAAGGACCGTGGAGAAACTGAAGTTACCAGTGATGAAGGGCTTGATTGGAAATCGAGCGGTAGATGTCCTAAGAGATACCGGCTGTGAAGGTGTAGTGGTGCGGCGAGCACTGGTGGACGACGGACAGCTCACCGGTGGGAAGAAACTTATCGCGAGGATCGATAACTCCTTGCTAGCGGCGGAGGAAGCCGTTATCGACGTGAAGACGCCTTACCTGACGGGCAAAGTGACGGCGCTGTGTCTCCCGGAGACCATCTGCGACCTAGTAGTCGGGAACGTGGACGGAGCGAAGGATCCGTACGACCCTGATACTGAGGTGATGGTAGG
The DNA here is from genome assembly GCA_963931925.1 of Onchidella celtica. Taxonomy (NCBI): domain Eukaryota; kingdom Metazoa; phylum Mollusca; class Gastropoda; order Systellommatophora; family Onchidiidae; genus Onchidella; species Onchidella celtica. The sequence continues at coordinate 35,993,923 of OZ007574.1, read as the reverse complement.
AGCGGTGACCACGAGGGCCCAGGAGAAGAGGAAGGACCGGTCTACGTCGCTGAAGGTGCCGAGGGCAGAACGGCACGCGGGAGTGGATAGAGAGGAACTTATCCGACTCCAAGAAGAAGACGAAGTCATTAGGAAGTTAGAGCAGAAGAAGATCCCAACTAATAGAGGCAATAAATCTGCTCATTTTGAGAAACATGGAGGAGTACTGTACCGGATCTACAAGGACCTGAGACAGGCGACGGTTATAAGGCAAGTGGTACTACCCGAAAAACTGAGAGAGTATGTACTGAGTGTAGCCCACGACTCGATCGTCGGAGGACACCTCGGCGTGAAGAAAACCAAAGACAGAGTTATGAGCAATTTTTATTGGCCTGGAATTGAAGGTGACGTCGCGAGATACTGCCGCTCATGCGACATATGCCAGAGGACGGTGAACAAAGGAGCGACCCCAAAGGTGCACCTGCAGAGTATGCCAGTAGTGGACGTACCATTTAGGCGAGTGGCCGTGGACTTAGTAGGACCTATCGACCCCCCAAGTGAAGGTGGACATCGGTATATCCTGGTGTATATAGACTACGCTACTCGTTACCCCGAAGCCACACCCTTGAAGAAGATCGACGCAGAAACGGTAGCAGAAGCCTTAGTGAACATCTACAGCCGTTTGGGTGTGCCCGAAGAGATCTTGTCGGACCAAGGGACCCAGTTTATGTCAGATGTCATGAAGGAAACGAATAGACTACTGGGAATTCGACAGTCGACCACTACAGTCTACCACCCTATGTGCAACGGGTTGGTGGAGCGATTTAACGGCACACTGAAGAAGACCTTAAGGCGATTGTGCGCAGAGCAACCCAAGCAGTGGCACAGATACATCAACCCGCTGCTCTTCACATATCGTGAAGTTCCTCAAGAGTCGACCAAGTTTGCCCCATTCGAGTTGCTGTATGGGAGAACTGTGAGAGGACCGATGCACATCTTACGTCAACTATGGACCAAGGACGTAGAGGAGCCGGAAACGAAGACCAGTTACCAGTACGTCATGGAACTACGTGAGAGGCTGGAGGACACATGGAAGTTAGCGACGGAAGAACTCTCCAAGGCTCAAGGTAGACAGAAGACCTACTACGACCGGAAGGCGCGAGAGAGGAAGTTCCGCCCCGGAGATGAAGTGTTGGTGCTACTGCCGACGAACACTAACAAGCTCCTAGTCCAATGGAAGGGACCATATAAGGTAGTCTCAGTTGTCGGTGTTAACGACTATAGAGTCAAGATGGGTGCAAAAGAAAAGACCTTGCACGCCAACCTCCTCAAGAGATACATTCCAAGGACGTCAAAAGCAGCAGCAGTGGCAATGGAACCGAGACCTATTGTGACCGAGATGTGTGGGATGGACAACAGTAGGAGAGATATCACGCCTGGACATGTCAACGCCATAAAGGACGGCGGCGGTGATAGTGCTGAGACTGTACTGGCAGAGGACGACATGATGGACAAGAGTCAACCCGTGGAGTCAACTGGCATGACAATCATCGAGGACTGCGACCTGGAAGGCGACAACGGTGGAACGACGGAGGACCTTGCCGACTTAGGAAGCTGGGACCAGAAGGAAAGTTACAGAGATGTCCAGTATGGAACGCAACTGACATCGGAACAACGTCAAGAACTCTGCGATGTGGTGAAGAATTACCAGCATGTCTTCACCAATCTCCCTGGATGCTGTCAGTTGGGTGAACATCGCATCGACCTGACGACAGAAGTACCAGTTCGTCAACGACCATACCCGGTGCCCTACGCTATGCGCGACTCATTGAAGGAGGAGCTTAGCACCATGGAACGGCTGGGCATCATTCGAAGGAGCTCATCAGCTTATGCTTCACCTATTGTTGTCGTCAAGAAGAAGGACGGATCCAACCGAGTCTGCATCGACTACAGGAGGTTAAACAAGATCACAGTATTCGACCCTCATCCGACAGCAGCGCCATCAGAAGTGTTTCAGAGTCTCTCGAGAGGAAAATTATTCTCTCGGATTGACCTGAGCAAGGGATACTGGCAAGTGAAAGTTCGAGAGCAAGACATTCCCAAGACGGCGTTCGTCACCATGGGCGAACACTATGAATTCATTCGGATGCCTTTTGGGATGATGAACTCAGGAGCCACGCTGAACAGGATCGTAAAGCCATTGATCCGTGGAATGAACAATGTGACAGCATATGTGGACGACCTGCTGATTCATACAGAGACATTCGACGAGCATGTGAAGACTCTCAAGGACTTACTGCAGAGGATGGACCAAGCTGGATTAACTGCAAGACCATCGAAGTGTCTGATTGGAACGTCTGAAGTAGACTTTGTTGGACACTTAGTGGGAGAAGGTATGATTGGCCTGTTAGAAGAGAATGTATGTAAGGTACGAGACGCACCCAGACCCACCACTAAGAAGGAAGTGAAAGCATTCTTAGGATTAGTGGGATATTACCATGAATTTATTCCTAACTTTTCAGCGATTGCATCACCATTGTCTGATTTACTTAGAAAGGGTCAGCCCAATATAGTTCAGTGGGATGAAACGCAGGAGAAAGCGTACACCTCTTTGAAGAATGTCATTATCTCCAAACCCGTGTTATGTTTGCCAGATTTTTCCAAAGAGTTTGTCTTAGCAACTGATGCATCAGATCGCGGATTAGGCGCTAGTCTTATGCAGGAACACGAGGGAAAGTTGTACCCTGTGGCATATGCTAGTCGTAAGCTATTGCCTCGTGAGACAAACTATTCGGTCTCAGAGCGCGAATGTTTAGCTATTGTTTGGGCTGTAAAAAAGTTTACTTTGTATTTGTATGGAAAGGAGTTTGTGCTCCAAACTGACCATCGGTCATTAGAGTTTTTGAACTCTGCCAAGTTTGACAGTCCAAAGTTATTACGATGGAGTTTATTTTTACAGTCTTATCGATTCAGGATTCACTACGTAAAAGGCAGAGAAAATGTCTGTGCCGATTTCCTGAGCAGGGTATTTTAAAGTAGTACACTATCAGTAAAATGCATTGTAACCCATACTTTTGCCTACTAGATGAATTGCTAGGACGGCAGTATTGTACTGTAATTGGGGACATAGTTCATCTGTGACTGAATATTGAATTGATGGCTGATAGAGAGTCATGATGTGTTAGTCACATTTTGATTTTATGCTATGTCATATTAGTTACCAATGGAACTTGGTGTAATTTTTGGAAAATGTAACCCAAATGGGGACTGCGAGCAAGCAGTGTTTGTGTTATGTTGCAATGTTGTAACTTGTTTTGACCTAATATGATGAAGAAAGACCCTAACCAGTGGTTGGTATGTATTGGTATTTTTGCCATTGTACGTATGAGTTATACATTTTGGAGATAACCATGTTATGTACAACAAGTTATATGCTATGATTCGTGCACGAAGCATTATGTAAACGATGGGCCATCGTTTCACCTTATATGATTTGTAATAATATCATTGACCATTGTTTCACCACAGTGGTGGCGTTGTGTTATTTTGACTAGTAGGCCTACTGTCTACTATTGGGAAGCAATGACGGTATTGTATTAGTTATGGTATTAGTGATGCAAAGGATATTCCATTGTATTGTATTTGCGATGAAATTTGGGAAGGCACTGAAATTGTTAATAATTGTAATAGAATTAGCAACTACCTTTGTGAGATTGGGAGTACTGTAAGATTGTTATTTCAAGATATTGCAGACGCTGAATAATGTTTCGGAGTTGAAAAATATTCAACTTAAATTGGGGAGTTGTGTAGCATCTGCAAGCTATCCCTTGCCCTCCCCCGTTTTCTTGTTACACTGGTGAGCATGTGTTCATTTCTTCTTTCATTTTATTGTTGACCACCGCCAGAGTGTACTGTACTCCGTGACCTGACCTTCTTTTCCTAGTGAGTAGTTTTTTTTCCTCGCTCGCTTGTTGTCAGGTGTTTTGACTCGTTCAGTAAATATTAGTATGTTCCCGAACATTCGATAACACTGTGGATAAGGATGTTTACGCCAGATTTGGCCTTGAGTGATGTAACCTGATAACGTATTGATGCGTGATTGGTTAGTTTGTGCGAGGGCAAAGGTAACGTTTATTTCGGGAACTTTCTGTAGGAATGTTTATATATATAGACCTGTGTGAGTGGTTGGTCGGTGAGTAAGTGAGTTTCCTTTTGTGTGGCGTAGATATTTAGTTTCGCTGGCGTCTTCCTAGTATTTATTGTTCACTATACAGTTATTAAACTTTAGTATTATTTAATCTATCGTCGGATCTCGTGTTTATTTATTTTACAGCTGTAATAGTTTCGTTTTCTAAAGGGTTGTAGTTAGATCAACTAACTCCCCCCTACTATAACGTGCTAGAACAACCTCAGCTGTTACAAAAATGCGTTGTTGCACTTATCAAGCTGTTTCACAGTTCTGATTTGTTTGAACTCCCCACCATAATACTCAAGCAGCAAGCTTTTTACCCAGAATTTCTCAGTTGTGCAAAAAGTGCCGTCAGAACAAACAAAAACTAAGGTCACGACATGGTGTGCGAAACACTGTTAGGTTTTTAGTAAAGACAAAAAAACAACAAACCAAAATAGTAACAGCAACTACAACAACGACGACAGAGAACTCTCCTTCATGATCACTTTGAAAGTTGGTATTACTTATTTATTTTTTTATTTATTTACATTTTATTTATCTTCTTAGTTAGTAAAGACAGTTTGTTTGTTAGGGCATCTTGGACAGTTTTTTGGGTTTTTTTTCGTTCCTCTGTTCTCATTTAGTTTCCCATTTTATGACAAAACACCGTATACACCAAATACACAATTTAACATAAGGCACAGAAAAGGCTCGTCCTGCTGTGCGCGTTGACCTTCATTCTATTTCCATTTTGTGATGACCAAAAAAAAAAAAGTGTTTGTTAATCGAAACTATAACTCTGATAGAAAAACAGAGCACATTTCATTCTATGAAAGGATGTCAAAAAGTGATTTGTCCTGCATTGGCTCTTACGGTCTTTTTTCGTAATAAGACAAAATAATACGTGAGATGTGTGTATCATGCATGTGCTCTTAAACACTCGGAGAAAATGAATTTCTCATGGGATGGCGGGTGATTGGTGGGTGCTTCTGGTATAGTCTCCTTCTGGTATAGTCTCCTTCTGGTATAGTCTCCTTCTGGTATAGTCTCCTTCTGGTATGTCTCCTTCTGGTAGGATCTCCTTCTGGTAGTCTCCTTCTGGTATAGTCTCCTTCTGGTATAGTCTCCTTCTGGTAGGATCTCCTTCTGGTATAGTCTCCTTCTGGTAGGATCTCCTTCTGGTATAGTCTCCTTCTGGTAGGATCTCCTTTTGGTATAGTCTCCTTCTGGTATAGTCTCCTTCTGGTAGTGTCTCCTTCTGGTAGGGTCGTCCTTCTGTCCTACTGTTGTTTCATATTTTGTCTATCGTCTTGCGCCAACTAACAATAAAACACATTTTAACTGAATGTGTAGATTTCGTGCACATCCTTAGAAGACACTATGCCTGCGGCTCCATGAAAGAATTATTCTCTGACGTGGACCCACAGCGCATCCTGTCATTTCTGAAAGAGGTTGAACTCGACAAGTTGATTTAACAGACTTTTATCATATTTACAAAATTCATAGACATATTTTCGAGCGCGGGCTTTTTCCCGTTAGATTCTTAATTTCACTTTTATCTGATCTTACCTATAGGCAACTGAGGGCTGAAAGGTAGACCAAAAGAGAGAGAACGAAAATACCGTGAGAGGTGCAAATTGCCCGTTATCGTGCCGACGTGCCGTTAAACCCAAACTCAAACTCAAAATTTTTCTGGCACAATTGGCCGTCATCATGTCGGCGTGCTGTCTCCAAACTCTAATCTCATGCGATGATAAAGTGATTCTTGTCTTATCTTATTTTATCTTATCTTATCTTATCTTATCTTATCTTATCTTATCTTATCTTATCTTATCTTATCTTGTAAATCGCAGGGTTTGATGGTTCGAGTGAACGGCGTGGTTCCCAGCCCATTGTACTGTGGGCCTTGCGACTTCAGGAGGATAGCTCAAAAGACGCTGCAGGTGGTGAATGGTGTATTGCCCCCGGCCTTGGGTGGGGTAAGTTGACCCACGGGCTGGCTCCGTTACTGATAGAAAATATCTAACAGTTAATCTGGTCCAACCAGGCTTCTTTGTTGGGGCGGGGGGGGGGGGGGTTAATGACATAATGACAATTCTAATAAGAAGCCGAAAAGATGTTAGAAAGGCAAAAAGAGCAACTAATTTTTCTCTCCCCCCACCCCACACTTTAAAGGAAACAAAAAACAAAAGAGAGAGAGAGAGGGAGAAAGAAAGAAAGAGGGATAAAGAAAAGGAGAGTCAAAGAGAGGGAGAAAGAGAGAGAGAGGTACCAAGAGACAAAGAGAGATAAAGAGAAAAAGAAAGAGAAAGAAAGAAAAAAAGAACGCGTGAGAAAGAGAGAGAGAGAGAGAGAGAGAGAGAGAGAGAGAGAGAGAGAGAGAGAGAGAGAGAGAGAGAGAGATAGAGGATGTATGAGTGTCAGGTTGATGCTTGAATTGATACCAACATTTCAAATAAGGTCACACCAGGAAACAGGCCTCTTCCCTTGGCTCCTTTTGTACAAAAAATTGACTTCCAAGGTTTCAAGTCCTTTAGGTAAGAAATCGTGAAAATAGAGTGGTCATAATGTCACTTTAGTTCTTGTTTCTTTCAACTCCAGTCTTTGCACAACAGAAATTCGATGTTAAACGTTTGTGGCTTTCACATCATGATAGGAAGTTAGAATAAATTGGAACTGAGAAACAGCTTGATAAGTGATACATCACATTTTAAACAAGTGTCAAAGTGTGCATTTGTTATGCTTCTTCTAAGTACTAAAAGATATCCAGGTTTTTTTTGTGTGTGTTTTGTTTTCAGAAAATGGAGGTAGAACAAACAAGAACTAAGTTCGCGATACAATACTTATAAATGAAGAATGCAGGGGAAAAACGTCAGTTGTCACAAATTGAAGGTTTGGAGAAATTAGCATTGTAAAGTTTGAAAATCCATAAGTTGATGATAGGATGCCTTATCGAAATTTCCTCCTGTTGCTTGACAATGGTTGTTTTTCACTTTTTCGGTATGAGTGTGTGAGTATTATATTGCAGTGACGAACGTATTTTGCAGGTTCTCTTGGCCAGATCAACTTCTCTGGTGTCTTCCATCAATATCCTGAGCGAACTAAACAAATGTCCCATCAAAAAAGCTCATCTGTTCAGCTTCTGTTACAGCCAGGTGATACAAGATGGCATTATGAGGATATGGGGGGGATGTGACGAAAATCTTGCGAGGGCACAGGAAGAATTGATTCGGAGGGCAAAGGTAGTCACGTCTTCTAGTATTCCTTTCGCATTCTACTCATTTTCATACGACTTGTCCTTATTTGAGATTTAGGCTGGTGGTCCACTGAGTTTTGTCTCGATTATAATGTGATATTGCGACATCAGTTCTTGTTTGTTCCCACTCCACTTTTTGCGCACCTGAGAAATTCAACATTAAACGTTTTGCTGCTTTTGTCTTAAGATAAGGAGTTAGAATAGATCGGAAGTGTGAAACAGCTGGATAAGTGCCACAACACATTTTAAACAAATGTCAAAGTGTGCATTTGTTACAGCTCTTCTACATTCTTTACCCAAAAAATGGAGATGGGACCAACAAGAACTAAGGTCGCGATAATATATGGACTAGGGAGTTCAACATGACTTGGCGCACTAGCGAGACTCAAAACAAATCTGTCTCACTAGTTCGGGTGAAGTCAATACTGTTTTCAGTCAGCTAGCGAAGAGAGAGAGAGAAACGACTCGCACCAGTCAAAACAGACGCAAATCAGACTTGACGCAGTGCACCTAATGTCAGCCTAATGTTCGGGCCAGAAAGAGAGAAAGTCAGAAATGAGATAAAACATACAAGATCCAGGATGTTATGATTCATTGTTTGAGTTTGGGTTTGAGTTTTACAGCGCGTATGTACGATAACTGCCACTGCGCCTTCCACGGTCTGTTTGGGTATTTTATTTATGTTTGGTATTCACAGCTTCTAAATTTCACAAGTAGAACCAAATAATTCCTCATAAATTTTATCACATTGGTAATATTCTCAAAGGTTGCTTTATATGGATCTGAAAGGAGTTCTGTAAATGAGTGCAGAAGTTTTTAAATCAAGTTGTGGAACCTAGCCTCTTTCAGAAAGGTCAAGACGCACTGTGAATCCACGTTAGAAAATAATTCTTTCATGGATCAGCAGGCATAGTGCCTTCTTTGGCCATGCATGAAATCTACTCATTCAGTCAAAATGTGTTTTATTGATGCTGGCCATTCCAATCCACTCATTCGGGATTCATAGGTTAAAAACCAAAAACCAAACCGATAAATACAGTTGAATTGTTATTTGGTAATCAAGTTAACACCATGACCTATTCTATCTGTACAATCACGTTGTCATAATCATGAATTATTTTGTATTTTTTCTTCTTCACCTGGAGGTTTCCAGTATCAGTGTATAAAGATAGGTTTGTCATAATAGGCTTCACCAACTTTTCCAAAAATTCCCAAATTCTGTGACCTTAACCTTGCTCTTAAGTGAGACAAACATTGCATTTCGTACTTGTCAGTTGATATGAGTAGTCTGAGCTTTACTCATGGCCAGTTGTTTGCCTCACCTTCTCCACTCACCACTCTATTTGATGGCTGACCTACATTCAACTAGCTGGGTTTTCCCCCAAATCCTGTTTTCTACTATTGTAAATGAATCTGAAGAAGTTGGACTTAAGGCGAAAGATAAAATTCCTGAGAAAACCCCACCAAAGGGGATGGCGTTTTCCATGGACATTGAGATTTGCTTATGAAAGATCAGCCATTTTTTTTTTTTATGCATTCAGTTAAACTATTATGCTTGAAATTATCCTAGAAACATTTCATTTTAATTTGTTTTAAAGAGGTATAATTATTTCACTGTTGGCCTGGTTTGGTCAAATCCACCCACAATTATTAGACTCGGGGTAAATATGGTAATCGTGAATGCGACATAGCATAATGACATTAAGCCACATTTACCCATGTCTGCTCTCTCCACAGCTCTGTAGTCTTGGATCTGTTGGACAATACCCGGAGGCCAATGGATCACTTTTCGTCAGTAACATCACCCGATTCTGAGCTTCCTTTAGACCAAACATGTTAGATACAGTAAGATGAGACACTCCCTTCTTCGCGCCACTAAAGAAATCGTGCACACAGTTTGCCCGCTGATGGGAGGCATGGCGCATGGCATGAAAAGAATGCTTGATATAATGATAAATTGATGATGCGGATTTGTGACAGTGCCACTGCCACTTTGAAAAATAAATCCAGCGTTTTCCTACAGCGACTGAGGTTATAATTACAAAATAAGTGATTGCAATCCAAGGCCTAGTGTAAGGCGATATCCGAACAGTTGAACACAATTCAGTAGCTTCCCTATCTTGGCATTGTAATATACGGCATTATTCATGACTTCCGCGCATTGGCCGCCCGGTGGCGTTGCGAAATGTCTGCACGCTAAACGCGCTAGCTGTCTCATCTTATTGTATCTACTGTAGTGTCTTTGCTTAGACCGACGGCCCTTAATGGTAGGATACACTCATTTTACTGGTCCAGTCTTGAGATCTTACAAGTGCGAATAACTTAATTTTACAGCAGAGAGTGAGAGAGAAAGAAAGACGGTTTTGTGTTTATTTGAAACATTTACTTTATCTGTGAGCCAGTAGTCACTTTAGTATGATATTATTTATTAAAACAGTTATAATTTCAACTACACAAAGTGTATACCGATTATACTGCAACCAAATGAAGTGTACACCAGTTATATTTCAACTAAATGAAGTACACACCAATTATTTTTCAACTGAATGAAGTGTACACTAATTATATTTCAACTGAATGAAATGTGCGCAAATTATATTCCAATTAAACAAAGTGTACACCAGTTACATTTCGACAAAATAAAATGTGCACTAATTATATTGCAACTTATAAAAACTTTTGACCATAAAACAAACTAAAACCAAGGTAAATCAAATGTTCAAAATACAGTAGCCTTTTTCTTTCGCTAAAAAGTGTCAGCATCTCTTAGACAGATTTATTTGTTAGCATAGGGAAATTTCTTATTACTGAAAACATAACTCTTAAATGTTTTGTTGTCGTTTTTTTTTCCATCCCACAAAAGAACATTTATGGAGGTTTGGCTTTTCACCATCTAAGCACAGGAGTTGTGAAATTGCAGGAAATCCCACCTGCATATGTTTTTCAGACTGACCGGCCGGTCTAAACAGTTCTCTAGTGGGCATACTTAATTATAGACTTCAGCAGTTTTACCAAAGGCAGTGGCTACGGTTACGGCAGCCAGTGAATACAACTCACCATTTTTCTTTGTTTGGCTTTACTCCCGCTCGAGTGCCAATGGCTACCCCAGCCCCTTTTCGCCTGATTAGTCAATCTGACCACCGCCCATTGATACAAACTGACTAGACTCTCACGCCCCCCAAGTCCATCTGACCATTCCAATGCACACTTAAATTGACAATTGGATGAACCAACAAAATTAATAAGTACAGAAAAAATAGACATTGTTTTTTTATCAAAAAGTGGCGCTCCTCCCGTTTTTTGTCTATTGGGATATGAGCGTAATCTGCCGTAAACGTAGCCACTCCGTTTTTTCTCTATTGGGATATGAGCGTAATCTGCCGTAAACGTAGCCACTCCGTTTTTTCTCTATTGGGATATGAGCGTAATCTGCCGTAAACGTAGCCACTCCGTTTTTTCTCTATTGGGATATGAGCGTAATCTGCCGTAAACGTAGCCACTCCGTTTTTTTTCTATTGGGATATGAGCGTAATCTGCCGTAAACGTAGCCACTCCGTTTTTTTTCTATTGGGATATGAGCGTAATCTGCCGTAAACGTAGCCACTCCGTTTTTTTTCTATTGGGATATGAGCGTAATCTGCCGTAAACGTAGCCACTCCGTTTTTTTTCTATTGGGATATGAGCGTAATCTGCCGTAAACGTAGCCACTCCGTTTACCAAAACTTCCCAAGGCTTATGACCTTGACCTTGCCCCTAAGTGAGGCAAAGTAAAGTGAATAATGCTCTTTGCATAACTAGTCATTTCATACAATCCGTCTCAAATTTACTCATGGTCTAATGTTTGCCTCACCTCTGCTGCTTATCCCTGTTTTTTGACGGTTGACCTACTTACAGTCTTTGGGGTTTTCCCCAAAATTTTGTGATTTGACTATTGTCTCATCCAAACTATAGAAACTTACAAATCTAATTTAACCCTCTTGTGTCCAGATATAGACTGCCTTATCAAAAACATTTGAAACAGGCAAAACTGATTTACACAACTCAAATGGATGTAAAAATGTCAATACTAATCATGGAAACTTCCTGCATGATAAATTAGAAATTGTATTTTAAAAAAAGATCATTAAATACTATGTTATTTTACATGTTGCAACTATAGTACACAGGGCGCTATAGCGTTAAAATACTCAAATAAGTGCGAAAAAAAACCCAATCAAAAACATAGTAAGAATTAATCGTGAAAAATTATTTGTTAATAACTTTCAAAAAGAGAAAAGAGAACACTGGCATAACTTGCTTCAGTACGAGACACATAACTCAAAGGCGAAATAACTAAAGAAGAAATTTCAGTTTTGGATTCAAACTGATTTCTCACCCAAATTCTATACTTCTGATATCATTAATGCCCTCTTCCATCCATGCAAACCCTACCACACGATGTATTTCTATCCCATGACTCCAACCCCCCCCCTCCCCACACACACACACTGCACCTTACCCCATTCCACCCCCCAAAAGCCCATCCAGTTCTGCCAGCATCTGCATCACTATCCAATCATACTAGTACGTCAGTCGGGACTCAAATAAACAAAAACCACAAAAAATAAATAATAATGTATAATAATAATAATAATAATAATAATGTAACATAATAATCTTAATAACAATATGACAGTGACAATAGTGATGATACTGTACTATAACAATAATAGCTATAATAATATAGAACAATAACACTAATAAGGATAATCAATTGACTTAATCCAGAGAAACGAATGAAAACAAGCGGAGCTGACCAGGATGAAACAAACAAAGAAGCAAAAAACACAGAAAACATGAGCAATTCACAAAAATGAGAATATAAAATGTAGCAACTGAGTAGTTCAGGATCTAGAGATGATTAAAAAAAAAAGTAAGTCTTGTATGCGATTGAAATGTTACTTTCATCAGGATAAGAAAAATGTTGGGGAGAGGAGGGAAAATCTGCAAAGTGGTATAATAATGTGTGGTCACAGCAAATAAAAAATTGTACGTTTCACTATTTGGGGCATTTTATGCTGGGGATTAAACTGAAATGCTAACTGCGTTATGGATGGAAATTGTCTAAGATGAAAAGTGCCAGCATATGAATGAAACGGGAAAAAGAAAGGGAAGTCTGAAGGATGCAAATCTGGATGCAGGAACTTAGTTATGTTGAAGAAACGTGTGAAATGATCCCTTGTTTGGTATTCTTAAGTACTGCTGAAGTTCAGCCAAATAGACATAGAAAATGTATATAAATCATGCGCTTTAACGTCGGTTTTCTCAAAGTATCCATTGTTATGATGATTATTATTATTATAATAAATATTATTATTATTATTATATTATTATTATTATCATTATTATTATTATTATTATTATTATTATTATTATTATTATTGTTATTATTATCATATTATTATTACTATTACTATTATTATCATTTATGCATTTATTTATTCATTCATTTTTAAAAAATTAATTTCATTTAATGATTATTGTTATCTTTTAAAGTCATACATTTTTACTGTTAATTTCATAGACTAGAAATCTTTTATTCGTTGATTTGGCTTTTATTTCTTTTGAAGATAAAGCTTTGTCATTTATTTGCTTAATGGCAGCCAAAAAAAAAACTTTGCCTTTTGATTTCTGTGCCAAAAAGTGGCTGTACAATAAATGAATGATTAATATCTATCGAAGAACCAGGCGTCTTTTCTCGTTTATTTCATAAAGCATGTTATTATTTTCTCTCGTTGGTGTTGGCTTTTGTTTCTGTTTAATTAAGATGAAGCGTTGACGTACTAAATTTGTTTTAAGACACTGCCTTTGGCTTTGGTGCCCAAAAGTGTCTGTCCGTCTTATGAATAAATAATAAATTTGTAGAAGAACCAGGGGTAACAATATTATTATATGATATCAAATTCACTAAGTGAAAAAAAAAAAAAAAATACCTGTCGCTTTTGAAATGAGGAGAGGTTAAAAAAGAATGATATATATATTAATCCATCCGTCCATCTATCTAAAGTGCCTTCTATTTGTCCGTCTTTTCTTGTACCAATCCATCTGACGGTCCTCTATGTTTGCAGGAAGAGGATTAAGCCTGGTTTCTTGAAGCGTGTCTTCAGGGCTTTTTCTGCGCCTCTTTTTAAGTCAGTGAAGTGCGCCAGTTTTTTTTGGTTTTTTTAATCGGTTCTATTTTTATTGTAGGTTCACATGTAAGCGTCTTTTTTGGGTATAATATTTTAAAACAAAAACAAAAACGCGCCCGTCAAAAAACACGCGCAGAAAAAAAGACACCACAACACTTTATGGGAACAGGCTTTTAGAGTTGTGTTCCATTCGTGTCACTAAGAGTGGGGACTAACCCTGCTTTGCAGGATGTTATCGTGCAAATTTCCGCCACCATTTTTACTTCTATAGTGCATCTGTTTAAAGACTCGGAGAAGCGCAAAGACAAGGTCTGTCATAGCGAAACAAATCTACCGTGCACATAGGAGTGAAGATGAAGATCAGAAAAAGCAGTTTATATAATTATATATATATATCGAGGGTCATCAAACGGAATGTGTTATGTTCAATTTTAATTATTAATGCCTGTAGATATCCAAAACACGAGGGGTATTTCATAGCACATTAAAACTATTCATGTGACCGTCTGAAAGTTATTCCAGTTATTTGAGTTTTCTTTAAAATTAAAACTTTCAGACCCATTTTTCTCCATTTGACTTCTTTGGACATATTAAAACAGTCTGGTTGCCAACTTTTGATATTTCTGAGATAATCTAAAGCAGATGTTTGAAATAGATCCCGCATGGGCGCACACGTGCGACTTTGTTGTGTTGCTCTCGCGTCGCAGTCTCGTGAAATTTTGTGTAACCCAGGCCAAGGAGTGGGGATGCACACCAGTGCGACACTCGGGTTTATTAGTCAGCGGGATCATGAATCTAAGAGGAAGACGCGATAGGAAGTCATCTTGTCAACAGAACTTATTCGTTGTTTTATCAAACTACACTCTTCTGTAACATAAAAATAGCAGCTGGTGCCTGAAACAAATATATTAAGAAAGAAAATTACAAACGACAAGAAACTGACCCTTTTTTTTTGGAAACGCCTCTCGTGTGAACCCAGCCTAAAGCCTGTTTTAATTACTTCATTTTAAAAAAAGAGAAAGGGGGGGGGGGGGGAGGGAGGGGGACAATAATTTGAATATTCACCTTCTCTTACAAAACAGATAACTTAAAAAAAAAATAAATCAAAATAATGATTAAAATTTAAAAGTTCCCGAAAAAAGTGGCAAAGGGGGATCGTGAATGATATGGTACTGTCCTTAATTTTCACCTTTTTTTTTTTTAAATTAAAAAAAAAGGGGGCGTGCATCATTGTTTCTTCCGGACACTATTCCTGAAGTTTATTCATTGCAAATTTGCAGTAGGTATAAATCATGTCAAAATGGTCACAACCTTGACAGCACCAGGTGGATCCCGGTTACCTTTCTTTGATGAAGTTGAATTCAATTTTCATTAGTTCCCACACGGCGTTTTCGGATGCGTTTTCTTTTTCTTTCAGAACCGACAGGTCAATGCAGAAACTAATATCTGACAGCTGCATTCACGCGTCAGAAACCATTGCTCGTCTTCATAACTTTTGCACAAAACATCGCCAGCTTGTTTACACAAGGTGGGGATAAAGTTTCCTTTTTATCGATACACCCAATTGAGAACTGAACGAATGCGCAGTGGCTTAACAAAATAATATACAACAATTCGTCAAAAGGCAACGACTGCATAACGGCGCTAAAAGCTGCATTGAATAATTCATTACACAATTGTACACGGCGAAGGTAAATTGGATATTTGTGTTTGTATTCGAAGATTTCTGATACGGACATGGATCGTGTCGGTTCTGCAAGTCCGGGCTGGAGGCAGGCTTTCATCCATCAACTCGCCTCTGTACGGACCCTACTGTGCGGTCCTTTTTCTCCGGCACCATTGAGCGGGCTGTAGAATGTTTGTCTTTATATGATTTTCCATTTATGCAAGAAGCAATAAGCCAGATGGCAAGAGGTTTCAATTCTGACGCTGCAAAGTGAGAGGATTATAACCGTTTGAAGCAGCACCAAATGACCCGCACTGAGCGACCCCTGTCAGCTATCAATCACGCCGAAAGAGCTGTCACATGCCAGTCTTTCCAGTCAAGAGTCACAAAAAATAATATTCAGTTCAGGCTTTTCACGCTTCTGAACAAATCAACACCGGCAACTCTGTAGAAGAAGTATTATGTTAAATTTCTGTACAAATGTAATATCTCCCCCTTTTTCTTTCTATTTCCGACGCCCTCCGTTGGTTTCATGCCGATCTCTTTTCATGTTGTCCTTTTCTGAAAAGCCAGTGCACTTTCAGACCATCATGTCGCTTCTTTGATGATTTAGTGGCAGGGTTCTGCCTGAGTCGTGACTTACGGCTGTATGCAAGCTTGTTCTCCCAGAGTCATTTTTCGCCCTCGCTTTTCTTTCCTCACCCCTTGGTTTCTTGTTCGCCCGAGAGCGAAGACACAAAACGATTGGAAGCTGCTCCCAATGGGGTGGTATGGTCGTCCTTGTGCGAGCTGTCAGCGAGACAGGCTGTAACACTGACGAATGAGGAATTGATTGATTTGTCAGAGAATACCCGTATACCCTGACCCCAGGGCCCCCAGAACTCCACGGCAGTTGCCGTCAGAGTAAAAGCAAAGCAAGCTTACCCGTCACTCCGCTGACTGCCGTACGGACGGTGGGATTTTCAAGTTGTTTTGTCATTGTGTGTACGTATCTACATCCACCCATTTAACCCCCCGCTTTTTTCCTCGTTTCTCTTGCTGCACTCGAGTGTGTGAACGTTGAAGGTTCATGCTTGACTTGTGGCGGCCAATGAAGAAATGACAAACTTTCCGAGGCGATTCGTGTTTTGTCACGGTATGAGGGCATTCCAGACCGGATTACCAAATTTCTTTCTGTCTTCTTCTTCCATTTTTCCTCCTTGACACGAGGAGGTTATGAGCCCATCTGAATTGCAACAATAGGAGTCAAAATGGCAGTTTGTGTTAGGCTTTTAAAGAAAAAGAGAAAGACAGGATAAGAATGTCAAAGAACAATTTTGAGACATTTTTGTCGTATGATGAGTTGTCAGGAATGATGGTAAGGGGTGAGAAGGTATGAACTGGTGATATTCCCATCAGTGTCCGGCGTCGTGCGAGGATAATTGTAAGAACGTTAAATAATTGCAGACAGCCAGGCAGGCAGATACATAAATAGGCACATAAAAAAATTTATTAGATTCTTCGAGTGGTTGATAAGAAACCGGACAACTGCACACAAAAAGGCATTTGTTTTAATAATTATTTGAAATTGTTTGTTTCCACAAACTCTAAACGTTTGCCAAATTCCAGGTAAAATTGGCTGTCTCTCCAGTCAGTAATTATTGCAAAAACAAATCAAAACAAACCAAAACAATTACTTTCGAGTATTCTTTCTTTCTAAGCTGCTGATTGGATGTTAAATAAATACTTTGAAACGCCAGAAGCAAAAACAACCAGTGTTGTCTGACGACAAACCCTTCGCTACTTGGCTGGGCAGTTAATACAAAATGCCCAATAAACAATTTTTTGGGGGGAGAAAAAAAAATCAACTTCCAAGACAGACAATGAAGCCTCAGTGAGACACTATGGAAAAGAATGAGATCGTGTCCTGAATTTGACTCTTCCCTCTATCTGACCATAATACAGAGGTTGGCCACAAATCCGGCAGGACAAAGTGTCAGTCTCGACTTTAAAACTCCCGTCAGAAATATAATCATCATATTTTCTTCCCATGGTCGTAGAGGCGGGCGCAGAATCCATTTGTTGCAAACCTGAAACGACAAGGCCTTGGCAGATTGGCTGGGACCACAAGAACTGTAAACGGATACCGTAAAAACATATGCTTAGCGCCGCAAAACACAAAGTTGACTTTGTCTCTGGCGCCGTTTCCGAGCGCGGGTATCACTCACATACAAAGTCAGGATAATTGGAAGGGAACAGTGTCCTTCCTTGAGGGATGCCATTTTTCAGCATCACTAGATTGCTACTTGCTCTAATCCGGCGCAAAGCCGTGCTGGCGTTCGCCAAGATGCAAGAACAATGCGGATTGGTTAATATTACAGCGACGCTATCCGCGCAGACCTATAATAGACAAGATAACATCAGGGTTGGGCGGGGCCAGCTAATCCGGAAGTTTCAAATTGTATCAGATGCACAGAGAAAGATAGTATAAAAAAGAGCATTGTTTCCCTGTCTAAAGACCACTGTGGTGAAGAAAAACACATTTGGCTCACTGTAGTTGGCGGTGTCTGTCTGTATCCAAACGTTCAGCCTAATCCAGGCCTATAAATAAAATGAAACAAAACAACAGCAAAAAAATAGAACCTAAGTCCTTATGGGTTTGGATACACATTTTGACCTCGACAGGTTCGAGTATCACAAGGTAAATTAGAAGGCAAGGTGGAAATTATAGTTAAAGTAAAAGCAATATGACATGCCTGGGAAAAAAGCAAGTAATGCTGGGCTTGAAATGCAAAGCGTGTCCAAGAGACCTCTCTCTCTCTCTCTCTTCCTTTTCTCTCTCTCTCTCTTCCTTCTTTCTCTTTCTCTCTCTCTCTCTGTTTCTCCCCTCTTCTCTTTCTCCCACCCTCTATCACTCACATGTATATGTCACAGTGGGAATTAGAATCTAGGGGAATTTTGAATTCCACTAGTGGGGATTAGAATTCCAATCTGTCCTGGGGTAAATTAGAATTCTCATTTGCACTGGATAAATACAAGTGTAGAATGGAATTCTAATCTCTTCTAGGGCAGATTGGAATCCAAATTCTAGTTGAAATTAGAATCATGGTTTCAATTCACCAGTATTTTGTTTTATAAAAATTACTTTTATTTACTTATAGGATCATGCCTTACCAATCATTATATGTGAAACACAGAAAAACAGCTTTGAACATGGACCTCAATCTTTAAAAAAATGTTAATAAACCACTAAGTTTAGAAAAAACTACTACAAGCATCTGGTGCATTGAGAAAAACGTATAAGATCATACCTTACCAATCATTATAGGTGAAACACAGAAAAACAGTCTTGAACATGGGCTTCAATCTTTAAAAAAATGGTAATAAACCACCAACTTTAGAAAAAAAACTACTACAAGCATCCGGTGCATTGAGAAAAACCGTGTATTTTAAAAAATGTTAATAAAACATTAACTTTAGAATAAACTATTATTTTTTAAATGTTAATCAACCACTAACTTGAGAAAAACTATTGTTTGTTTGTGATACTTTAATGTCAATTATTTATTTAAAAATATTAATAAACCTCTAACTTTAGAAAAGAACTATTATTTTAAAAAATGTTAATAAACCACCAACTTTAGAAAAACTATTGTTTATTGTTTGTTTATGATACTTAAATGTTAATTATTTGTGCAAGAACTACTGCCTGGGTGGCACTTTATGCTACATGCAATTCCTGTTTTGTGGCAACAACATCGTTTCATATTGCATGAGCTCTTGCATTCGCACACGGTTTTTCTCGATGCACCAGATGCTTGCCAGCCTGTTGCTTGGCGTGAAGCTTGAATGAGAGTTACTTCACATAGGTCCTTCACTGCCAAGTCGTTTAATTCAGGGAATTCCACGGATTTCATATCAACTAAGTCCACACATGCAAACCAGTTTTTAATAATACCGGCTGTACTGTACAGTTTAAACATTTGGCAGTCTGGATCTCACAACTTCTTCTCCATTACTTTGCATGGCAGAAGACGTGCATCAGTGTTTGTTCTATCGCCAGATGGATTTTTACCCCAACAGTGTCACCAACAGAGTATGATACTTAGAATTCTTGAATTGAAACCATGATTGTAATCTCAACTAGAATTTGGATTCCAATCTGCCCTAGGAGAGATTAGAATTCCATTCTCCACTTGGATTTATTCAGTGCAAATGAGAATTCTAATTTACCCTAGGACAGATTGGAATTCTAATCTCTACTAGTGGAATTCAAAATTCCCCTGGATTCTAATTCCCACTGTGACGTATATATATAGCTCTCTCTCAAGTATCTCTCTCGGTCTCTATCTGTCTATCTGTCTCCTCTTTCACTCTTTTATTTTTAATCTCCACTGATCTGTAAGGAGAGGAGGAGAGGAGAGAGATAGGGAAACGTGGGGAGGGGGTCGATAAATGAGAAGAGGTAAGAGAGGTCAGAGGTCAGAATGAAAGGAAGGAAAAAAAAAAAAAAAAGAAAGACTGATGACAAGACCGAAGGATGAGAACATCCAATAATAACTTAATATGTCAGTGTATAAGAAATTTTGACAAACCAATTGCATCTCTCATAATAATGAAGACATAGAAAACAGACAAAACTCAAGAGACAAATGTTCATTCATCAATGTCTTTTATTGGTTCTTCACGAACGGACCGAAATGCCATCTCTCCCAAATGGTGAATAGCCAAACAAATAATTAATTTTAAAATGATTCTTCAAGAACAGTCAAAGCATGCCGCCTCTTCCAAATGTTCAATAACCAAACAGATTCGTCCTTTTCAAAAGATGGATTTTGTGGTGGCATTTGCATTGAAACTCTCCATGTGAGCAAACTGGCTAAGAGAAGTGAGCTGTTCCGTGAACATTCTACATTCTGCAAGTGAATCCGTTGCCCATAGGGCTCTGTTGACACCCCAGACCTGTCGATGGGAAAGCAATGGGTTGAAATTAGTTAAATTAGTCTAGAATTTTATCTGACAGCCAGGCAAAGGACTAGTGTTGCCCCAGGGGTAACAGCCAGACTGGTGGCTCGCCGCCGCCCATGAATTTTACTTTGCACTAGTACAACGGGCACTGGCCGCTGCATCTGGCTGGGTCGCCGTGTGAGCAGTGCCTATTGTTCTAGTGTGAAGCAAAATAAAATTTATGGACGGCGGCAAGCCACCGGTCTGGCGCCTACATCAGCCTTGATCTGTTTCACCCCTAAACTTTGTGCATGTGTGCTGAGCATATTACATTCTAACTAGCCGACTCGCGCAAGATAATATCTTGCAAATTTTCCATGTACAAAGCGCAACCGTATATCTAGATCTAGGCTACATTAAAACGGCATTTGGATTCCATGCTATGACTAATAGAACTTACAACCACAATTTCACACAGAATTATTTTATTTAATTACCCGTTCTACGAACGGTTTCGTTTCTTGGTGTGGAACAAAACGTCCGCGTTCAGTCGGCGCGTCAAAATGGTATCATTCTTCTGGTTCACTCAAAATGGTGAATTAAAATAGAATGACCGAAAAAATCTATTTTGATAAATTCGGGGACAGGAATTTTCGTATGTTTTATGTGACGAAAACCTGGGTATGTAGAAACTATCGAGGTGCGTAAAATTTGAAGCTTGTGGGCTAAGTATTAACGGAGAAGTATGCTAACATAGCCTCCACTTTTATAATAATAGATAACACACAGCTGCCTAGTTAAAAATGAAAACGTCCTATGCAGTAATTTCACCAAAATATGGATTTCATGGCCCTTCAGCAAGTCTCTATGCAAACCTTCCGTTTCGAAACGCTGAAAATTGAAGACGCCTGGGTGTAAACAAATTTAGATGAGATTTTAAGTTAGCCAAAATTTCTTCGTAAATCAAAACAAAAAAAAAAACAACGCAAAAAAACAAACTTCATTTCTCTCTCTATGAACTTTTTATTTAGCATTCTTAATTTTTTTTTTTTACTCCAAAGGAGGATATCATACTAAGCCCGGAACGAACGACAGAGCCAGTTGCTGCCAGCAAAATGTACACCCAAGATATTAGTGGCAGAAGCTGACTGTGTTTGACTGGGTTTAGCATGATAGGATTTTCCTGGATTTACTAAAAAAATATAGGAAAATATGGCGTGCTCCTCTTGTCGCCAGTAACTGGTTGTGACGTTCCGGACTTGGCATGAAACCTCACTAAGTTATTTTCTCGCGAAACTGAAAGGGCGTGAATTTCCAGCTGTTTCTTTGGACAAATCCACATACCTGGTTGTTGCTGTTTTTTTTGTAATTTTTTTGTATTAGATAATGATTCCACTTACCCATACAGCAAGTGGACATTCCTGGTATGCAGGTTTGACCCATCTGTACACAGTTGCCGCCACCGTTGTTGCCATACTGACATGTGAATCCGTTGCCCATCATGCCTTGCTGGCAAGTCAGACCTGCAATGCCAGGAAGACATTAGTGGAAACAGTGAAATTTTACAAATAGTTCGCCAAATGTGCCCCTGTCTCACTATCAATATCATTAGGCTCCGCGAACATCATTCGATTTTGAAGGGCCGCCGAAGTAGGTCGCTGCGGTAAAGTTTCCACGGGGCGAAAGTGCATACAAACGGCTCTAAATAGTTTCAATCAACCCAAAAATATAAACAAACCAGAGTAAACAGATATGCACATTATCTTGGGTGAAGGCAATCTCTTTCAATTCTGGTTTACCGCAGGAACCTAGTTTGGCGATTTGGTGTAAGTGAGATCTCTCTATAATTTATACATACTCTCTGCTGAAACTCAGTGTCGTGATGTCGCCAGCCAACCAGTCGACCAATCAAAATGGACTTAGATGACGACAAGGTGGAGAAGAAAAATCATTGTAAATTCTTCAATTATTTAGTCCTTCTTTTTTTCCTTTTCGAGTCTCGATAACTATTTTTCTTATATTGTTTTTTGAAAAGATGCTCATTTTACAATCCAATGATTTGCTGTGCTTCCTTTTTCCCTTACAGTCTAGACAACTATCAGTGGAGCTGGAGAAATCGGGCTTAAGTTGAACATTTTATACCTTTTAAAAAAATCAAAATAATATATTCCTAAGACAATTTCAAGCAAAATATTTTAACTAAATGCAGAAAAATGGCTAATCTTTCATATTACAAGCAAAGCTCAATTTCCATAGATAATATCCCCCCCCCCCCCCCCTGGAGGTGTTTTCTCAGGAATTTGGTCTTTCAACTTAAGCCCGATTTCGTCAAATCCACTCACATATTGAATAATGGCATAATTAGTAAGGTCCATTCAGTTTTGAAATAAAACATTTCCGCCTATGATACACAAAGAATCTGCAGTTTCTAATAGGCTAATTTCACACGCCGTCCTGTAGAGGCGCTGCTCAGTATTTTGAAATATTTATTAGTTGTAGCTGAAATGACGGCTACTGCGAGTTTTGGTACT
The DNA here is from genome assembly GCA_963931925.1 of Onchidella celtica. Lineage (NCBI taxonomy): Eukaryota > Metazoa > Mollusca > Gastropoda > Systellommatophora > Onchidiidae > Onchidella > Onchidella celtica. The sequence goes on along the minus strand of OZ007574.1, from coordinate 35,971,224 downwards.
GTACGTAAATGAAATATTCCAATCGTTTCTCTCCAGCAAAGAAGATATAACACGTTGATCGTGGAAATAAAATAAGAACACAAAAATCACGATTTCACTCACCCATGCAACAGCTGGACATTCCAGGCATGCAGGTTTGACCCATCTGTACACAGTTACCATCGCCGTTGTTGTCGTACTGACATGTGAATCCGTTGCCCATTATTCCTTGCTGGCAAGTACTGGTGAACATGGTGAAGGTACTATAAACACATTGTCAACTTAAGCTGGGTTTTCACGTGTACCGGTACGGAAATGGCAGTGGAAACGTCAAAAAGTCCTTCTAGTAGTGAAATAGAAAGAATGTTTTAATGTTTTTGTGTGTGCAGACGCGCCATCTCTGTATAGTTAGAGTGCACATGACGTCACAGAATGTTTTGGTTTTGATCTTCCTACACTAAAGATGGCCGGCGGATCATGTGATTAGTGTAACTTCGAGATATGTCTCGGCGGTTAAAATGTCTGCTGGTTGCACTGCAGTTGATTGTGATAGGGGTGGAAAGACTGGATCCAAGCTGATCAGATTCCCTACCATCCGTGTAAACAAAGGAACGGAAGTAAAAGAATTGACCTAACGCTCCTATTGAACATGGACACACGTGCCATTGTTTACTGTAGCCAACTACTTTTAGTTCGCCGCGGGTTGTTTCGCAACGCTCCCGTACTCGTAGTGCAAATCAGCTAACGAATCAAAATCAATGGCACAATCGCCATGGTGATGCGTCGGTAATTACAATAAAGACAGCGTAAATATGCATTCTACCTATACATGGAAACACTCTCTCCTTTCACTACATAATAGGCTTTCGCCGTTTCCGTTTCTGTACACATGAAAACGGAGTTTTGTGAGGCCAAGTCATGGTAGCCTATCCTTGAAATCTGCTCCGATGTTTTCTAGACCCATGGCTCACTGAATCAAATTTGTTTTGCCTCGGTCTTTGTGGACTGTGAAATTAAACAGGGCCTACTAGTGCGCTTGCAGGACTGAAAGAGATCCGTCTGGCTGGTGATTCAGGGAAAGCTCGTGTCTTGAGTGAAATCCCGTCCCAAAACAAACTTGATTCATTCTACTATTAACCTGAGTGTACAATTTCGTACTACTAATTCAATTTTTTTTATAGAAAGAGGCACTGACTCCCGCCCCTGGTCCTACCCCAACTTCCGCTCTCATTCCATTATCCATGTTCACACTAGATTCGTTTACGAAATGTTTACTCTCAATAAAAGTGCTCCAGGCATCACTTTTCGGTCAGAACAGTGGTCCAGTGATTAAAGTGTTTCACCCGGGTGCTAGAGCTCTCAGGCACGAACCACTCTCGTGGAGAGGTTTGAACTATAGTCCGTGCCAAATTTTCGTGTCGTGCAAAAAAAAATAAAAAATCATAAAATGTCTTGTTACATCGTCCTCTCTCCATATTTTACATGACCTCCGAAATAACTTTGCCATACTGATAATTATTTTTTCATACTGTTACTGGGTTCCTCGCGTTTCTGCAGGTATTTCTTTGAGGGAGGGTGGAGAGCGCAAGTGCAGTCGCTGATGTCAACCCGATGGAAATAAAAAAGGGAAATAAAATGTAAAGTAGAAAAAAATTACTTCCCGGCATCTAACCTAGTTTGTATTATGATTTCACTCACCCATACAACATCTGGACATTCCTGGCATGCAAGTCTGACCCATCTGTCCACAGCTACCACCGCCGTTGTTGACAAACTGACATGTGAACCCATTGCCCATCATTCCTTGCTGGCAAGTCAGACCTGCAATGACAATTGGATAATTATTAGTGGAAGTGATGAAGGTCTATGGTCGACACCTTTTCAATATATGACTATTCAGACTTGAAGTGTCATTTACTAGATAAAATTGTTGTGACTGAATATGATGATTGTGTATAGACACTTTATCAGTATGTGAGTAGACAGACCTGTCGTGTTATTTGGATTAAATTGCTGTGTTCGAATTTGATGAATGTATATAGACACTTTGTCAATGTAAGAGTGGTCAGACTTGCAGACTGAGTACATTTTGTAGGGCAGCGTCCATCAGCGAGTATTTCGGATGTCAGATCTTATGTCATTCTCCTCAGTCTATTCCTATAACTATACCTTAAGCTATGAACATTCTATAGTTGTTAGATTATACTCTTCGCTCATAAAATTGTTATCAAAATGACCTGCAGGTTTTTTCAGTTTTCAGTATTCTAAATGATAACGGGTGTGAGTAAGGTATGTTGTCTTCAAAATGGGCTGCCTCCGCGTTGCCGTAAGGATATAAGACTAGACAAGCACTAGACGATTTTGATCGGCCGAGTATTGTATGGTGACGTCACGACATTGAGTTTCAGAGAGATCCAACTAGACTGCCAGGTCTCACTAAAAACTCAATATTGTCAGGTCGCCCTCCAACTAATCAGCCAATCAGAACCAGCTAATGTTATGGAACCCCCTTGCAACCAGCAACAATAGGGCAACATCCAATAATTATTAACTCATTTAAAAAGTTTCTTCAGGGCTCCTCTAGGATCAGGGGCCCTTAAGCTTAAGCTCCATTAGTTTCACAGCAGATCCGCCAGTGGTGTGCGGGACTACGGGGAACCTGAACCCACGGCTACTTTTATGCAGGTCACTGGCTTCCCTGACCTAGCGATGACTGACATGAAAATCGTGGAAGTCGAAGAAGAATGACATTCACCCATGCAGCAGCTGGACATCCCAGGCATACAGGTCTGGCCTTGCTGGACACAGTTGCCACCGCCATTGTTTCGACGACAAATGGTCTGGCCGCCCAACATACCTTGACTACAAGTCAGGCCTATAGGGACGGTAGAACAGTCAGTTGGAAAGTTGCAATGATTATGTGAAAATTAATAAAGTTGCAGGTACACCTTTGTTCATAAACTGACATAAACGGACACATGTCGATGCTTCATGTAAACAATGGCAACGTGTTGCTGCTTCTTTACGTGAGAATGTTCCACTTAGGTAAAAAGAAAAAGCATTATGAATTAATAACATAGTATACCTAAATTTCACCGAAAAAAAAAGATAACAGTATGAAAGAAACCTTTGTATTTCTTTTAGAGAAGATTCTGTGCAGTGGCTTCATGGGATACGAACGAGGCTCTGAATAAAACCCTCTCTGAAGATGCATGTTGACACGGCAGAATAGGTGACAAACCATTATAGCCGTCCCAGTGCTTTGTGCAATTGTGCAATATTGCATTTAGGGGTAGGGGTCATCCATTAAGTACGTATACTAGATTTTGGCTATATCTCCCCCCTTTTACGATTTTCACACTGCTGGCTTCAACCCACCCCACCCCCTTTTTCCCTAACTTTTGCAAGAGTGTACAACCATGAACGTGTTGAATATCCATGGTAAATCCTTGACGAATCCTTTTGAAACTTCCAATGGCATTCTGCATAGAAAATTTGACTGTTTCATTAGAAACTTAACCTATATATATATCTTTTTTTTTTTTTTTAGATAATCCTATACCTTATGTTCTTTTTAAAAAAAATTGAAGTAAACTCAACTTAATTCATTGCCGACGCTGAAAAACGTGCGTACCTTTTCCAGAACCCCAGGTGCCAAATCTGAGTGAACGTACTTTATAAACGGCCCCTTACCCCAGCAGCAATTGGCAGCGCCAATCGTACAAGGCGGCCCTTTACGTCGGTAGACGGTCATATCCATTGGCTCACACGTCGTGGACGTGGCCAGATTATACCTCTTACGACAGGTCAGCAAATCGCAGCACTCATTGCGAGCTCTCTGCAAATACCGAGAAAACGCTAGACTTTAACACATGCGATGTGTGAAATGTTGTATTTACCAAAGCAGCAATTGCTAAAAGCCATTGTACAAGGCTGTCCTTCGCCTCGGCAGTTGGTTATATCCATTGGCTCACATGTAGTGGCAGTGGCCAGGTTATGCCTCTTACGACAGGTCATCATCTGGCAGCAATCGTTGAAAGCCCTCTGTAATGTACACAGAAAGCAGTAGACTTAAATGCAGTATTACGTAGTACAGTATTATATAGGTTGAGTCTGAGACATATTGATAGATATATATATAGAGAGAGAGAAGGTGAGTTGTTGTAGGAGAGAGTGTGAGTTGTTGCAGATGGAGAGAACATGACTTTCTGTAAAGCGGCTGTAGCAAATTGTTTGAATTGGGCGCTATATAAATGATCTTCATCATTATTATTATTATTTTCCTCAGCGGAAACACAGTGCACTGAGAAAAGTAGCGTTGAACAACTATGGGGATCGGCAGAGAACTTGCAGAGACTGCGGAGTCATGGCAAGGACCAGCCTGGGGGTCTAGTCGGGGTATTTGAAAATAAAAGAAGAAGAAGCGTAGTTCTTGTCTGTTCTATCTCCATTTTCTGAAAAACTAGAGATCTTTTAGTATTTAGAAGAGGTTAAGAAGTGCACACTTTGACAGTCTTGTTGTAAAAAACAACAACTAGTGGCTGGGGTAATTCACTGTGGTGCAATTTTGGCACGGCTCGACGCTACAACCTAAATGACAGTTTCAGAATATATAAAATTAATTTTCTAAAGTGGCAACTGATTCAGCCCAATCTTTTGTATTGACCGATTTTTCCGATTCAAGTTTCAGATATATTTAAATAAAAAGTTGTAAAAAATGTAAAATACAATGATCTTTGTTGTGGCTCACTATAATAATTTCATCGCACCCGAAAGATATTAATACAATTCCGTGCACGCAATTTCCCTACCAGAAATGAATGCGCAGTGCTCTGGTGCGCATGAAATTTGCAGTAAGGCTAGAATATGAGAAGCTATCTAAACCATAGATAAATAATAATACATAGATGGGACATATTTTATCCCTAGTCTGTGTTCTAAACCAAACAGAGAGTGAAAGACAGAACGGTGGGTTCACAGATTTATCCCGGATAATGCCGGGTACCTCATCTAATTGTTTAAAATGTGTCATGGCACTTACTAAATTGTTTCACAGGTCCGATTTATTCTAACTCCTTATCATAATATATTATTAAAGCGGCAAACGTTTAACGTCGAATTTCTCAGCTGCGTTTAATTCAGGGAATTCCACGGATTTCATATCAACTAAGTCCACACATGCAAACCAGTTTTTAATAATACCGGCTGTACTGTACAGTTTAAACATTTGGCAGTCTGGATCTCACAACTTCTTCTCCATTACTTTGCATGGCAGAAGACGTGCATCAGTGTTTGTTCTATCGCCAGATGGATTTTTACCCCAACAGTGTCACCAACAGAGTATGATACTTAGAATTCTTGAATTGAAACCATGATTGTAATCTCAACTAGAATTTGGATTCCAATCTGCCCTAGGAGAGATTAGAATTCCATTCTCCACTTGGATTTATTCAGTGCAAATGAGAATTCTAATTTACGCAATGAAAAGGACGGTTGTTGTGCGAAACAAAGAGAAATAAAATTGAAAGTCTTAAGGGCTGGCTTAAGTCACATGGGAGTGCTGCATATAATATCTGAAAAAAAAACAACAACGGTATCTTGCAAAGAATGTGCCGATTCACGAATGACATTTTATTTTTCGTTTAGGGTGACCGAGGAACATAATTATCTTAACCACTTATATATAATATCTACGTTTTGTCGATGTGGTGCCCAGCAGAACTTCATTTTAGAGGAGAGCGAGGATTTTCGTCCCATGGCCTGTAGATGAGGCATCTAATCAACCGAAATAGTCGAAAAGACAACCTATAGTAGGCCGATTAAGATCTGCTGGTTTTGTCTTACCGGACATCGCATGCTTCGGCCTTTGCAGTTATTATCACAGTCAGAGATTTCATCATCTTCAGAAATCATTACTGAACTGAGTTATTATAATTATGTACAACCTTTCTCCAGTGCTAAGCTGTGAGAGACATTGAAGAATGACGCACTATAGTCGGCTGATTAAACTCGGCCAATTGGTTTTTAGGTCTGTTGTTGAGGTTCGTTGCTCTTGGCATTTATGCCTCACTTTTCTTGTTTTTATTTTACTTGTTAATGTTTTTGTAATAGGATTTTTTTTTAAAATTTTGCCAGGGCAACGGCCTTGTTAGGCCTACTCTTTTCGACTTCCAACTGCCAAGGTATCTTTAACGTTCACACGGGCCCTCCGAGTTTTTCAACCTTATCCGAGAAGACTAGGTGCTCGATCCTACCTACCACAGGATCAGGGACAGGAATATAAAGCGGCTAGTATTCGCTGAATCTTGACTTACCGAACAACGCATGCCTCGGCCTTTGCAGTTAAACCCATAGTCAGAAGGTTCATCGTCGTCAGAAGCTGTCTTCAAGGCGTCACCGACAATTTCAGCGGTTCCTGTTTCAATGGGCGTTTCGTCACCGGTGGTGTCATCAGTGGCCTGGGCCAGCATACAATAGGCCAAAGCTAGAGCAAGAACACTCAGAAAGATCTTCATGGTGAGTCGGTGAGGATGGTGGCAGCACTGCAAAAGCTAAAGCTGGGGTTCTGAAGACTTGAGAGAGCGAGCAAGTGTCCTTGGGTCTGTGCTGGCAATGAGATTCTGGTGGAGTTATATAGGCGCTGAACTTGAACGGGGATTGTTATTTGATATAGGTCAATCATAATTATGGGGATTAATCTGGTAATCCATGTGGAAATGAGAGTGATTCCTCCCTCCCTCCCTCCCTCCCTCCCCGACCCTCCTCCTCCTCCTCTTCAATGAACGTTTCTCTTTGTATGGAATTCCACTTTAGTGTGTCCTGTTCTCTTTTCCATGCGACTGACTCTCTCTCTCTCACTCTGTCCCTCTCTCTCTCTCCCTCCCCTCTCTATCTCTCTCTGTCTCTGTCTCTCCTCTCCTCTCTCTTTCTTTCTTTCAATTTTACCCCCCCCCCCCCCCCACCATCACAAAGTAATTTATCCACATCCACCAGCGAAACTTACATTTAATTACACTACTGAATGCAGCAAAATCGCCTCCACATATATTATGCGTTTTTCCTCATTCTTTAAAAAAATGTTCAAAATCTTCAAGCCCCCCCCCCCCCCCCAACTTTCCATGGACAAATGTCCCTGGTGTCCAAAGTCTAGTGTATTTTATTTTTATTAAGAATTTATTTCTAGTTTAAAATCGATTTTGACTTTTCCTACATATTTGTTGTCAAACCTTGAGCTTTGCAAAATACAATTAAGGCTTTTATTTTTGTTTTGTTTTGTTTTACCACGTTCCTATGTTGTCCTCTATTGTTCTGATTATAACATAGATTTAAAATTAAAAAGAAAAAAAATTGGCTTGGATTTAGATAAGCGTCCCTCATAAAATATAGATTATCCATGGACTTCATTTTGATTCCCCATAGATTTAGGCTCATCATTGGGAGGAAATATGATTCCAAATATGTATATCATTATTGTATTTGTAATTCCAGAATCTTACATGATTACTTTGAAAAAATAATGGTGCCATTGACCTGTGTATATTTTGTAATTGTCCTGGGTCATTGATTATCTTTATCAATGTCAGCGATGGGCATCACAATGTTTCATACTATAATACCACCCTCTCCTTCCCCTTCCTTCAGTAGATGCATTTACACCTACAGCAAGGCAACATTTCCACGTACTTATCACTGTCCTCTCTCGGAACTGAAAAAAACATATCATATTTCACAGTTTCATCATAATTTGGAGCAATCATGTGATAATTACCGGATTTGAGCTGTCATGTCGCAGATGGCAGCGGTGTTCTGTTTATCGCTACTTAAAAAAGTCCCACATAAAACAGCCCTCGATAGATCAAAGGTCTTCGGAGTCTCGACAAGTTTGAAGTTGAAAACCCCTCGAGCAAGATGAAGATCGCTTGTGTTCTTGTGGTCAGCGCTGTGCTAGCTGTGGCTCTTGGCCAGGAGAGAGGTTTTCTCTGCAAGCGAGAAGGAAGCCGATGTACGGTGAGTAACTTAGTTTAAATACAGTATAGTAGGGTTAGTTTCTTTTGACTGTCACTCTCAGCCCATGAAAACTGTCAACTAGTGATGTTTCTGTCTGTTTTTTTCCTCATTCTCTGTCTCTCGACCTTAGTTCTTGTTTGTTCCAACTCCACGTTTTGCACAACTGAGAAATTCTACGTCAAAAGTTTGCAGCTGTGGTATTATACTAATGAGTTCGATAAACTCGGAACTGTGAAACAACTTGATAAGTGCCACAACGCATTTTAAACAAGTGTCAACGTGTGCATTTGTTATACCTCTTGTACATACTAAAAGATCTCCAGTTTTTTTTTCTCAGAAAATGGAGATGGAACAATAATTAAGAACTAGGGCCATGGCTCTGTCTGTCTATCTGTCTGCCTGAGTGTCTGTCTGCCTGTCTGTCTGTCTTTATCATCATTGTCATCATCATCATCATCATAACAATAATAAAAATTCTCATCAATTCATTTTAAGTACGTCGATGACAGTGCACAAATTCCATCATTTGAATGCCGTTCACAAACAAAAAACAACCAAAAAAGTAGTAAGGCTAGAAGTAGTTGTGTTGCAGTCTCATGGCAGTTGCGGCGCAGTCGCGTCGTGTGTTTCTTTTTGTTGTAATTGTTGTTGTTGTTGTTTTAATCTAAGAGGAGGAATAGAGATGTGCACACTCGAGAGATACCGGCACATAAGGAGTGGATAGGAACATCAAAGATACCAGAAACGATAAGATGAGACACTGTCTTCTTCGGACAACTAAAAACACCGTGCACACAATTTGCGCCCTGATCGGGGGCTGGGCCCATGGCGTATAGCAGGAAAAAAAATGCTTGATATGATGGTAAATTTATGATGCAAAACTATGACAGTGCTACTGCTACTAAAAAAAAAAATAGCCAGAGTTTTCCCATAGCGATTGAGGTCATAATTTCACATTAAGTGACGACAATCAAGGAGTGTAGCGATTTGGCTTTGTAAAATACGGCACGTTTCATGACTTCCGCGCGCATGCCGCTAGGTGGCGGTGCGAAATCTGTGCATGCTAAAAGCACTAGCTGTCTTATCTTGTCAATTGTAGTATCTTTGGGAATATGAAACCGAGACACGCCTGGAACAACTACAAGTCACCATGTGGGCGTCTAGTCAGATACATTACATTGCATATTGTTGTTGTTGCAGGTTGGCAGGAATGAGTGCTGTAACATGCTGAGATGCCAAAGTCAGAACGGAAGACGCGCTACTTGCCAGAGCCCATGTGGGGACATTCAGTGCCAGGATGAGGGAGACTCCTGTGTCATAGGCGTCACCAACTGTTGCAGAGGTATTGTGTAATCTCGTCATATATGCACGAACTGGCTCATTTCTACTACATTATCAAATTAAAAACAAATAATTTAACAGAGGTAAAATCCAGAACCTCCCAAAAGTCTGATTCCACGGGCACTTTTCCTCATAATTATGAAAACTGATTTTTTTTTTCAACTTTCAGATCCAAGATGGCTTTGAAACTATCAATAATTTATCTGTTTGTATTTTTGTGTATTTTGTATACTGCCTTAATCGAATTTGGGAAATTTGCCTTAGTGTCATTGCAGCGTAGTTACAACTGGAGCAGACACGTCGTCGCCACAGTCCAGCGCCGGTTGACGACGGTTTTTTTGGGGGCGGGGGGGGGATGGGGAGAGGGGGCAGGGGAGGGATAAATTTTATTTAATTTTGCTAATTCGACTCGTTCTTCTCGATTTCCAACTGCCGAGGTATCTCTAACGTGCGCAACGTGCACACACGCCGTCCGAGTTTTTCTTCCTTATCCAAGAAGACTAGGTGCTCAATCCTACATACCATATGATCAGGAACAGGAAAATATGAGAAAAATTCCAAAATTCCAACATACCTGCACCGACTGGGATTCGAACTCGGTACCTTTGGCATGTGAGGCGAGCACCTTGCCTCTATACCACAGTGTCCCCGTGTAAATCATGCAAGTACATTCCACACGACCTGTAACGTTCCTTAAACTTGTCCTCTGTTGCAGGCTTGAGCTGTGAAAGACGAACTATCGGAAATGGTTTTGCATGTCGCCGTTCCTCCATTGGTGGCGACTGCCAGGCTTCAGGAGAGCTCTGCCGGCCTGGAATAACCAAGTGTTGTGGACGTAAGCAATCATTATAAGACTAACTGTTGGCTGCCTAGTTTAAGTTTCTGGCTACGGACCGTAACATAATAGGAAAATAGTTATGAAACTGCCACATTAAGGTCCGTATCTTGAAAGTTACGCTGGGCAGCAAACTGTGCAATGTTAGTGGACGTATTTGTGTTCATCATGCTCTTTTTTCTTAATAAAAAAAAAGCATTTGTCTCCATTTTAATACATACAGTGAAATGAGGCAAAACAATAACTACAAAGTTTTCTTAACCCTCTTGCTGCCAAGGGTCCCGATATATCGGCCCATCATATATGGCAGTAATTGCCGCACGGACGATATATCGGCCTCGCCGTTTCACGCTAAACTACCGCGAAGCCGATGCATCGGCTGACTTTGATCCAGCACATTTTGTACTCTGTAGCGTCCCACTAGTTGAACGATCGATATTTTTCTCCCCCCTGCATGGCGAGTCTCACCCGGCGACCTTCCTCCCCCCCTTTCGCCAGCAAGGCCGGTATTTCCCTTTGAAGTCTCGCTGTGTGGCTTGTTTGTTTCACTGTAGAAAATCTAGAGGGTCTGGAAAATACTGCAGTGTCCGAGATTACGCTAGGTCGACCTTGAGTGATGTAATTCTGTGACGTGTCTGTGTACGATTGGGTGGCTTGTATGTGTCCCGAACGATCTAGGTCTGTCTCGTGCTTATGGGGCGGTTAAGCCGCTTCCTGAACGTTCCTGGACAGAATATATATAAGGAGGGCCAGGCGAGAAGGAGTGGTGCAAGGTGGGGGACAAGGTGGTCTAGAGGCAAGGTGCTCGCCTCTCATGCCAAGGGTCCCGGGTTCTAAACCCGGGCAGTGCAGGCATGTTGGAAAGTGGATTTTTTCTCATATTTTCAGGTCCCTGGTCCTATTGGGGGGTAGGATCGAGTAGTTCTTGGAAATTGGATTTTTCTCATATTTTCAAGTCCCTGGTCCTATTGGGGGGTAGGATCGAGTACCTAGTCTTCTCGGATAAGGACGAAAAAATTCGGAGGTCCCGTGTGCACGTTGCGCACATTAAAGATACCTTGGCAGTTGGAAATCGTAAAGAGCAGGCCGAAAGGCCGCTGCCCGGGCAAAATTGAAATTAATAGATTAAAATTTATCAATATCATCTCTCCCCTCCCCCCCCCCCCCCCCCCCCAGAACAAGAAATAATAAAACAAGTAAAGTGAGGTGTAAATGCCAAGGGCAGCGAACCTCCTAAAATAAAGACCTCAAATCTAGGAGTGGTGCAAATCGTGGGTGCAAATCGTAGGTGTGCAAATCCAGTTATAGTTAGTAGTGTGTCTTCCCGGCTAGCTAGGAGTAAGTAACTTGTGGATATCAGCTCTTGTTTACAGTTATTAAACGTTAGCATTAATTGTTCATCGGATCCTGTTATTTATTTCTACAACAGTTCGAGACAGTTTCGTTTTTTTAAGGGGTAGACGATCAGTTCATCTGACTCTCCCCATCTGCGACCTAGTAGTCGGGAACGTGGACGGAGCGAAGGACCCGTACGACCCTGATACTGAGGTGATGGTAGGAGCGGTGACCACGAGGGCCCAGGAGAAGAGGAAGGACCAGTCTACGTCGCTGAGGGTGCCGAGGGCAGAACGGCACGCGGTAGTGGATAGGAAGGAACTCATCCGACTCCAGGAAGAAGACGAAGACCTCAAGAAGTTGGGGCAGAAGAAAAATCCGACCAATAGAGGCAACAAGTCCGTACAATTCGAGAGACACGGAGGTGTACTGTACCAGATTTATAAGGACATAAGACAGGCCACGATTACAAGACAAGTGGTACTACCCGAGAAACTGAGGGAGTATGTACTGAGCGTTGCCCATGATTCTATCGTCGGAGGACATCTCGGCGTGAAGAAGACGAAGGACAGGGTGATGAGCAATTTTTATTGGCCTGGTATCGAAGGTGACGTCGCGAGATACTGCCGCCCATGTGACATCTGCCAGAGGACAGTGAACAAGGGAGCGACTCCTAGGGTGCATTTGCAGAGTATGCCAGTGGTAGACGTCCCATTTAGGAGAGTGGCCGTGGACCTGGTAGGACCTATTGACCCCCCAAGTGAAGGCGGACATCGGTATATCCTGGTATACGTAGACTACGCTACTCGTTACCCTGAAGCGACCCCCTTGAAAAAGATTGACGCGGAGACAGTAGCAGAAGCCTTAGTAAATATCTACAGCCGTTTGGGTGTGCCCGAGGAGATCTTATCTGATCAAGGGACTCAATTCATGTCGGACGTCATGAAAGAAACGAACAGACTACTGGGGATTCGACAGTCGACCACCACAGTCTACCACCCTATGTGCAACGGGCTGGTGGAGCGATTTAACGGCACACTGAAGAAGACCTTGAGGCGACTGTGCGCGGAGCAACCTAAGCAGTGGCACCGATACATTAACCCGCTGCTCTTCGCGTATCGTGAAGTTCCCCAAGAATCGACAAAGTTCGCCCCATTCGAGTTGCTGTATGGAAGAACGGTGAGAGGACCGATGCACATCTTGCGAAAATTATGGACCAAGGACGTAGAGGAGCCGGAGACAAAGACCAGTTACCAGTACGTCATGGAACTACGCGAGCGGCTGGAGGACACGTGGAAGTTAGCGACGGAAGAGCTCTCAAAGGCACAAGGTAGACAGAAAACCTACTACGACCGGAAGGCGCGAGAGAGGAAGTTCCGCCCTGGCGACGAAGTTTTAGTACTGCTGCCGACAAACGCCAACAAGCTCTTAGTCCAGTGGAAGGGACCATACAAGGTAGTCTCGGTTGTCGGCGTCAACGACTACAAAGTCAAGATGGGTGTGAAAGAGAAGACATTGCACGCTAACCTTCCCAAGAGGTATATCCCCAGGACTACACCAGCGACGACGCAAGCAGCGGCGGCGGCAATGGGACCGGCATCTGTCGTGACCGAGATGTGTGAGATGAACGACGGCAGGAGCGACACCACACCTGGAGATGTCGACGCTATGATGGACTACGATGGTGATGGTGCTGGGACTGTGCTGGCAGAGGACGACGTGATGGACGAGAGTCAACCTGTAGAGTCAGCTGGCATGACAGTCATCGAGGACTGCGACCTGGAAGGCGACAACGGTGGAACGACGGAGGACCTTGCCGACCTAGGGAGCTGGGACCAGAAGGAAGGCTACGAAGATGTCCAGTATGGAACGCAGCTGACGCCGGAACAACGTCAACAACTCGGCGACGTGGTGAAGGAGTATCAACGCATCTTCACCAATCTCCCCGGATGCTGCCAGTTAGGCGAACATTGTATTGACCTGACGTCAGAGGTACCTGTTCGGCAACGACCATACCCGGTGCCCTATGCTATGCGCGACTCCTTGAAGGAGGAGCTCAGCACCATGGAAAGGTTGGGAATCATACGCAGGAGCTCATCAGCTTATGCTTCACCGGTTGTTGTCGTCAAGAAGAAGGATGGATCCAACCGAGTCTGCATCGACTACAGGAGGCTGAACAAGATCACTGTATTCGACCCTCATCCGACAGCAGCCCCATCGGAAGTGTTCCAGAGTCTGTCGAGAGGAAGAATATTCTCTCGGATCGACTTGAGCAAGGGATACTAGCAAGTGCGAGTCCGGGAACAAGACATTCCCAAGACAGCGTTCGTCACCATGGGCGAACACTATGAATTCACCCGGATGCCCTTGGGGATGATGAACTCAGGAGCTACACTGAACAGGATCGTGAAGCCATTGATCCAGGAACTGAACAATGTGACAGCGTATGTGTGTCACAAATCCCAGACTGGGAGATGTAATAGTTTATGACAGGACGACAATCACGAACAAACAAGTTTAACACTTAACAAAACACCCCATCAGACTCACACATTTATTAAACATAATTATACATATAATAGCGCAATTACATACATTATATTATCGAAATGAACTGCCGTACAACGGCCTTATTCTCACACACACTCTCCCTCGGATCCACAATCCGGTAGTTACTCCTAAGGCACTTCGGCCTCAGCCTCTCCCCTCAGGGTCTTAATAGTACATTAATGATTCACTGGCACCGCAGTCTCTCAACATCACCTTCCTATTGCCATACAACTTATCAGTTCACTCGCCCATCATCATGGCAATAATATAGTATCTCATTCACTCTCATATCTACGTCCCTGTCCGTGGCCTGACTGCCACGACTTTATGTGCTTCTACTGTCCTGCACTGACAGCCTCACTTCTGGCCTATGTGTGGCCTCCGGCCCTATGCTGGCCTATCACTTGTGCTCATCGAGGTGGCTCTTCGGCCCGTCCCCGACACCTACAAGAATAACATTACATTGGTATAATACCCTACCATTCCTATTCACCCCACCTCTCCTTACAATCCATGAAGCGTACACACACTAGTTCACCTTTCACTCACCACACATCTTACGGTAACACACCTCCATCGGAGTACACACTACTCACTCGCGCTACAAATCCATGAACTCACTTTCATCTATCGCTCATGGCGCACATTGCTATATCCAATATCAAGGACTTCCACATTCCTCACATATACTTATTCACATCATGGTAATAGACGAATATAATATAATACATCAATCATAATAATCAATCAACGTTCTACATACCAGTCATTACTGGAAAGACTCTTCCACTAGTCTTCTCGACTGCTCCCTTTCCGCCCGATGGGCTCTTATTCACAGGTCCGCTCCGTCGGACCTTCTAACTTGCAGTGATAGTAATATCGCGCTTTCGCCTCATTCAGACCCTCCCACTACTCACAACAGCACGCTTAACTTACTTGTCTCCTGTGAGCCCTTCTTACTCTACACCCGCTCTGTAGCAATCCCCTTAATTGCACTCACTCCACTCGTGACAATGTGGACGACCTGCTGATCCATACAGAGACATTCGACGAGCATGTGAAGGCTCTCAAGGAATTGCTACAGAGGATGGACCAAGCTGGATTAACTGCAAGACCATCCAAGTGCCTGATTGGAACGTCTGAAGTGGACTTTGTTGGACACTCAGTGGGAAAGGGTATGATTGGTCTGTTAGAAGAAAATGTGTGTAAGGTGCGAGATGCACCCAGACCCACCACTAAGAAGGAAGTGAAAGCATTTTTAGGACTGGTGGGATATTACCAAGAATTTGTACCTAACTTTGCAGCGATTGCAGCACAACTGTCTGATTTGCTTAGAAAGGGTCAGCCCAATGTAGTTCAGTGGGAAGAAGTGCAGGAGAAAGCGTGCGCTTCTCTGAAGAATGCCATTGTTTCCAAACCCATGTTATGTTTGCCAGATTTTTCAAAGGAATTTGTCTTAGCAACTGATGCATCAGACCGCGGGTTGGGTGCTGCTCTAATGCAGGAATATGAGGGAAAGTTGTATCCTGTGGCATACGCCAGTCGTAAGCTATTGACTCGTGAGACGAAATATTCAGTCTCAGAGCGAGAATGCCTAGCCATTGTTTGGGCTGTGAAGAAGTTTACTTTGTATTTGTATGGTAAGGAGTTTGTGCTCCAGACTGACCATAGGTCATTAGAGTATTTGAATTCTGCCAGATTTGACAGCCCAAAGCTATTGCGATGGAGTCTATTTTTACAGTCATATCGATTCAGGATTAGGTATGTCAAAGGCAAGGAAAATGTCGGCGCCGACTTCCTGAGTAGAGTGTTTTGAATAGTACAAGTTCAGTGAGATGTATTTTACCCAGAGTTTTGCCTGTTAAATACGTTTCTGGGATGACTGTATTGTACTGTAATGGTATATTTGAATGAGTATTGAATTATTGGCCGGCAGAGAGCCACTATGTCCTAGTCATGTTTTGATCTTGTATCATATTTACATTATTTGTTACCAATGGGACTTAATGTAATTTTTTAAGAAGGTAACCCAAATGGGAACTGCGAGCAAGCAGTGATTTTGTATGTTGCATTGATGTAATTTACGAGTGGCCTAGGCTTAGGCAGTATCGGTATTGCTTTGTTTGGTCTCATATAATGAAGTTAGACCCTGATCAGTGGTCGATATGTGTTGGCATTTTTGCCATTGTTCATGCACCTTTTAGGAAAATCATTGTTATGTACAACGTTTATATGCTATGGTTCGTGCACGAAGCATTGTGTATTGGATGGCCATCGTTCACCATTGTATGATTTTTAATAGTATCATTGACCATCGTTTCACCACAGTGGTGGTAGTATATTATGTATAATAGTAGGTCTACTGTTGACCATGGTTTTGTAATGGTACTGCAATGATATTGTAATGAGATTGTATTAGTGTTATAAGGATACTATGGTTATTTTATTGTACTTAGGATATTGGGAAGGCACCTAGTACATTATTAGCAATGTCTATTGTAAGATTGGAGATGATAAGTATTCTATGATAGTGTAGACGCTTTATGGTGTAGATAGTTGAAGAATGTTCAACTTAAATTGGGGAGTTGTGTAGCGTCCCACTAGTTGAACGATCGATATTTTTCTCCCCCCTGCATGGCGAGTCTCACTCGGCGACCTTCCTCCCCCCCTTTCGCCAGCAAGGCCGGTATTTCCCTTTGAAGTCTCGCTGTGTGGCTTGTTTGTTTCACTGTAGAAAATCTAGAGGGTCTGGAAAATACTGCAGTGTCCGAGATTACGCTAGGTCGACCTTGAGTGATGTAATTCTGTGACGTGTTTGTGTACGATTGGGTGGCTTGTATGTGTCCCTTGGTTTCAAGGCTGTCACAGCCGGGGGTGGCTGAGGGGATAAGCTCCCTCTGCCTATAAAGTGCTCCCATATGGCGTGCGTCTCTTATAGCCTCTGGCAGTCGAGTCCAGCTCTTAGCCTTCCCGTGTGGCTTAGATATAGGTCCGGCGAAACTGTTCCTACCGATAAGAGAAGGGGCAAAGGCGGGTAACTGGCGCCTCAAAACCAGATGCTTCGGGCAGCTGGGGCTCGTCAGCCATGGTCGGCAGCTCAGATAGGAGAAGGAAAACTCTGATCTCAAACCTCCGCTGCCTTGCGGCAACACCCCAACATGGGAAAGGCTAAGGGAGTAAACCCCTACAGAAAATCCGGAGCTGGAGTCCCTAAGGCGGCTGACTTCTCTCGTCATCACCGGCAACTCCTGCGGCGCAGCTGAACCCAAGCTGTATTGACCTCGTCATTCCCTCGGGCCCACTAGCTGCGTGGAGAGGGGGGGGGTTCTGCTACATGGGCAACAGCTGATCCTCCACAAAACCCTGCCCAGGTTTTGTAGCTCCACTGGAGAGGACACTCCAGCGTCATCGAAAGATGCCGGCACAACACGGGAGGGGGCAGTCACAAGCTCCTCTGATTGGCGAAGGAAATGAGCGCCAGGGGTCCCCTCCGACGGTGGGAGAAGTCATCGCACTTCACTGGACAGCTACCGCCCGCCTCAAGCTGGGCAGCCCCCAGCCAGTAAGGTGCTGTCCCGCCGTGGCTTACCTGCCTCACTGGGTGCGTGGGGAGTAGAAAGAAATTTCGAAAAGTTGGCCAGAAAACCCTCGCACCAGACAAAAAGAAAAGAAAATCAACGAAGTCCCCAGCTCTTCGTATTGCAAGCTGGAACGTTAGGACCATGTGTCCTGGTCTCTCTGCAGACCTAAAACAAATCGATGATGCCAGAAAGACCGCCGTCATCGACAGAGAACTATCCAGGTTGAACATCGACATCGCCTGCCTCCAGGAGACCCGACTGGCGGACAGTGGAACCATCAAGGAAGCGAACTACGCCTTTCATTGGCAAGGGAAATCCTCGGATGAACCTAGCCAGCACGGTGTTGGCTTCGCTGTCAAAAACGCACTCGCCCGCCACGTTGAGCCCCCCACATCGGGCTCTGAGAGAATACTTGTGCTCCGGCTACTAACATCATCAGGCCCAGCCAGCATAGTCAGTGTGTATGCTCCAACTCTCTATTCCACCCCTGAGGAGAAAGACCAGTTTTATCAGGCACTAGATGAAGTCATATCTAGCATACCCAGCACCGAAAGCCTCTACCTATTGGGAGATTTCAACGCCCGAGTGGGGGCTGACCATGAGGCATGGCCTACTTGCCTAGGAAAGTTTGGAAGGGGCAAGATAAATGAGAATGGCCAGAGACTGCTGGAACTCTGCTGTCTACGCAACCTTTGCATAACCAACACCTTCTTCAAATGCAAAGATATACACCAAGTGTCTTGGAGACACCCGCGCTCCCGCCACTGGCACCAGCTTGATCTAGTCATCACCAGACGCTCGGATCTTGCCAGCGTCCTCCTGACCCGCAGCTACCACAGCGCAGACTGCGACACTGATCATGCCCTCATCGCCTGCAAAATGCGTGTAAAATTGAAAAAGTTGCACCACTCCAAGAAGAAGGGCCGCCCCCGCATCAACACCTGCTGTGCTAAGAATCCAGAGAAAACACAACAGCTTGTCTACACACTGGAAGAAGCTCTCATGGCTGAAACACCAGCTGACGACACCATTGACTCCCAATGGACCCACCTCCGCGATATCGTGTACAACTCCGCTACCACTGCCTTCGGGAAGAAGGAGCGGAAAAACGCGGACTGGTACGAAGCTCACTGGGAGGAAATGGAGCCTGTAACTGAGGCAAAGAGGAAAGCCCTTCTGGCCTATAAAGTCATGCCCAAACCAAGCACCCTACAAGCCCTCAGAACTGCTAGAAACAAGGCTCAGCAGACCGCTCGCCACTGCGCCAATACTTACTGGCGCAACCTCTGCAGCAGCATTCAGTTGGCCGCTGAAACAGGAAATGCGAGAGGGATGTATGACGGCATTAAACAGGCAATAGGCCCGGCGCCTACCAAGACGGCCCCCCTCAAGTCCAAGACTGGTGAAACCATCACAGACCAAGAGCAGCAAATGAAGAGGTGGACCGAGCACTATCTCGAGCTGTATGCGACGCAAAACAGGGTTACAGACTCCGCACTTAATGCCATCCCAGATCTGCCGACAATGGAGGAGCTAGACACCACCTACTGTGGAAGAGCTCAGCAAAGCCATAGATTGCCTTGCATGCGGGAAAGCTCCAGGAAATGATGGCATACCACCTGAGGTTTTAAAGAGCGGGAAACCTGCTTTGCTCCAGCCACTGCACAGCCTGCTCTGTCTCTGCTGGGATCAGGGCTATGTTCCTCAGGACATGCGGGACGCCAACATAATCACTTTGTACAAGAACAAAGGAGACAGGAGCGTCTGCAATAATTACAGGGTAATATCTCTTCTCGGCACTAGCGGGAAAGTATTCGCACGCGTCGTCCTGGCGCGCATACAGACCCTCGCCTCCCGTATCTATCCAGAGTCTCAGTGTGGTTTCAGGGCCGGCCGCTCAACGGTAGACATGATATTCTCCTTACGACAACTGCAGGAGAAGTGCCAGGAGCAACAAACGCCGCTCTTCATCGCCTTCGTTGATCTGACAATGGCGTTTGACTTGGTTAGTCGAAATGGACTCTTTAGCCTGCTTAAAAAGATTGGCTGCCCCCCGCACCTACTCGCCTTGATCATCTCTTTTCATGAGAACATACACAGCACAGTCTGCTATAACGGTGTGACATCCGAGGCCTTCCCAGTCAACAGTGGAGTGAAGTAGGGATGCGTCCTTGCACCAACACTCTTCGGCATTTTCTTCTCAATGCTACTTCAGTATGCCTTCAAGGACAGCAGTGAGGGTGTCTACATCCACACAAGATCTGATGGCAAGCTGTACAACATCGCTCGCCTCCGCGCCAAAACCAAAGTCACAGAAGTACTCATTCGTGAGATGCTCTTTGCTGACGACGCGGCACTAACATCGCACACTGAAGACGGTCTACAGCAGCTGGTAAATCGACTTGCTTATGCCTGCAAGGAGTTCGGCTTAATCATCAGCCTGAAAAAGACCAACATCATGGCACAGGGTAATGATGTTGCACCCACTATTGCCATCGACGGACACGCTCTGGATGTTGTTGAAAACTTCGTGTATCTAGGCTCCACCATTTCCAGCTCCCTTTCAATTGATGCGGAGATCAGCAGCAGGATCGCTGAAGCAGCGTCGACAATGGCCAAGCTGAACCAGAGAGTCTGGGACAATCCAAGCCTCACCATAAAGTCCAAAATGTGCGTCTACCGGGCTTGCGTACTCAGCACGCTTCTTTACGGCAGCGAGGCATGGACTACCTACGCGAGACACGAGAGAAAGCTAAACAGCTTCCACCTGAGATGCCTGCGTCGCATCCTCCTTATTAAGTGGCAGGATAGAACCACCAACGTTGAGGTACTGGAGCGTGCCAACATGACAAGCATACACGCAACACTCCGCGAGAGACGCCTTCGGTGGCTCGGCCACGTCAGGCGCATGGATGCAGGCCGCCTTCCCAAAGACCTTCTCTATGATGAATTGACAGAGGGCTCACGCGCAATTGGGCGACCCAAACTCAGATACAAAGACGTCTGCAAAAGGGACCTAAAACACTGCCTTATCGACATCCCCACATGGGAGGGCCAGGCTGAGGACCGAGCTGGCTGGCGGCTCACCGTCAAGCGTGGCACGAAAACATCAGAAGAGGCAGACAGATCAACCGCCGCTGCTAAACGATCTAGGCGGAAGGAAAACAGGGAAAACAGCCAACAACCCCAGCAAAAAACATCATTCATCTGCTCCAGATGTGGCAGAGATTGCCACTCAAGAATCGGCCTGCACAGCCACACACGGAAGTGCAGCTAAACAACCTACGGACGCCACACCATCGTCTCTCGTAGACGGAAGGATGCCGACGATGTGTCCCGAACGATCTAGGTCTGTCTCGTGCTTATGGGGCGGTTAAGCCGCTTCCTGAATGTTCCTGGACAGAATATATATAAGGAGGGCCAGGCGAGTAGGGGTGGTGCAATGGGGGCCAATAGCACTATGCTGAGGCCCCCGAGAAACAAAAGAACTCATCGTAGGAGTGGTGCAAATCGTGGGTGCAAATCGTAGGTGTGCAAATCCAGTTATAGTTAGTAGTGTGTCTTCCCGGCTAGCTAGGTGTAAGTAACTTGTGGATATCAGCCCTTGTTTACAATTATTAAACGTTAGCTTTAATTGTTCATCGGATCCTGTTATTTATTTCTACAACAGTTCGAGACAGTTTCGTTTTTTTAAGGGGTAGACGATCAGTTCATCTGACTCTCCCCATCATAACGTGCTGAAATTTGCATCAACTGTTACATACTCCTAATTGTATACTACTCCCTATTGTCTTTCTACCCGATAATCCACTGTACTGGTGGTCTAAAGGAAGGAAGGGCGTTTGGACTTGGCAGCAAAGGGGTTAAAATACCACAACGTTTCTGCATTCACCATCTCTTTTCCCACGTCAAGCACTATGTCTACTGTTATCTCCATGGCTATTTTTCCTCATCGTAATTTAGTAGGTAGACAGTGGGAGAGAGAGAGAGGGCGGGGGATGAAGATAGGGATGGAGACAGAGAGAAAGAGAAACAGAGAGACAGAAGGACGGCTGATGGATAGATGGATGAATGGACGGACAGACAGACAGACTGACGGACAGACAGACAGTCAGATACATAGATAGATAGATAGATAGATAGATAGATAGATAGATAGATAGATAGATAGATAGATAGATAGATAGATAGATAGATAGATAGATAGAGAGAGAGAGAGAGAGACAGAGATAGATAGAAACAGACAGACAGAAGCAGACAGACAGACAGACTAGCTCATTTATTAAGGAATTGATATGTTCATTAAATTAATTGGCCGTTCGATCTTTATCCCCAGTTTTGACCTGCAAGAGAAAGCTGATGGGTAACGGCTATATCTGCAGGATATAAAATGAAACTTCACCATCGTCCAACGATCAGTACCGTTCTGCTTTCTATTAAGCTATACTTGGATTTTTCTGGTGCTTTAACTAGCAACAGTACGCTCACTTGATGCATTCGTATCATTAGTATACTTACAGCAAACCTCTAGAGAAATTAAAAACTGTACTGATGTGAAATATTATGTGTGCCTCAAATTTATTCTATAACTGTGCCCATGAATATAGTCAAAGTTATGAAAAAGTGAGCCTTATCAGGTCGCTGAGGATGGTGTCACCTGCCACAGAACGATATCGTTCTGTTATATTATTCTATCTGTCGTCTGGCTCCATCCTAGCACAATGTCAGTGTTGTCGTGTCGACGTGCTTTCTCCAACGTCAAACTTAAATTTGTCACAGAACATGCGCTTCCCCTAACGTTCACGTAACTAGTTCTCATAACAGCGGCAAAGTCTGCCTCACAGTTTTGATGACGTAAATGAAACAAAGCAATAAATATTATTATATTATATTATATTATAACCTGAATTAAGAGCTTTGTAGCCTCGCAAAATGTCAATGCGTATCATAATAAAATACACGTTTTTGTTGCTGTTGTTTTGTAATGCCTTCAGTCAGCCTTTGAAAATCAAGACAAAACAACGAATTCCAGTAGAGTTTGGTGAAGGTATTGACCTCTATAAGACTCGCTAACTGAAAATTCCCAGGGTAACTAGGGATTGTTTCCTAACCTGAAATTGTCCACAAACGATGTCCTTTTAGAATTTCACATATCTGGGATGATGTGGTTATATTTAGGTACTCAGCAAAAAAAGGTAAATAAGCACTTCTCGATTCGCTTCAAAAATTTGCTAAAGGAGAATATCTTTGAGAGAAAGAAAAAAAAATTGATTATGGCTTCAACTGCAATATAAATTCCCACAGTTTCGATGGTATCTCCTGACACTCTGCGTAAAAATACTTCTATCACAGCATATAAAATTTGTGGTCTAACATTACCTTTTTTGTGTGCATTTTACTAAGCCCTTAGTGGTTTCCAAATGCTCGCCAAATCTGGACTGTTTCACTTCAGGTGAGACAAAGGTAACCCAAAACCAACCAATTTGAACATAAATTAAGAACGTGCGCCCAAACAGACCGTGAAGGGCGCAAAGTGGCCGTTATCGTGCCGACGCGCCTTGAAACCAGAACTCGAACTCAAATAGGACAGAATTAGTAGAAAATAGCCGTCCCGTTTGAAGTATTTAAACAAGCCGTTGGAGACAGGGGTTTACTGGATGTTACCCATCTAGAAAGTCCAGGGTTCACAGGACGAAAAAAAAGATAATGTGTTTACTACAGCGAGAGGATCCGTCATTGATATGCTCAAATCCTTAGATCTTATGAAACAAGCATTCTGATTGGTTACAATGCCAATGACATTTCTATCTCAATTCGCCTTTTTCACTATTATACTGTCGGGCCGATGATTGGCCCCATCGAACAGCCAATTGTAAAATAATTGGGCCGATCGTCAGTCATGTCGTCTTTTAAGGGTTAAAAGAAAGAAAATTTAGGGTAGCGTTGTTTTTACAGCTTATAAACAAAAAGCAGCCACAAATGCCGCCTAAGCTGTTAACCATTAAAAATTTTAAAGAAAGAAAGGTAAAACTCCATTTCTTCTTTATTCATCTATGTGAAAACATCACGAAAGAGCTGCAACCTCTATGTAATATACAAATGTTACAGATATGTAGATAAATTTAATGAACATTACCATATTAGGCTGTGTGTAAATCCATTTAAAGGGAAACCGCCAAAAAGGTACGAGATGCTGAGATAACTCAACATGGAAACTGAAACAATGGATAATGCTAGCTTTTGGGGGCGGAGGTTTATCACACTCAGTGGTCTTGACTTTAAGCCACTTTTGGCTAATTTCACCCTCATTTTCCCAGTCAGTGAATCGAAGACTGAGATGACTTAGTAGATAGACGCCGGTGACATCAAGTACCCAGGGGACATTGCATCTAATGGGGCAATAGATTTGTAATGAGACATGTCATGTGTGACAAATGGCTGTCTGGTCTATCTGTCTACACAATCTCTCGCCTTACCGGATACAGGGAAATCGTTTCCCTTGTCTTTCCCATACCCTCCCACACCTCCTCGGGCAATATCTATGGGAGGTTTCGTGTAAATATTTTAACCCTCATCAGATTGCCTCTCGTATGCATATCAGTCACATCTACGAGAAAATCTTAAACCCCCACCCCCTCCAACCCCCACTCAATTAATGCATTTTGATAGCCAGGTTGGGGGTAGGGGTGGGAGAGAAACAATAAAGACAAGGGGACAGTGGCTGCCCATTCAAATTGCTGCCTTCATTCAAGATGTTCGGGGTAGAGTGGGAGACTGAGTGACATAGAGGATGAAAATTCTTCTGAAGCTTGAAATTATAAACAACAAAGGGAGGAGGAGGTTGGGTGGGAGGGGGGGGGGGAGGGGTACCCATCCAAATCTCTGCCTTGACTCAAGATGTCTGGGGTAGAGAGAGATGCTGAGTGACAGAGAAGATGAAAACTGAAGCTTAAACATCAACAACAGTATTTCTTTACACCCGGCACGTACATATTACTGTATCACATCATTGTTACTGAGAACTTGTTATGCTTTCTTTTTAATACTTACACTGAAGATGTTCCTATCAGTCCAGCTATAATTTTACCCTAGGCCATTTAAACAGTTAGTAAACTGGTTGCAAGATGAATGTAAAACAACAACAACACGTGGTTTAGAGGTAAGGTGCTCGACTCTCATGCCGAAGGTACCAGGTTCGAATCCCGATTGGTGCAGGCTTATTGGAATTTCGGGATTTTTCTCACATTTTCTTGTCTCTGATCCTATGGTAGGTAGTGTCTCGCACCTAGTCTTCTCGGATAAGGACGGAAAACTGAGAGGAAGTGTGTGCACGTTTGCGCACGTCAAAGATACCTTGGCAGTTGAACATCGAAAAGAGAAGACCGAACAGGCCGCTGCCCTTAGGAAAAATTAAATACAATGTATCCCTACCACTCCCTCTTCCGCCCCCGAAAAATAACAACCCACCGACTGTGAAGACGACATGTCTGTTCCAGTTGTAATTAGGCTGCAATGACACAAAGGCAAATTAAAGAAGTACACAAAATACCCAACAGCGACAAAAATATAAAACAAAATCAGTTAGAAAATCAGAAAAAATAAATATATCATAACAAACCCAAAAATAAATATCACAAGAACAACAAACTACTGGAGTACAACAAAAACACCAACTGGCCAGGCATTGTCAAAACAACAAAAACGGTGAAAATGAATTCAAAAGGAATTAACCCATTTATTTCAGTTTTATATCTACGACAAAATGTATTATTAAATATTTTCATGTCTAAGATCCGTAGTTAAACACTAGATTTATCAATTTCAATCTACAAGCTGTTTAAAAAATGACTTCTGATTTCGTGTCATTTCAACTCCTAATTTTCTTGCTCATTTTGGATTTGGATTTGATTTTGACATGCCATGACACCGTGGGAAAAAGAGGTAACTCAATTTCTACAGTTGTCGCCCCCGAGGGGAAAGATTTTCTGATGTTAATCAATCTCTGTTTGAATAAATTTAACTTGATGTGTTTTGTTTCCCCATTAATAACGATGTACCATTATTCAGATTTGTTTCTTTTGATGTCTCAGGGTGGGAAATGGTGATGACAAAAACCGCAATAAATTCAAATAATGTAGGTCTATGCGTATTATGGGATCATCGATGAGAAATACTACAGGACTAGTTATGATAACATACCCATGATAAACCCTGAATACAAATACCACACTGCCTTGTGTGTTGCTATGATAGCAAAGGCTATGGGAGTAAACCCAGACAGAAAATCAGGAGTGGAGACCCGAAGGTGGTTGTCAGGGAGAACTGCATCAAACTGGCTTCCAGCATCTCCTGCAGCCGGACTAGTTCCAAATGTATTGACCTGGTCTCTCCCTTGGGTTTAACTAGAATGGCAGAGAGAGGGGTGGTGCCTCTGGGCAAAGCACCATCTCTTAAAAATAGCCCAGTCAAGGCAGCAAAACGAGGAGGCGTTTGCTCGGGCTTGGCAAGCGTCTGTCTCTCCTCTATAAGCCCACCCATTTCCGATTTGGAGAGGACACTCCAGCCATCCGTTACGGATGGGCACAACACGGGAGGTGGCAGTTACCGGTGATAAGCTCAATCCATTTGGCGTACGGATGAGCGCCAGGGGTCCCCTCTGTCGGTGGGAGCGGCTTTTCAGCTGCATTGATCAACTACCGCCCGCCGTAACCTGGGCAGCCCCCAGGCAGTTGGGTGTTGTTCCGCCACGTCAGCCTGCTTCATAAGGTGGTTGGAGCTAGACCAAAAGTCAAAAAGCTGACGTAAAGTGTGCACCTGGCAAAAACAGAAAAATACTAAAACTTGGTACCTGGAACGTCAGAACAATGCGCCCAGGCTTGCAACAGCAAGATCTCACTAATATTGACTCCATCAGGAAATCCCAAATTATTGATCGAGAACTTCAGCTACTAAACATCGACATCGCTGCCCTTCAAGAAACTCGACTTCCCGACTCCGGGTCAGTCAAAGAAGAAAACTACACCTTCTTCTGGCAGGGCCTTAGCAGCGAACAGCCGAGAATCCACGGCGTGGGCTTCGCCGTAAAAAACTCCCTTATCAATTCGATCGCAACTCCAATTGGAGTGTCAGAACGCATCATGACACTCAGACTGAACACCCGGTCTGGTTTTACCAACATTATCTGTGTCTATGCCCCAACACTTACCTCCTCTGACGAAACCAAAGACATTTTCTACGAGGCATTGCAGAGGACTCTCCATAACATCCCTCTCACCGAAGGCCTGCTAATTCTGGGTGACTTTAACGCTCGAGTGGGAGCAGATCACTCCGCATGGCCAAAGTGCATTGGGCACTTCGGCATTGGCAACATCAACGAAAACGGGCAGCGCCTTCTGGAGCTATGCTCCGTAAACTCATTATGTGTTACAAACACGTACTTTGACCTTAAGAGATGCCAAAGAACATCATGACGCCATCCCAGGTCTGGCCATTGGCATCAATTAGATCTTATTCTCTCAAGGAGGAAGAGTTTGGGCTGTATAAAAATAACTCGTTCCCTCCACAGTGCTGACTGTGACACCGACCATGCACTGGTAGTCAGCAAAATCAAAATTTCGGCCAAGAAAATATACAGATCAAAAGCCCCTTCAATCCCTAAGATCAATGTAACAGCAATCAGAGATGAATCAAATAGAAAGTCATTTGAAAAGTTATTTGCTGAAAGCATGGATGTCACCCAATGTGACTCGGTAGATGAAACATGGAACACTCTCAGTTCAAAAATTCATGACTGTGCCATCAAGTCTTTTGGACAGCATAAAGTTTCAAACAACGACTGGGTAGCCCAGAACAGCGAAATTCTCCTACCTCTCATTGAGCAAAAGAAATCTGCTTTCAATGAGTATAACAAAAATTGCAATCAGAGTACAAAAACTTGTTTGAAAAATGCAAAAGCTAAACTTCAGCTGGAGGTAAGACGTTGCGCCAACAAATACTGGACAGACTTGTGTAACAGCATACAAGAGGCAAATGAAAAGGGAGATATGAAAACCGCCTTTAGTCAGATGAAAGTAGCCCTTGGGCCAATCATCACCAAAAGCGCCCCACTTAAGTCTGTAAATGGTGAACCCATCACAGATAAAAATGAACAACTGAATAGGTGGGTAGAGCATTACTCTCTGTTGTATTCAACTGAGAAAAATATTCCACCAGATTTTGAGGAACACCTCCAAAAACTGCCAATAATGGCCGAACTTGACGCTGAACCTTCCTTAGTCGAGCTTTCCAATGCAATCGACCACCTGTCTGCTGGAAAAGCCACAGGAAGTGACAACATTCCTGCAGAGGTATTAAAAGACCTAAAAGGCCCACTATTACCACACCTGTATAATCTGTTACTGCAGTGTTGGAAAGAAGGCGTGATACCACATGATATGAGAGACGCCAAAATTGTCACACTTTACAAGAACAAAGGAGACAAAGGCGACTGCAACAACTATCGAGGCATATCCCTCCTCAGCATTACTGGAAAGGCTTTTGCTCGCGTCATCCTCTGCCGCCTTCAACAACTGGCGGAAAAAGTCTTAGCAGAAACACAATGTGGCTTTCGAAGCAAACGATCAACTATTGACATGATATTTGCACTTCGGCAAATCCAAGAAAAATGTAAAGAACAAAACAGGCCGCTTATAACATGCTTTGTGGACCTAACAAAGGCTTTCGACACCGTAAGCCGATCTGGCCTGTATGCAGTCCTTAAATCCATAGGCTGTCCACCAACATTGCTAAAACTTATTGCATCCTTCCACACTGACATGAGGGCATGTGTCAACTTTGAGGGCTGCACATCCAATTCATTTGCTGTAAACAGCGGTGTGAAGCAGGGATGTGTTCTTGCTCCTACCTTATTTGGTATATATTTTGCAGCCCTACTCAAGAATGCCTTTGGTCAATGTTCAGGTGGAGTACTTATTAACACCAGAGTGGACGGCTCCATTTTTAATGTTGCCAGACTAAAAGCAAAATCTCGTACAGAGCATATTATGTTACAAGAGCTCCTCTTCGCAGATGCTGCTGCAATCGTGGCCCACGATGAAACCACGCTCCAGGCTCTCATCAATAGCCTTGCCAAAGCCTATGACAAATTCATGCCAAAGATCAGTGTCTCAAAAACTGTAGTTTTGACACAAGGCTTGAGAAACTCCAACCCAATCATGCTGAATGGTTCTCCTCTGGAGCAAGTGGGAAAATTCTGCTACCTAGGCTCAACCATCAGTGGTAGCACAGACATAACAACTGAAATAAATGCCAGAATAGGAAAGGCGGCCACAGCTTTTGGCAACTCTCAAAAAGGGTGTGGAACAATAGCAAGCTGACCATCAAAACAAAGGTACTCGTGTACCAAACTTGCGTCCTAAGCACCCTGCTGTATGGCTCAGAGACATGGACCACCTACTCCAAACATGAAAGATCCCTCAACTCCTTCCACCTGCGCTGCCTACGCAAAATTCTCAAGATCAAGTGGCAAGACAGGATCTCAAATATCGAAGTTCTGAGCCGAGCCAACATTCCATCAACTCAGGCTCTCCTAGGCAAAAAAAGACTGCGGTGGCTTGGACATCTCCACCGTATGGAAAATGATCGCATCCCCAGACAAATTCTCTACGGGGAACTTGCTACTGGCAACCGACCCAGAGGTAGGCCACATCTGCGATTCAAAGACACTTGCAAGGTCACGATGAAAGCATTCAACATCGACCCCAATGAATGGGAGAACCTTGCAAGTGATCGAAGCAGATGGAGACAAAAATTGCGCAGTGGCACGCTCGCAATAGACTTCAAGGCAAAAGAAACATACCTGACAAAACGACAGAGGCGGAATGAAAACACTCGCCAAAGTGAACCCAAAAGACTGACCTGCAATCACTGCCATCGCACTCTCGGGTCAAACATTGGTAGAATAAGCCACGAGAGAAGCTGTCAGTCAAAGTGAAAGTGAATATTCTAGCTGCTAAGACCGTCTGTAAAGACGCTAAAGGCCATATAAAGTTATGATAATTCTAAAGATTGAAACCAACAATTTTGAAGGCTGGAAACAATACATTTTGGAGATCTACCCACACTAATGTCGACTACTTGTCTGTTAGTCATCAAGCTAAGTTATAACTGCCTACTAGAGAAATTAGTTTTCCAAACATGAGCAAAAAAAATATTAAAAAAAACTACTTCCGCGTGGACTTGAGTTTGAGTCCGAGTTTAGGTTTTACGACGCGTCGGCACAACAACAGCCACATTGCGCCCTTCACGGTCTGTTGGGTACACTTTCTTTGTTTATGTTTCGTATTCAGAGCTTTTAAGTATAGTATGGAATTAAATATAATTTTAACACATTGGGAGGCAATTGACGAAATATTATAAAAGCCACAGAAAAACGGTGGGGTCGCAGCAGGGCTACAAGCATTGTATCGTTTGGATATTATTTCTTACAAGGGGCTTTGCTACATACAACTTTTTCATTTTGCCCAATTTTGCCATTGGGAGACAATGTCTCTCAATTCATAATATATTATCAGACTCCCATCCTCCTTGAACGCTTTGCGCACGCTTCGAGAATGTGTTCTTTACGGATGGCCCTTAAGATAGGCTGATTGATAAGTTGATTTAAAGACTTTGATAGAAACTCTTCGCGACCTTAGTTCTTGTTAGTTCTGTCTCCATTTTCTGAAAACTGGAAATCGTTTAGTATGTAGAAGAGGGATACCAAATCCATACTTTGACACTTGTTTAAAATTTGTAGTGGCACTAATCAATCTGTTTGACTGTTCCGATTTAGTCTAACTCCTTATCATAATGGTAAAGCCACAAACGTTTAACGTCGAATTTCTCGGTTGCGCAAAAAGTGGAGCTGGAACAAAAAAAAAAAAAAAACCGTGTCTTGCAGACTGATGTTAGCCAGTTAAATCTAGCCATTAAGTTTACCACCATACTCGGTGAAAGGAAAAAACAATTAATGATGGGTTAAATTTCGCAGGTATTGGTTACATACCTATTAAATGCATGGACCTTGTACGAAAGTGCCCCTTTAGTTTGATGTAGTAAAACTTATGAGATATCATTATTAATACTAACAGATAGTCTGCACTAATGCAAACTCGCTTAAGGCAACACAGAACGTAGAAATGAAATCAATACCTGTGGTGCGCTGTAACTTTCATTGAAAAGATAAAGTCTATTTGTCACCTAGTTGGACTAAATCTGACAAGTAAACTCAAAGTTGAAACTTATGGGTATTTTGAACACTTTCTTAGTCCTTAAATCAACAAACTGTCCACATGGTTGTTAAAACCGTAAATGATAAATGTTATTTCAAATGACAAACGTAAAATAGTGTCAAAACCAAAATTAATATTAAAATGTGTAAGTAAATGTTCTTGACAAGCGAAGAATAGCAAAATACCATACAGACAAAGCCACGCTGACAAGTTGTGTTTGTACTGATGTCTAGCTGTGGGGCCTATAATGGATTGATCGTATCTCGGAGCTCAGGGAGGGAACTAATAAAATTATTATGTTTATAAAGCAGTTCAAGTCTATGCAAGATGAAACATACATTTTGAACGTCTTAAAACTGTATGTTGTTTCTTGTGAGACACTACCCAGCCAGCATCAATACGTAAATTTCCGTAGGGTTGGCAGCATTACCATAGGGGTGGGCTCCTTACATCATACGCGACGTCGGATCTAGGTAGGGACGATGTCAATCCTGTGAGCAAACGTCAGGTAAATCCTCTGCATCGGATTTCCATTGGATTGCTGGCTGGGTATCTATCTATCCGCCCAAGCCTTAAAAATGAAACGTCTAATGTGTACGCCCTATCACTGTATGTTATTTCTTGTCACACACCTATATAACCTATCTATCTGTTCAAGTTTGTAAGATGAAACGTATAATGTCTACAAGAGGTCTTAATACCGCGTATTTTTCCTTGTCGGACAATTATCTTTCTATCTGTCTATGCCTGTATGATGAAATGTATAACAAGTATGCACAAGAGGACTTAATATTGCATGCCATTCCTTGTCGGACTACTATCTATCCATTTTCCCAAGCTTTAAAGATGAAACGTATAAGGTGTCATTGCCTTAGTGTCATTGCAGCCCACTTACAACTGGAGTAGACACGTCGTCGCCACAGTGCAGCGCCGATCGGTGGTTTTCTTTTGTTTGTTTGTTTGTTTGTTGGAGGGAAGGGATACATTTTATTTAATTTTGCCCAGGCAGAGGCTTGTTAGGCCTGCTCTTCTCGATTTCCAACTACCAAGGTATCTTTAACGTGTGCAATGTGCACACAGGCTCTCCGAATTTTTTCGCCCTTATCCGAGGAGACTTGGTGCTCGATCCAACCTACCATGGGATCAGGAACCGGATAATATGAGAAAAATCCCAAATTTTCAACATGCCTGCACCGACCGGTATTCGAACCCGGTGTAGGATCCGGTTTGGTCCCCCCTTTGAGATGGTCCCCCGGGGGACCTTGCCAGAGCAGAAAATGTCCCCCGGGGGACCTTTTCAGACTAGAAACTGCTCTGAAAAGGGCCCCCTTCAGCGATCCAGCCTCGTTTTCGATTGGTCCCCCACTCGCTGAAGGGGGCCCTTAGTCTGAAAAGGTCCCCCGGGGGATCTTTTCTGCTCTAACAAGGTCCCCCGGGGGATCTTTTCTGCTCTAACAAGGTCCCCCGGGGGACCATCTCAAAGGAGGGACGAAACCGGATCCTACACCATTATCTTCTGCATGAGAGGCGAGCACCTTGCCTCTAGACCACCGTGCAAGAGATCCTAGGACTGTAATGTTACTCTTTGCAGGACAATTATTTGTCCATCTGTCTATCCCTGCAGCATGAAACGTACAGTACAAGGGAGCCTAAAACAGCATGTCATTCCTTGTCTGACGTTCAATATCAATCTGCCTGTCTGTCTGCCTGCCGATCTATTCATCTCGATATCAGTTGTTGTTTTTTTTTTACATCCCCTTTTCCTTTCAAATTTATTTCTCTCTGTTTTCTGCACTAGGTTGCTGCTGTTGTTATTTTTTTTTCGGGGGGGGGGGGGTTGTTAACCCTTCCCGTTGTTGTATAGCAAAGATTATAGCAGTGTGTCGCTAAATGCACTCATTTACTGGAACACTTTTTTTTTTTCACACCTGTCATCTGATGATGTCACGCGCCGCCTCTCCCGTGCTCTCTAGTGCAAACATCTTCAAATTGAATTGGCGGGATCATATTAACAACATCGGGGGCTCTTACAGAAAAAAAAACCCCGTTTCTTTTTCACCTTCCCGACATTAAAACTTGTCTCATGTTCTATAAACATATTACCGACACAATAGGGGGTTGTTTGTAAGGGTGTTTTTTTTCGTTGTTATCACCGTCGTGCTGAGTCTAGCGGCGGCGGCGGCGGCGGAATGAATTATGGAGCTTTTACGGTGAGATAACCCACACTGTTCTTCATTCAAATGAATTGTCGATCTTAGATTTACTTCTTGTAAGTTATATAGATCAGAATCGAGATGTGGAACGATCAAAGGTTACAATATTTATATTCCTGTCGCAGTGATGAATTTAACGTTAGGTTAAACTGTTTGTGATGTACGTAAGTGGTGGAAATGGGGCCATGACACTCGTTTGTATATCTATCTATCTGTCTGACTGTCTATCTGTCTATCTATCTATCTATCTATCTGTCTATCTATCTGTCTATCTATCTATCTGTCTATCTATCTATCTATCTATCTATCTATCTATCTATCTATCTATCTATCTATCTATCTATCTATCTATCTATCTATCTATCTATCTGTCTATCTATCTATCTATCTATCTTTCTATCTATCTATCTATCTATCTGTCTATCTATCTATCTATCTATCTATCTATCTATCTATCTATCTGTCTGTCTGACTGTCTGTCTGTCTGTCTATCTATCTTTCTATCTATCTGTCTGTCTGTCTGTCTATCTATATTTTATAGAAATAAGGCTTTGGCGTTATAAAACTATAAGTTAGTGACATTTTACCTGGACTAGTTTGCTTCTTGACCAGCTTCATTCAAACATGGCCTACATATCCTATTGTTCAGTTTACAATCCTGTAACTTTTTTGTTAAAAAAAAAAGGAAATAAATCGATACTTTTTAATTTTTTAAATTTTTTTTTAAACAAAATTATTTTTGTTTAGCTCAGACTGAAATACAGTTTGGAATGTATTTATTCAGTGCATGACTTAGTGATTACAGATAACTGAATAGATAAGCACATAGTTCAAAGAAAGGTATAAAGAGTAGATAGATGTTTATAATATGTACATAAGTAAATGGATTTAAAGTATACAAATAGATAGAAAAAAAAGAAAATAATCATATAGACTAGAAAAAAAATCTATAGAGAAGATAGCTGGGGGAAAAAAATACTTATATAGATAAACAGCTAAATAAATGCATAACTGTCTAAAAGGACTATCCTGGGGATTGGACCCATGATACTTTTTAATTCATTACCATAACTAAATGGGGTACTGGCTCTACCCAGACCCCCCCCCCACACACACACGCGCACACACGCCTTTTTCCACTAGTCTTTGTTTTATTCCATACCCTGGGATCAAGCCCACCCCCCCTCCACCCCACCCCACCCTCCCAATTATGACGACTTATCATCTCTTGACATTAAAGTCCTCCTGGTCAAAGCGAACCTGCAGTACACATTCATAAATAAAATATGAATGTCCTGATGTTGTAAGCCGTTGTCAGCGGTCATATCAAACAGATATTCTTGTGGCGATAAATACATAATTATGGGGGAAAAAATAATATTCTGCGCATTCATTATCTCATTATCGTATCATATACCGACATTTAAACGGTATTTTAATGACGAAGAATGAATTATAAATATGTGTGGTTGGCTATATTTTTTTTAATCAGCACAAAACCGCCCGTTTTGAACAAGCCACCCGTGAATTGCAAAGAATGGCTGATAAATTATGAAAAATATTCGCTCGACATTTTTTGCAAAGCGTTGAATGCGAACATATCCTGTTTTGCGGTTGTGCATATGTCAGTACTGGATATATTATCTTGAGGTGTTTTGTTTTTCATCCTCTACAATGGATTTGACTGCAAGCCTTTTGACTTGCAGTCCAGCCTGATATTTAAATAAATGATTGCTCTCCCTCTGAGTTCTGATGTCTTTAGGGTGCCAAACAGTTATGAGATTCCGAATTCGTAGGGGCTCGTGTGTGTTTGTGTGTGTGTGTGTGTGTGTGGGTGGGTGTGGGTGTGGGTGTGGGTGTGTGTATCTGTTTCGTAGTTTCTTCAGATCTGAAAGGATTTTTGTATATTGGTTTGAAATGATTTTTGTATAACTGTTTTATAGTGTCTTCAGTTTTTAAATGATTTTTGTATAACTGTTTTATAGTGTCTTCAGTTTTTAAATGATTTTTATATAACTGTTTTATAGTGTCTTCAGTTTTTAAATGATTTTAGTATAACTGTTTTATAGTGTCTTCAGCTTTTAAATGATTTTTGTATATCTGTTTTACAGTGTCTTCAGTTTTGAAGAGATTTTTGTGTATTTTTTTTATCTGTTTTATAATGTCTTCAGTTTTGAAAGGATTATCTTTTTCATCTGTTGCCAATTTTTGAAGTCTAGGGAATTCTTAATGTGCAGATTTAATACAAATGCTTTTCTTACCTAAGAGACAAGGAACAAAATTCCGCATACTTTAGGATCATACATAATTGTGACTTCTTGTTTATTTTTGTAGGGCCCAAGGCCTACTGAGACTGATACATACAACTTTTTCTTTTTGCCATAATTATTTTGACTCTGCCTCGGTCTTGTGGAGTTGAGCTGCACCATTTGCAGTTTTGCACCATATTATGGCCCATGGTAAATCCGGCAATGAAAAATTTCTGTGGTGCCTCCCTTCCCATTATGCGCTGAAAACGTACTTGTTTTGCTTAATGGTAAATCCAGCCCTGGTTTGATTTCAGGTCTTCTACAAGCAGAAAAGATGACCTTCGTACCAAAAAACGTTTTGCCTACAAATTGCATGGTCAGTAAGGCTGGCCGGTATTGCACTGCCTCGAGTCTGCTTTGCGTCGGTTTTCACTCAGACTTGAAACTTCCTTTGAATCAGCTAGCGAGACAAGCATGTTTGAGACTCACCAGTGCACACGGTCAAGTTTAACACCATGGTCCATAAAATAGAGGCAAAAACAGACTTGTCTCCGTGCGATTTGAGCCCAAGGGCCATACACGCGAAAATTCAAAATCACCAAGGGCAGGTCTGACAATGTCTGGTTACTTTTATGGGCCTAGTTAAACCTGATTTTTTTTGTTTTGTTTTTAAAACTGTAGGGGATAATCCGTTTCGAGGCATGCAGGGGTGATAAGTAAACATGCTAGACGACGAGAGAGGTTTCTTTTTTTTAAACTGTCGAATGAATATTTTCTTTACAAAAAAAAAAAGACAACAAAAAACTGTTATTATGCGCTGCTGAAAATCTGGAGGTCTGGCTTTCATTTTTGTAAAAAAAAAATATATAATATTCATTTTTGCAACATGCCAAGAAATCTTAATTCCCTTTGCTTTAATTTTATGCAGTTATTAATTCCAGCCGCGGGAATCTTAACAATTCTCTGTTTTGACTCCTTTTGACTTTTTGTTTTCCTCGCGCGCCTAGACGGAATCAGCGATACTCGGTCGCTGAGATTAGCGACAGCAGTTCGTCCTTGTCGTGACATGCACATAAGCGGGAAAGTCAGCTTGGAAGACAACACTATCAAAACATTAATTAATGGTCTTTGAACCTGCCGATAGTAAGGATGAGAAATACATCAGACCAAGGGTTCTCAACCTTTTTCGTTCCCATTACCAAATAGACCCGTGAAAGGCGCAAAGTGGCCGTTATCGTGCCGACGGGCCGTAAGACCCAAACTCAGATTCAAGATCAAAACCTCTAGCAACGCCTGGAAAATGTCCAGTTTTGTTCAGTAATTTGCTTTTACATTTCTAGCATAATTAAGCAATGACATTCTGGGAAATCTTAAAATGCTGTTTTTAACATTATTATCTTTCAAGTTCAGATGACAATAATAATTGTATACCTAACAATGTTATTACAATTACTTATGAACAACGAATGGTGAATAGATACTGGTATTTACACAAAAAATAACTGTATAGCTCCAGAATCAGCAAATTTACGACCCGGCCCCACGGCGAAATTTACGCCTAGGTAAGGAACCCTTGGATTCGACATCCTTAAATAAACCCCGGTGCATTAATAAACATCGTCTCTTGTGGATTTTTCTGTGCAGCCGCAGACTTTCTTTATGCACCCCGGGATTAGTCTGTCTTTGCAACAGCTACAATATAAACATCATGAAGTAAGGCTTTGATATCAATCTGTGTGTTGCCACTTGCCACGTCGGCGACGATTTGTTAGAAATGTTTTGTGTCGACTGTTTATTTTTAAACGGAGACTGTAGCCTGGTAAGCAACGCTTCAAACTGCGAAAGAAATTACATTTGATGACACACGCCTAAAGCGGTTAAAAACTTTTTTTTTTCAGAGGACGAGTTAACAGTAGAGGGATTGGGTACATGGATTTAAATAGCTTTTAATATGTATTCATGCAATTTGTAAAATTAATCTTTGTGACAGCCAGCATTTTCTAGCAATCAGTGGAAGACAATGTATTATTTAGTGGCCATCTTGTACTTTCCGGCCATATTGACTTTTTGAAAGTTACTATGTTGACAATGAATGAAGCAGGCTTGACAAGGACAAAAGTTTAAATCTTGAATTTTGCCACCATATTGGATTTTTCGTCCTGGACAACACATTATTCACAAACAACATGATAAAGGGCTGTTTACACTGTTAGGTTTTAGGAACAGAAAAAAGGAATAGGGGACTGTGTGGGGAAAACTCTTCTGGCTGTCCGATTTCCCCCTTCGAAACATGACCAAAACAAACCATGTGCATCGCTTCTCATTCAGAAAACGGACCAGTGTAAACAAACGACGTTTCGAAGGGAGAAATCGGAAAAACAAAAGACGGAAAGCCAGGAGAGTTCTTCCCACACAGTCCCCCATTCCTTTTTTCTATTCCTAAAACCTACCAGTGTAAACAGGCCTTAAGGAGAATGTTTGTGCCAACTTTCACGTTTCTATCATTTTTTGAACGGTTCCAGTTGTCAAGTCCACTAGGGATAAACCACTTTAATTAGTAATTATGATTTGCCATGTGAGAATGAATGGGTGTTGGATGGAATATTAGCTGAGAAATTTAGTGTTGATTTTTGTTTGTTTTCTTATCTAGAACCACCGAACATTTTTCTCTTTCCTCTGTCTCTCTTTCTGTCTATGTCAGTTGTCAATGTCTTTCTCTCTCTCTCTCTCTCTCTTTCTCTCTCTCTGTCTCTTCTTCTTCTTGTGTGTATGTGATATTTCATTAAAAATGTTTGTTTTTGTGATAATTTCCACATAAATTCCCCATTAACAAGGTTGGTATTATTCATTCGCAATCAGACAGCACTGATAAAGACAGACGGGTTGGGATTGGGAGAGATAGACAGAGAGAGAGAGAAACCGAGAAAGGGAGAGGGATTGGGAGAGAAAGAGAGGGGAAGGAGGGGAAGAGAGGTAGAGAGAGACAGAGATTGAGAGGGGGTGGGGGGGGGGGCTTGTAAAAAAACGACCTTGCTGAGTAATACTGATTTTCTATGATTGTGATTGTGATTGTTCATCCTCTGTTGCCGTTGAGCGTCGAGGGGAGATGCAGTTGTTTATGGTAGGCCAACTCTGCCGCTCTTTCAACTGAGATATTGTTTCTCAATGTTCCTTTGACTCCTCCAATCCATCTTTTGCGTGGTCCGCCTCTCTTTTTTTTTTTTTTGTAGCCTGAGAACTTGGTGTTGAAGGCTCTCGAGACTGGTTGGTTAGGTGGCATTCGTGACAGGTGGCCAAACCATTTAAGTCGTTGTTTTTCTATGAACTGCAGGCAGGATTTTCTATACCAAGTGTAACTGTGCTTTTTATTTATATCTGTTTGTTTGTTTTTCCGGTCTTGCCGTCTGTCGTACAAGAATAACCAAGCAACAGAACAAAGTTCATTTAATTATCTATCATTGTTTATCA
Organism: Onchidella celtica; assembly: GCA_963931925.1. Lineage (NCBI taxonomy): Eukaryota > Metazoa > Mollusca > Gastropoda > Systellommatophora > Onchidiidae > Onchidella > Onchidella celtica. The sequence goes on along the minus strand of OZ007574.1, from coordinate 35,932,395 downwards.
TTATCATCTGTCTCCTCACATTTCACGCAACAGCAACATGACATTAAAATACATGGGTGATTAAACAAGCATACACAGTGTTGAAAAACGAATAATAGAAAATAGAAAAGAAATGATATGTTACAAAGTCTTATGATTGTGGATTTTCTTCACGAAGTATATCTCAACACGCTTTGGGTGGGGGGGGGGGGTGGGCTGGGAGGGGGTTAGGGAGAACGAGGGAGGGGGGAGGACTTTTTTTTTTTTAAATAAAAAGAATTTGAACATACTTCCAATGTAATTTAGAGGGGAACAAAAATCATTATGGAAGTGTTGAGCAAAGTCTCTGTCTACACCAAAGCTCTTTTCCCTGTGCTCGTTGCAGCTCCTACCTCCAAGTCCCCTGAATGGGAGATGATTAGACTCGGTGGGCAAATCTCCAACTTTTCCACTTCCCCCCCCCCCCTTCTCCTTTTCTAAATCAGTCTGATTATACATTATATGTTAAAACTCGAATGTTGTACAATGAACCCCGCCTCCTCAGAATTCTCCATTCCGAAGCATGATTTTGTCATAATAAATCAGTTGGTTTGATTGGCTGGTAATCTATCTATGTCACTTCATAAAGTCAGCAGTGTTGCCTAGCAACCAAAGCGTTAAAACAAAAATAAGTAACAAATGAGTGATATAACCGTTGCTCATAGAGCAGTGTATTAAGGCTTTTGGACTTTGGAGGCAAACGAGACCTAGCTAATTAGTGAGATCAAAGCAAAGTTGATGCAAAGGAATTTAAAGTCTTGAGTCTAAACTGATGCAAGACACAGTCTTCACTGGTCTGAATGTTTATCTTAAAAAGATGAAAATTGCTACAATCGACGAAAGGTTCAAAACAATATTTCTTCCAAAACATCTTACAAATCACACACATCTTTCACTTATGTTTATCTGTATAGACTTTCAGACCTTTTCTTCAACATGACATAATTATATACGCACATACATTATGTATAAACATACATTCACATACATAATAATTTCAGAGTGACTATTTGTGCCAAGTGACCAAATGGATTTTGTTTGCACGATGAATTTTTTGGAAAGTTTAAGGCCAGAAGCACACTGCATCAAGTCTTGCGTCTGTTTTTACTCAGACTTATAACTTCTTTCGATTCAACCAACGAGACAGATTTGTTTCAGTCTCAGCAGTGGGCGAGGCCCCATGTAACTCCATACTCCACAAAACTAAGGCAAGAGAGACTTGCCTGTGCGCTGTGGGACTTGGGGCCGGGATTAGGATTAGATTTTGTTAACTAGTCCCAACAACGTTGTGGTTAGCAACATGGTCATGATAATATTTTCGGAATTTGACTACAAGTTGGTAACAAAAGTACCATTGTGCGTATTTAGGCTACATGGTCCACGCAGCCTCTATCTACCTTGAGAGATCCTTTTGTTTCTCGGGGGCCTCAGCATAGTGCATGTAATTAACAATATTTTGTATGTAAGTATCAAATTTCTGTGATGAAAACAGAAATGGGGCAAAGTAAAGCAAAAATAATACGTCAGATGATGACTGTGTTGTTGGCAGCATTTTGTACCAATCACACTTGTCTCTCCTTTGTGAAACTCTGTAAAGGTCCATCCATAAAGTACGTATGCCCGGAGGCTTGGTGGTGGGGAATGAGTGGTCTGAAAACCGTAAATCGGGCGGGGGAGGGGTAAGGAAAGTTTCTTGAAACCGCACGTTCTCTTTTTTTTTTTTTAAATTTTGTAATGAATTAAAAAATTTCGTTTTAGTTACTATATTTTTCATCGTTCAGCAAAGTAAGTTGTTTGATTTTATAACAATCGTGTTTCTAATGAAACAGTCTAATAAACCACGCATTATGTTACTGCAAGTTGTTGTTTGTTTTTTTTTTAATGTGAAGGTCCTTTCATAGATATTCACCATTTTCTAATGGTCGTGCGCTTGTAAAAGAGAGAAGGAACTGTGGGGGGCAAGCGTACGAAAAGCTTACATATTGGAGGGGGGTGAGGTCAAAAATAGCCAAAAGATCTTACCTACGTACTTTATAGATAGCCCCTTGCTCCGATGTTTTCGTAGATGTACTAAACTGGGTTCTCATGTGTACGGCAACGGAAACGTCAAAAACCCACCAACTGGTAAAATAGAAAGAATGTTTTCATGTGTACGAGAAGCCGTTTTCGTACTTATGGAAACGCTCCTTCTTTTTACTACATAATGGATTTTTGACGTTTCCGTTTTCGTTTCCGTACGCATGAGAACGCGGCTTTAGAGGTGACGTGGAATACAGACTTGTGCTGATAGTGATAACCTCAATAAATAATTATGTTTTGATCATGAAGAGTGACAGGGACTATAATGTTATATACATCCATACTGTTTTCACATGAAAAGTCACATTTTTACAATAGCAGCCCGTTAATTGTGACATGATTGTACTGATTAAGTGAATACAGAAACAGGGGAAGAATGACAAACATGGCAATGATGTCTGGGATACTGGTGATAATGAAGATGGTAATAAAGAGAAGGAAGAAGAAGAGAAAGACGAGGGAGATGTTTAGAACTACATGTAGTACACAATACTCTTTTTCACGGTTTCATTTCACAATAATGATAGGGATAATGCTGCTGCTGATGATGCTGGTGATGATGATGATAATGATGATGATGGTGATGATGGTGCTAGAATGATGGTATGTTGATAATGTATACAATTATGATAATTATGTCAATGGGAATAATACCAATATTGACTACACCACCCCCACCCCAACCCCCTTCCCATCCAAATTTCTACAGGTCTAACTTTAGCTTTGCACTGCGAAAAGACAGACAAAGATACAAAAGTATGCTGCATCGTCGTCATACCCTTACAATCCAGCTTTTACTTTCTTCTCTTCTCTGGTATAAAGAGAAACCTAGGGGATGCGCCAAATCTTATTCCACACTCTATGACTAGCAACAGGGGTGATAATTATGCCCGTTTGAAAGGTAGATGATTATGAAATTATTATGTTGATTGTTGGGGCTCGCTGGCACCTCAGTGATACCGTAGCTATCTCAATAAGGGCTTGCGTCTTCGGGCATGCACATCAAAGAACATTACTGTTGACACTGGGCAGAGAAACTTGCATCACCGTACAATTCCAGATAAAAACGCCAAAGAAGACACATACAATTCTAGACGAAGCTACGGGTGGTTGGTAAGCGCTTCTGGTAATGTCTCCTTCTGTCGTATCATACTGTTATATTCTGCCTATCATCTTGCTTCTTCCTAGCACAATGTGACCGCTAACGCGTCGTCGTGCTTTCTTAAAACTCAAACGCAGTCGAAGCTGAGTGTAGAATTAATAGGTTAAGATTAACACACAAAAAAGTTGTGTATGTTTTTGTCTTCAACAATAGCTTTAATCCATTGTTTATTGCAGTGTGATTTTACAGGATCAAATTTGAAAACAGTAGTTTGGAGAAGGTTATTCATATGGAAACATTTTTGCAGGATGGAACGTTGCTGGCATATTCTACAAATAACCTGTCATTTATAATATAATAGATTACATACGAGGTGATTCATACTGGAAACGTTTACTGAAAAAGAAAAAGCGGCTTAAATGTCTCGTCAGTATGAAAAGGGTTAAGGATCTTTTTTTGAAATATGATATCGACACTTGACACGTTAATGAAAATCTTTTACCTGTCTACCTAGCCCACAACGATTAATTTTTTAAAGATGTTATCATAACTTTAGCTGAGCTTTTACTTTTATAAAAAGTGCAATGTCATAAATAAACATTCGATTCTCTTTAATTATCATGAATGTAAGCGGATCATAATTTGTTTAATCTAGTGAAGAAAATGTAAGCATGCAGCGTTTATACATGATTCAGCAAACTTTCTTATACCATTGTCTGGCATGAGGTAAGTCAAACGTTAAGATGCTCTGGCCGACCAGTATAAAAGCCTCAAAATTCACCAAGTAAAATAAACAAACAAACTCCACATGAAGTCGAACTTTTTATGCCGTTCTTTCAAAATCTATTATGATGTTGGAAGGGAACATGGAGAAATTTATTAGGAAGCTGTTCAAGTTTATTATCATAATTTTTATGGGGAAAGAGGGTTGGGGGGTGGGAGGCTGCGGTGTATGCGAGGACATTTTAACCCCGCCACCCCCCCCCCCCCCATTATTACTTTCTTTAAAAAAAAAAAAGAAACCAAAAGTACAGGCCGGAATATCCCATTCTATCCCATCTCTGACGTAACCTCGCTCTGCATGCGCCAACAACACAAATACACTGCTGTAAACATAACAAGAATATTTCACATTGTTAAGTACAAAAGTTCATATTATATATCCACGAAGGGTTCGGTGCCTATCGTGTCGTCACGGGATATCCCATTTATAAACACTGCATTGATGAAACTTCATTTGAGAAGGGTTAAAATCCCAGCTGTCTGAGAGTCAGAGATGAAAGGGTTAATGACATAAGGTTTACCATTTCTTATTATGATTGAATTTCCATATGATCATATAAATTTTTCATAGCTGTCACGGAACAACAGTCATTCATTCATTCATTCATTCACTTATTTTCAGTCAGTTTTGGCGTTTTTCACTCTCCATTCCACAAGTGTTTTTATCTTCTGATTTTTGCCCCCCCCCCCTTCCCCTTCTCCTACAAGTTCACAGCAAGCTGAATAATTGTACTTCATTCCGTGCTTCCAATGAAGTTAATTTTGTTGTTGCCAATGGTTCATCCCATGCCACCCACAAGCCACTAATGTATCCTGCAGTCTGAGGCCTCTCGTGAATCATCAATCTTATTTTATGTAATTTTGCGAATATTCCGTCTCGGTGAATTCCACGATTGTCTTTCACGTGTCAATAGCCCGTTTCTTAGTCTGCAAGTCAAGCGCTTCCTCATGTTCAAATGTCCCATTCAAAATGGCATTTTGTGTTTTTGGCTTGTAAGGGGAAGAAGATTTGGATTTGCTGGCTGAAGAAGTCTCGCAGCTGGAATTCCCGATGGCTTCCTGTGACGACAGTTTTGGTAGGTCTTGTTTGGAAGAGTTTGAGCCAATCTGAGATGTGGCTGGTGTAGGTTTAAAGGTATGGTCAGTGGGACTTGTATCTGATTTGTTGGGACTTTCCCTTGAATTGTTACCAGATATCTGGCCATTAGTCTCCGTTCTTCCTGAGTCCTTAGAGTGACTGAAGGGGTTACACATTAGGATCGAGTTTGTAGAGTTTGAATTCATCCTCATGTCTTCCAGTTTGACATGGCTAGATAAAGCTGTAGCGGCGCTTCGCTCCAAGAAAACTCCATTCATAGGCATGGGATATCCATAGCGTCTGACAAAGCCTGAAAATTCTGGCCTGTGCGTAAATAAAGGGGGTCCGCCCATCAGATGGGGTGGGAGGGGACGAAATGCTGGTGGTGATAACGGTGACGATGACGAAGATGACGTGGAAGCTGAAAAGGGCGACGATGATAAGGTAGGAGATGTCATTAAATTGGTTGATAAAGGTGGGGTGTGTTTCGATAGCGGCGTCGATGAAGACGGAAATGGCAGTTTTGATAATGCTAGCGGTGTACTTGTATGCGAGGAAGAATAGTCCTCTCGGCTTGAACGTCTTTGATTGGCGTGTTCAGAAGATGATGGTTCGTTGATGATCTCTGAAATGGACCAGATTTTGGGTTTGTTGGAGCTGCTCGTTGAGGTATGGGCGTCTTTGGTACCAGAACCGCTACGCCCACTGTCTGAATGCTTCTTGTGGTTCTGATGCTGAGTACTGCCACTTTGATTGTCATTCCCAACTCGATGGTCCGGACTCGGCCCGTCCTCGGATAAACTGTCTTTTGTCTTGTAAATAGCGCCAACGCCAAGTTGGCTGACGTCATTGGTTTGCATGGTGACGTCATCGTCGATGTCGGAGCAGTCCGACAGATCCACATTTATATCTTCGTTGTCACTGTCTGACATCAGCTGCCGAGCGGAATCTGGGAAACAAAGAAAGAAATAATAAACCTTCTTATAATACTTATGAGGTTCCAACCGTACAGTAAAATTTTTTAGTGATAAATATCACAAAGTAATCAGCACAGTGGGGATCGTACGTTTGATAAATAAAGTGTCTCTTTCATCCAGATCTAACAAATAATAATATTAGTTTCGAGGAAATTGGGGATCCTAAAAAAAAAATATTTAAAAACTTAGAAACAAAAAGAAACGAGAAAGAGTAAGAAAAGAATTGGGACCAAAATAAGCCGAGGAGACCCGACAGATACATTATTTTGGTGCAATTTGGTGCAATTGTCCGGTCTGTGAGTGCAAATGGCCCTGGTGCACATGAGATCCGTATCAAGACTGCCGTTTATTACAGAAAGACAAGCAGACAGACAGACTGAGAAGGGCCAGAGCCGAGAATTGTATCATGTACAATGGCCGCTACCTCTGCTCCAGTTGTAACTGGGGTGCAATGGCACAAAGGCAAAATTTCCCAAATGGGATTAAAGAGTTATACAAATACAAATACAAATACAAATAGTAAATAAATAAATAAATAAATGATAAGGTGGTCAACCTGATGCATGTGACGCGCTGCCTCCTCTATGACTGTCGTTCAGATCGTCGTCATCATCATCATCATCTCTACCCTCACCATCAGCGGGAAACAGTTTGTTCTCTTTCTTTAGTCGTCGTCGTGCGTTGGCGAACCAGGTACTCACCTACAGGATAGACAGATGGAACAAGTGAATTTGATAGATACGAATATTAATATCCATGGATGGAAATATAATTATCATCCGTAGACTGGCTGTTCGGCTAACTGAATGAAGGAATGGATGAATTAATGATGGAACGCATGAACAAATGAATGCATGAATGAATTAACGAATGAATGAACGAATGAATGAATGGCACTTGACTATGCATCATGTGATTGATGGATGGATGGGTGGATGGATGGATGGGTGGATGGATGGATGGATGGATGGATGGATGGATGGATGGATGGATGGATGGATGGATGGACGGATGGATGGATGGATGGATGGATGGAAGGATGGATGAATGAAAGGATGGATGTATGGATGGATTGATGGATGGATGGATGGATGAACACATTGATTTATTAGTTGGTTGGTTGGTTGGTTGCCTGACAGATCATGCTTTAAATACCTGTGTCAACGTCATCCTAGTTATGATAGCCAACATGATTTTCTCTGCCTTGGTAGGGTAAGGATTTTTCTTGTGTTCGCTGAGCCAGACTTTCAGCGGGCCGGTGGTCTCTCGTGTGGCAGCTTTTCTCATAGGCCCGCCGTTCACGTCTAGGCCAGCATACCTGAGGATCGAAAAGGGACATGAGAGGGGGCAAACTTGAAAATAACTGGCAGTTTTTCAGCTTGAAGCTAGAACTGCGGCTTGAAATATATGCCTACAAAATTAAAGCCTAGAATACTCGATGATATTCTAATGATATGGAATAGACTGAAAAAATATGTTTCTTCACCTATAACACCAAAGCCGTTGTAATATTACTGGCTGATAATAATCTAGAATAATAATAAGGATATATGAGAAAAAGAAGGAGAAGAAGAAGGTGATGATGATGAAGATAATAATGATGACGAAAACGATGATGATGGAGGAGAAGAAGAAAAAAATATTATAATAATTTATAATGATCATACAATGTAATAATAGTAACAACAATAATAATAATAATATTGAAGGTGACAATCCTCCTCAACATGATTGTGTTATTGTTTCCATTTATTTAAAGTGACAAGTTTGCAGCCTACTTAATTAGAACGATGGCGTCAGCTGTTGTACTAACGCATGTATGTTTATGGGAAATGTCCTTTATCTGTTTATTTATTTGTTTATTTATTTTTTACTTATTTATTTATTTACTTTTATGTGTTTATTTACTTATGTTTTTATTTATTTATTTATTTATTTATTTATTTATTTATTTACTTATTCAAGAAGGGAGTAATAAAAAAACTGTACAGCAAGAAAAAAATAATCAATTAATATTATATATACAAATATAAAAATGCATTTCTCCAGCGGGTGACATTCATCATGAGACCATAAGCTTAAAATGTATGAAGACTTACAAAAGTCCATACGGATGAGCGGCCATTGACGGGTCAAAGGCCATCGGCTGTCCCGGCATACCAGAGGTCAAATAGGGCGGAAGTCGCTCCTGTCTTACCGGCAGCCCTCGAATCTGTTGTTTTGGGAGGAAAAAATATCAAAATAATAACAGAGTTCGTGAACTTAGTTCTTGTTTGTTCTATCAGCATTTTCTAAAAACTGGAGATCTTTTAGCACGTACAAGAAGTATAACCAATGCACACTCTGACACTAGTTGATAATGCGTTGTAGCACTTATCAAGCGGTTTCACAGTTTTGTTTTATTCTAACTCCATATCATACTACCAAAGCCGCAGAGGTTTAACATCGAATTTCCAGTTACGCAAAGAGTGGAGTTTGGCCAAAGGTCGCGAGTTTACCACACTTTCCCACTGTATTATTTTATTCAGTTAACAACAAAAATTGTCACAGGAGCAGCTGCTCCTACGCTCTCTCATTCCTTCACTGACTCACTCTTGTCCTCAGCCATTCATTCACATGCGCATGTCTATCTCTCTTCCTCTTTTTCTCTCTCTCTTTCTCTCTCTCTCTCTCCCTCTCTCTCTCTCCGTCCATCCCTCCCTCCGTCCTCACCAGTGGAGAATAAAATGCTGAAGTATCAAAACCAATAGCAGAGCCCCCGGCATGTCCAGGGAGCGCCCCATGTTTCCTGGCGTCGGTCAGCAAACCTCTGGATCCATAGGCGGCCTCAGCCCCCAGGTTACACATGCAAATCTTTCGGCCAGTGACCGGGTCAGTGACGTACGGACGTCCGTCTTCACACAGTGGGGGACCGGAGGGCAGCGGTGATGCCTTGAATGTGATTTTTAAAAAAATTAACATGACAACAACAAGTACAATAATACACATCAAACACAGAAAGGTGCAAGTGATCGATTTTGGCATCCGCAACTCACCTCAACAAGACAATGTAGCTAGATGTGTGGCATATTTTATTAAGGTTCTATGCCATGGTACTTCATGCGTTATGACTATTATTGAGTTATGATACGTTCATGAATGATACGTAAGATGTGTGTATCAAGTATGTGCTCTTAAACGCTCTGTGAACGTGATCTTATCTTCTCTATCTGATCTTTCTTATCTTGTCTTATAAAATGAAAGTTTTTCAAAGAATTGTTAATTTTAATGGTGGAATTTTTCTTTTAGTTACCTGAATAATCTTACACAAAATAATAATTAATCTTCAATAATGCAAAATGTGAACTTACTAGTGTTCAAGTACAACAAATTACATATTTATCAAAACCTGGTCAATATTTTCTTAAATAATCCAGTAATGTTACACATTTTTTATTTATTAATTATTTTTTTTTATGAATACGTTAATCGTGAATTCTACGTCTTTAGAAAATACTTCAGAGTTTTGTTCTAACATATTTTTTTTTTTCGTCGTGAATGAGGCAGGGGGAGGGGAGGGGGGGAGATCTGTAGAGGTAAGAAAATAAGACCAAATAATTAAAGAACAATTAAGTATTAGCATTATCTTTGTTGTGAAAGCAGAAGAAAGTAAGGCTAAATGATTAAAGAACATAGTTACATGTTCTGGGCTGGCGGCCTTGCTGGTCATAACGTCCACCTGGCTGACCGCTGACAGAGGGTAGGCCGGTCTAAACATCCTTGATACACCTGTACACAGCGGCCACCTGTCGCTCAGGTTTACAGAATGTTCACTTTTGCGTTATAGACTCTTGGTTCTAACATACTGAACATTCAACTCATCACACATCATTATGATATTTTCAATCTCTTCAAAGGGTGATAAGTCCAAATTTCACTAATTATTCTGTAGGGAAAAACAGTACTACTAGTAATAACGTTTTCCCGCTTTGCTGGCTGTTGTGTGAACGTCTCAAATGGACAACCACAACTGATCCAGAGATATCCTTCTTTTATAGAAACCAGAATCACAAAGCGTGCAGTATGTCAGATCTTGGCTCCTTCCGTTCTAAACTGTCCATGTCTTTCATTTCGTTGACCAATCAGTTGGATGTCCAAATAACTGATTTATGCCGCCAGTTCACCTTGAACAAGTCATCACTACAGGGAAGTAAGGTCCAAGGCATCTGGCAGAATCACTTCTGTTCAAAGTCTGGCATGAAAACTCTGTACAAAGAAGTCACTTGTAAGTTGTTCCGAAATGCCAGTTTGTTAGTTTAAAATCCAAGTCCTCGTATTATTTTGATAGCTTTTTGGTCTTTGGTCTAAAAAAAATCTGTAAAGAAAAGAGAGAAAAAATATATGTAAATGGTGAAAGAAAAAACTTTGTCTTGCATGCTTTCCTACAACAGAAGACATATTTAATATCCAGATGGACAAAAGCATTGTCTTGCAGGTGTTTGTATAACACAATAGAAGACAAATCTAATAGCCAGTCTGAAAAAATTAAAGTATTGTCTTGCATATTTTTATATAGCAGAAGACATACTTAAATATCTAGTTAGGAAAAAAGCATTGCCTTGCATGTTTTTGAATAACAGAAGTCATATTTTAATATCCATTTGGAACTAAGCAATGTCTTGCATGTTTTGGTATAACAGTAGTCATTACTTAAATATCCAGTTGGAAAATAAGCATTGTCTTGCATGTTTTTTGTGTAACAGTAGACATTTTTAATAGCTAGTTGGAACAGTCTTGGACACCAGAAAACAGCACACAACAATTATATTAAAAAATGCATTATGTCAAACTTAATCAAATCATTTTGGCAAAAGAATGGCGAAAAGAAGAATTCAAGAAAATAACGGGAGCTTGTCCTGTACTATGTATTTTTTGTAATTTAACTCCTTTGTTATATAATTATTAAGATGAGATGAACCATCCCTTTAAACTTGTACTGCACCAGGTTATGTTATATTTATGTTTCTACAGCGAACCGAAACTCATTCTGGCATGACTCGTGTTACTGGTCTTACCTTAAAGCTGTTTTAATTTTAGTTCAGCGCCTCAAAGCACACAATATTTTGAGGATTTGAGAGCTATGAAAGCTAATTATTACATTTTAGTTTTCATCATTCATCTTTTCTTATTGTGACCGTGTCACGACTACTCCGGTGGTCCGAAGGCATGCCCGAGGGTGTCGTTGTCCGAAGGCGTGCCCGGGGGTGTCGGGTGCTTGGACTCTATGATCTCCAATACCTGCACTGACCGAGGCGACTCGGCCGTGTCAGGATGTTTTATGGGCGTGAGTGGCCCAGAGGTCGTGGAATTCCCGAACTCAATTGCAATTAGCTTGGGGCAGGTTTTGGCGCTGCATGAAATGCGTATTTTTGTTTAGTCAATCTATCGCAGCGTCATTCCCTAGCTAGGCACTCGGACCAAGAGGACGGTCATTCGTGCAAGTTGTACAGTTCTGACGCTTGAGAACTGGTGAGTTGGTCTTAGTAACTTTGTTCTCTTTGATACTTACTCGCATTTCGTTTACTCTGCAGTGAATATTATAAATGAATATTGCATATTATAATACGATTACTATGTTGGACAGTGTGGTTGGATGATCACTGCTTAAGCACGTGTTCGTTACAGATGTTATGGCCACTTAGACTGGCGGTAATAATAGTTTGATGCTACACTGTATGTTATGTAATATTGATGCTGTGGAAGTTTTCTGTTATTTGAAGTTCAGTTACTTCACTGTGTTTGGAAGCATATTATGGTCCATGATATTACTGATAAGGAGGCATATTGGACGGTTAATGCGTGTACACTTGAATATCTTCATGTTAACCCAGGGGACGGTACATGATGGGACTAGAAGTTATGCAGTATGTTGTCCCAATTGTTGCAGGTTACTGGGGGAAGACAGCCGATACAGTGGGGCGGTGAGACGCCATTCAGTGGCACTGGGCCAGGCCAGCCCATCCACGGTTAGTGAATAGTACAGTAATGAACGAATGTGACACGAGTATTGGAAGTCATTGTGTCTTGGTAATATGATTACTGTGGCTATATTGTGTTATTGTATTGGTTATTATTGTTTGTCACCAAGGGCAGCTGGAGAAGATGGCGTCACGCTCAAGTGATTAGTAAGCCTGTGGAGGCCAGTATGTCCATATAATATATGGGGGTCTTTGTGGTTTGTGTGCATCTTTATCTCTCCTGTACGTGAGGCTGTTATTTGGATGACGTGCGAGTATAATATATGATATGCAATGTGCATGAGGTGAATGATAGTAGTATGACTATTAATCCACGCATACTAATGATGTATACATTATATTATATGCTTACTGTACTGTATGTCCATTGCTTTGGATTTATTCACAGTAAGGATGAGGCAGTGAGCCAGGGATGCCGGTAGGCGTGGCTGCACTGGGTTTTAGTTCTCTTTAGTTTTTAGTATTTTTAGCTTCTTGATTTTTAGTACTTTTAGTTTATGATTTTTTTAGCTCTTACTTATAGTTTAGATTTTAGATTCTTTTTATTACTCCTTTATGTTTATAACCTCAATCATTGCTGGGCTACATAACCCTTTTCTATTTTGTTATGTATTAATAAATGTGGTCCCTGTCGTGGAAAAGATCCTGGTGTGGTGTTGCTGTATTGTAAAGATCGTAAGGTAGTGAGCAAGCACCACGGTGTTGGGTGTTGAATGGTTAATTGTCTTCTAAGTTCCATCAGAAACCCACCACATTATTATTGACTTTCTCAAATAATGCTATATTTGTGCTTGTCATTGATTCATTTCTTGTATTTTTATACCAGACTGTGCATTGCTTTCTTTTTTTTTTTACTTTTTTTTTTAATCTTCTGAATTGACACTTAAATGTTATAATTATACTCTTTAACTTTATTTTCTAATTTATGCAGAGTTCCTATTCTATTCTTTCACATCATTTATCAAGTGGGGATTTTAAATACCTTGCCTTTCCTCTTCTGTCTGTCTTTTTTTTTTTTTTATTGATTTATTTCTTCTCGATTCATCTTACTAGAAGTCTCAAATTTCCTTATTTCTGCAACTGTTCTCGCGTCTCCCTGTGTATATTTAATTTTCAGTTATCATTGTTATTTTCGTTGTTATTATAATATATTATATATGTTATATTATATTATTATTATACTGCAGTATTCGCATTATGTTTTGTAATATTCTAACAATATATTTTATTATATTGATATTATATTATATCATATATATTACATTAGTGTATTATATTACATTATATTATATCATATTATATTATATTATATTATATTGTATTATATTGTATTGTATTGTATTGTATTGTATTGTATTGTATTGTATTGTATTGTATTGTATTGTATTGTATTGTACAGTATTGTATTGTACAGTATTGTACTGTATTGTACTGTATTGTACTGTATTGCACTGCATTGCATTGCATTGCATTGCATTGCATTGTATTGTATTGTATTGTATTGTATTGTATTGTATTGTATTGTATTGTATTGTATTGTATTGTATTGTATTGTATTGTATTGTATTATATTATATTATATTATATTATATTATATTATATTATATTATATTATATTATATTATATTATATTGTATTAAATTATATTACATTATATTATTACAATGTCGGGCATAGTACAGTTTAGTAATATTATCTTGGTTTATAGAGGTACACTGCTTCGAAATCTTTGCATATTTTCACTATGTCAAGGCACAGAACTCAGCGAAAATGACGAAGTCAGTCGGCCTTAGCTATAATATTACACCAGTACATTAATATCCCTCTGATCAGACTTTTCTGAAACATCAATGCACCAAGAGCAACAGCTGGAGCTAAACCCTTGCACAGACAGATAGATCAACTGGCCTTTTGATGTAGAGACGTAATGCCTGCACTTTCAACCATTTCGGCGACCATGTGCAAGCATTCAAAGATATACAATGCAAGTACATTAGCCCTCCAAATAGGCGCGCATTTTGTACTATTATGTGTGAAAAGCATTTTCATCGCAGATCCAGTACCAAGCGAAATGTTGTGCGGAAAATATTTTGCCTGACAAAAAATATTTCCAAAGTGTGATATTTTTTAACAAGGTTGTTGAAATACAGTTTCATGTGTCGAGTATTTCCTTCTAAGGTCATTTTCTTCGTTTTATTAGTACCCGTTTAGAAAATTGTACCGACAGAGAACGGGTGGCTGGTGGGAGCAACTGGTAAGGTTTCCTTCTGTCCTGTCGCTCTGTTATATTCTGTCTGTTGTCTTCCTTTTTCCTAGCACAGTGCGACCGTTACCGTGTCGATCTGCTGTCTCCAAACTCAAACTGAAAACTTTAAACACGATAAGGCCAGCACTTCACACCGTACATGGTCGTTAATTGAAGCAGAACTGTTTCTTGCTTTTACCTAGCACAATGTGACCATTATCGCGCAGGTGTGCTTTCTAAAAGCTCAAACTCAAACTCATACCGATAGAGATAAGTAAAGTAAGTGATTACACAAGGTATTGTTCGTTGGTTGTAAAGTCATAACAGGTACTGTTAATGGATATTACTTCCTGCAGATTGCGGCCTCAGTTCTGAAAAACTGGAGATCTTTTAACATAATGTAAGAGGGGTAACAGATGCACACTTTGACACTTGTTTAAAATGCGTTGTGACACCATCAAGTATCACACTTTCGATTTATTCTAACTCCTTATCGTACCAAACACGAAAAACGTTTAACGTCGAATTTCTCGGTTGTGCAAAATGCGGAGTTGGAACAAACAAGAACTGAGGTCGCTAAAACTGCCTTCATTTCAATCGGTTTCGCAATATTTCGGTCAAGTTCATGGGTGGGCATATAGTGATATTAAAAAATGTAGAATAATCTCACAAAAAGGAACAAAAAAAAATTCAGAGATTGTCTACTATATAATTTCGTAATAATATTTACAGTTTTGCTTCAATTAACGACCAAGTACGGTGTGAAATGCTGGCCTTATCGTGTTTAAAATTTTCAGTTTCAGTTTGGAGAGAGCACATCGACACGATAAGGGCACATTGTGCTAGGAAGAAGCAAGACAATGAATGACAGAATGATATTACAGAAGGAGGCCTTACCAGTTGGGCCCACCAACCACTCGTTCTCTGACGGTACGATTTTCTAAACGGGTACTAATAAAATGAAGAAAATGACCTTAGAAAGAAATACTCGACACATGAAACTGTATTTCTACATCCTTGTTAAAAAATGTGGCACTTTCGAAACATTTGTTAGGCAAAATACTTTCCGCACAACATTTCGACAGGACAGAAGGAGACTCCACCAGAAGTGCCCGCCAACCACCCGCGTGTTAAATGTAGTTCTTTCAAATATTTGTTGTGAGCATAAAAAGAAAATCTATATTTCAGATATTTTGTAGCTTTCTCCCCGTCAACAAACACTGCTTTTTTGGGACACATGATGTGCACAAAGTCCGTATTCTGAACATGGCTGTTGAAATTTATGGTCATTTTCTCCATACGCATTATGATTTTTATTTATTTTTTTAACTGAAAACCAGAGATGATTTTTCTTTTGAGAAGGGGGGGGGGGGGAGGGGTGTAGTACTAATGACAGAGACTTAATAAGATAAGGTACTTGCAGTGAAAGATGCGTGTGTTCAGGGCGCAAATGTGTAAAAACAGCGGCAAACAGACAACATCAACAATAAAAAGATGCAGTTGTTACGTTAAACATAAAACTAGTTTGAAAAAACCAAACCAACCAGCTCACACTTGAGAGTCTCCTCTTTGGGTTAAAAGTTTACTGATTTCTCATTGCTGGTATCTAGGCGCAACTGCATTATTTTCTTTTGTCTCTGTGCTACGGTGCTCATTCAAAAAAAACAAAAAAACAAGCAAACAAACAAATAAACAAATAAATACCAAAGAAAAATTCTCTAGTTTGCTAAGTGCCAACAATACTTCGAAAATATTATGCCTGAGACACAGAATACCGAGACGAATCATTCCTTCCCGCCAATATATGTCCACAAATTACTCGCGTACAAATACGGTGAATACTACTCTCTTTCCGTTCAATTATGAAGGGGTGAGGTGCGAATTGTTGCATGGTTAACATCGATGATACGCGCGCAAGTCGACGGACGGAATATGACGAATTGATTCTTCGTGATATCCCGTGTCTCGGATTATACTCTCCTGACGGATTCTCTTCGTTTAGTAGACATGCTTTGGTTTCCATGCAGGACACGAGTCTCCCCCCCCCCCCCGCACTTTTATTTATTCATTTATTTATTTATTTATTGTAATTCTTTTGTTGAAATGTAGAAAAAAAAATTGAAACACATATTTGAGAAAAAAAAATTAATGGCCAAATACTATTACAAAGTTTTTGAGATAAACCGGGGAAGGCGACGGACAACCACTGCAACTTTGCTCAGAGATTTCACGCTGATATACAAGTGTTAATGGACTGTTTGTGTATCTAACGTTTGTAAAATATATATCTCCTTCTCTGTCTTTGTCACTCATTTTTCCCACATTTCTATGCATCAGTTTTTCCTTTACCAGTTTGACACTATTGCTGAGGGGAACATCAAGTAGCTGAATTGAAATCTCAACGGCAAACCGACGGTGTGTTTTTATACCCGGCATGGAAAAGTATAGTATGGTAAACAATTCATATCATAATATTATACGTATCATTCAGGCACTCGTGAGGTTTGGAAACACACTTTTTGTTTTAGTGACACCCGTAGACAATCAATTCCATCAATCACCCTGACTTGAAAGAACAATCAGTCAAAAAATCGATCTTGTTCTCGTAGGAAAAAGCGATAAACGTGAAATATCACATTGTAAGTATAACAATATCAGCACTCTGTCACCGCTTAACCCTCCACCTTCAGTTATCGAACTATGCTAGAGAATTGAATCTAATAAAATCCGCACTCGATCTCCCCCCCTTCCCCCCTCCGCCACCCCCCCCCCCCTTCCCCGTTAGAGGGAATTTCATATTAAATGATTAACCGATGAAATACTGAACAAACTGGAGGGAGCTGAAAAATCGTTGATAAAAATATGACACTTGCTATAGAGCAAAGGAAAGAAAGAGAGAGGGTGAGAAGGAGGAGAAAAAAGACAGACAGACAGACTGACTGAGAGAGAAAGGGGAGAAAGTTCAATGTAAATTAAATACTCTTCTTAGAAATTCGAAGACAGACAGACAGATAGATAGACAAACAGACAGACAGAGAAAGAGAGAGAGAGAGAAGGGGAAATATGTCAATATATTTATAATACTCTTCCTTGAAATGCGAGAGAGAGAGAGAGAGAGAGAGACAGACAGACAGACACAGAGAGAGAGAAAGAGAGAGAGAGAGACTGGGGAAATACGTCAACGCAAAATGAAAACTCTTCCTAGAAATCCAATCTTTAAAATAATAGCATCATACATTTCTGGAGAAAGTGTGATATACTAAACTGAATATTTCCACAGTGACGCGGTGAATGAAACAGTGAAAAAGAACCCATTGGTACTCCAAAGTGCAGGTTAGAAATTACAACAGCAAAATGCAACAAGAGAGGAAATGGAAAACAAAAATAAGACACAAAAAAAAAACGACAAAAAAAAACAAAACAAAGCCCACCAACATTGCCATTAAATTATGGTTAATTGGGAGGAGGCGTACATTATACAATCGATGTGAGCAGCCCTTTGCCAGCAAAACGCCGAATGTACGAGGCGAGTGGGGAAAAAACACACACCACTGGTTAGTGTGAGCAAGGGCCATCTCGTCTCGTCTCGCGTGTGAAGTGCTAGTTTTGTTTGCGCCCGACAAGCGTCCTCGTGCGATAATGAAACAAACATGTCGATCCGCATCGTAATCAATATTCACTCGATTGATGGAGCGAGCGCCCATAAAAACGAAATACCCCAACAATTTCTTTCTTTCTTTCTATTTTTTTTTTTCCCCGCGATCTACAGCAGAATAAAGAATGAACTATTCTTCGTCATTTTTTTTTTCCAGCTTGTTCGCGTGCGTTTAAATTGTACACACAAGGTAATAAATAATTATTTTCAAAACAAAACTGCGAAGTTCATGAGAGGCATGAAGTTGTTTTGACACACACTTAATGCGCACCGGTTTAACGCAAGTTTCTCATAGAAGTGGCAGCCGTCTTACAAATTAATATGAGATTAAAAATGATGATAGCTAATTGTTCACGGTTCGTGGTTAATTGGAAATGATTTAAGCACATTTTGATTTCTTATTTTATGACTTTACCCTGCCGTTTTATCCTCCTTTATAAATAAAGTGCACAATGGAATTTCTCGTGAGTATTGAGACATTTATTTAGATCTATTTCTCCCTGTCACGGACAAAATATTTTAACATTTTCGTGCCGATATTTCTGTCGATTTTAATCGGTGAGAACGAGTTTTTATTTCAACAGAAAATATGAATTATTAGAAAATAAAACGGAGATAACAAAATGATGTAATATTACGATGGTTTGAGTTCTGCAATGGTTGCGCTGAAGTTCCAAGATAATACAGCTTTTGTACCTAACAAAGAAGGCCTAATCTGTCAATCAGGTACCCGGTAGTAATGTTTCATTAATATCAAGGCTAGATTAAAGGTTGTCTAGGGTCCTCAAGACAAGGAAAACAGTATTGGTGAATGGCTATGGCTTTCCTTCGTAAATCGTGCGTATCATAAGGTTGTCTGGGGGACTTAAGACAAGGAACATAACACAATAGTAGTGAAGGGCGGTGGCAATTTGTCTTAACTCGTGCGTATCCAAAGTCCCAGCCAGATTGAATGTGTTTGACGCCTGGAATATCCTTGGATGGGAACACCTAAAACCTGGAATCTAGTGGCACCAGTGCCCAGGCGTGCACTCAACGTCTGGATCAGTGTTTCTCAACTTTTTTTTTTCTTGCCCCACGCCCAACTTCAGTTTTCCAGAAAAAATAAATATGCGCCCCACCATGTTCGGACAAAGTTAGTCTACAGTACAATTGAAGAGAGTTTTGCCAAAAATGGGTAAGTCAAATTTTGCATCAGTTATGGCCACATTCAGATAGTCATTCACAATTAGTGTAAGACGCGGTGCAAGTGTTTAATTAACACTTGCTTTGTCCCGTCTTTACCCCGGGACATAGGCAGGACATAGAAAGTGTTAACTGAACACTTACACCGCGTCTTACACTAATTGTGAATGACAAAATGGCCATAACTGATGCAAAATTTGACTGACCCAGTTGTGGAAAAACTCTCTTCAATTGTATCCCTACGCCCCATTATGAAGTCCCACGCTCCACCGGCTCCACAAAAATATTGCCACGCCCCCACCCTAAGAAACACTGGTCCAGATCTATTCTGCCCCTAATAAGCATGACTGCATTATGCCCTTGGCTGAACATGAACAAAATCTCCAGTGCCATGGTGTAATGTCGGTTACTATGGTAATGATAAACAACCTGGAAGTGGGTCTCAGAACACAAAATAAAAATGAACAGTTATTTGTGAGGTATAAAATGTCTGCCAAATCTTGTTTCATGTCCTCGGTGAGTGGTGGCAGGGCCGTCTTACGCGTGGGCACATTGGGCAGTTGCCTAGGGGTCCCATGGGTTGGGGGGGGGGGGGCTATGCTTGTAAATTTACATTGGTTTTTGAACGGCAAAAACGCAGCCTATTGCATTACCGGAGGGCCCATGATGATGATAAGACGGCCCTGGGTGTGCACGGGTTAAGGGGGTGGGTTTGAGGTGGGAGTGGAGACTGGGCCTTGGGGGGGGGGGGCGGAGGATGTGATTGTGGTGGAGAGAGTACATTATATCTGATACCTTTTTCTATCGGTGATTTATGGAATGGATTTGCTGACTCCGTTCTCACGCGACGAGAACATTCTCCATGAGTGCCTGCAAGGATGCCCAGAGAGATTTGAGCAGATATAACATTATCCTAACATTGGGGAACACAGTTGCTCGACTTCCCCACTGTTTTGCTCAGGCGAGATTTATTTGTCATTACTGTCAATATTATTATTACTAGCTGAGGTACCCGGCCCTGCCCGGGATAAATGTGTTTCTTAGTTTCAGTTGTGAATGATTCTAATGCAGCTGCTTCACTTTACCTGTTCCTTTAGGTTTACTTTGTGAATGTTGTTGTGTGTTTGTTTCTTGTTTTTAGATAGCTCTTACTGCATCCTCTGTCCACGTCAATACCCTTCGCATCCCGTCAGCATTCATGAAAATTTAATGGCAACAATCTGCGCCCTGAGCAGTGCCTCTAATACTGAACACATCACAGGAATTGATAAAGTCGTAGGCTCATGGGTTTATGAAAAAGAAAATGGATCGAGGGCAAAATCAGCGAAACAAAGCAAACTCAAAAAAAAAAAAAAGCTCTTTCCGCCCACTGGTTTTCACTCTCCCGAGCTAGTGGGACAGACTTTTTTCGGTCTTGCCAACAATTATGTGAGGCCCCGTTTAAATCCATAGACCACATCTCAGGCTAAAACCGAGACGAAACCGTCTTGACTCAGTGTGTCACCAGCCTTAGGGCTTTCCTTTGAAATACTGCTTGATTGACGTCACAATTTGTCGCGTCATGCATTCATTTTCATTGAAAATTAACGTAATAAAGATATTCAGTTAACAGCGTCACATTTGTTACCACATGCATTCATGCCGACTAAAAGTTGCAAAGCGAATGAAAGACAGAATAGACGACAAGGAAAAATTGAATACATAAAATTTCAAAGTATTAATTTTTATCTCTCTACATTCTGACACCATCCCAAAGGCTAAGAAAACTAACAGTTTTTATTCACCATCACCACAGTTTTAAAAAGTGACATCATTCCAGGAGCGGTTCATCAAAGTATCCAAGCGTGCAAGGTGCCGTCATAATAATATGTGTTAGCATTTCTAGCCTGTGGAAAAATCGTGTGAGAAGTACGTTTAACTTTACCGCGCCTGGGCAGGACAAGGCGTCTAATTTTTCGGAAGTGAAGCGATTATTAAACCATGCTTTGAAACCTAGACATCTGAGTATGTGTACCAAGTTATCTCCTCTAATTTCAGACCTACGTCATCTCCCCTCCGTCTCTCTCTTAATTAAGTTGTTTTGTTGCTTTTTTAAATTTCCGTCTCTGTGACAAATTTATGAAGTGTAAGATTCGTAAACAAGTGATACACGGCATCAAAGAGGGCATGCTGTGGATACCTGATACAGTCTACTGTACATCGAGACGGATGTGTTGCATTCAGAGATCAGTGGATTGTACGAGGAGCGCTTGGCGAGGGGTGGGGGGGATTAGGGATAAGGGATTTCCTTCTGGGGGAAATTTTGATATTTCAGAGGAGGAAATACCTCGGCTGATGATACATAATACACTCTACGGATACGGTGAAAGTACAAAGTTGCTTTCATTTTTCTTGTCCTAAATTGAGCATAATCATTTCTACGACGAAGTTCAGTTCAATCCGTGAAGCTCAATTCCGCTACCAAGGTGCCCTATGTCAATCTGACGTAGATTTGCACAGGACTTCCGTAAGATTGTTATGAATGCCGCAGAAGCAGATTCCCTATATCAAACCGACGTCGGGGTAATGTCGTAATCAGCGAATCTACGTATAAACTATTTGGTTCAATTGAGCAAATTTGACGCCAACCCTGTGTGTCGGATGTCGGCAGGGTTGCTGGCAGGATCCACTGACCCAGGCTGCCCTCCCTATCAGTGTGGCCAGATCTGATTTTTGAAAACCAGAAATTCAGTGAATTGTCGTTGGGTGTGTAAAGGGAAGGGGTTTAAGCCATGAGACGTGAATATAGGAGGCAAAAGGTTCAAGACATTTTTAGAACCACTGCATTAGACAAGGTGCGGTAATATTTCACAGGTTTTCCCCCTTTGCCTATGATTGGAAAGAACAAGCTACAACGCGGAAAACGTCTCAGAATCTTCAATTCCAGCATCTTGACTAGTGAAAAGGCGGATAAAGGGGCATATAAAGGACTTTGTAGAGTTACAGAATAGTCTCCGTTGTAAAATGCCTCCGGACACTTTGTAATATTTGGTCTTTTTGCTTACAGTATACCTCCTGGGCGTGATATCCCATTGCAACGTGCCCCTTCTAGGCGTTCTGCTGTATTACAGAACGCCCTCTTCAACGCATCTTTCTACGTTGCAAGCGATGTCACAAGAGGACGGATACCTCTTCCACTGTTAAATAACATCTTAGAACATGAAGAGATCTGCCTTTAGTGTATTTTTGCCATTAATAATAACAATAGGATATAGTGGTTGTGACATACACCAAACCTGCATGACTTGTATAACTGTTCTTAATAATTATTCTTCAAGTCCTCTCGAGTCTACCCTATTTTGCGTCTATTTTGACTCAGTGAACGAGATCTCTCTTTCGGCCTGCTGACTCAAGACAAGTTTGGACGCGCTCGAACTGGTGAGAAAGACGTCCCAGACTTGCCAGGGGCGTGATCCCATTTAATTGCTTAGTTGACATCTCACAATTAAACAGGACAAAACAGGCTTCAATTAGTGCACTCCCAGCCGCGCACATAGAAACAACAGATGCGCTAATCTGCTCTCGCAACAGAGCAACTACAGAAACCTACACGAGTCATCAAAAGCACGAAAAAGCTATTTCACTTTGATAACTAGTTCTAAGAGTTTGTTTTTTTTAATATATAAAAGAAAAAAAGATCAATGGCCATTATATTAGCGTAGTGACGAAATTCTTTATGATCAAATACTTGCACAGTTCAAGCATTTCAAGAATAATTTTTGACTCATTTGAGTGCGTTTCTAAATTCATTTTTAGGAAATTAAAATGTGACCTTCATTATGGATGAAAGTGATAGGTGTGGCAGCTCTTCTACGATGAACAAGCGATTTTTTATTCAGTTTCATCACGTCAAAATATTTATGACACCTCACCTGGACATTGTGTGGTTTTTTGGTTGTTGTTTTTTTTTCAAAACATTGCAGCTGTTTTTCTGGATTCAGTGACTGTAATTTTTATTCCATTGTTATTATTTTGGTTCTTTTTATTTTTGTTGTTGTTGTTGTAAGTCAAAAAAAAAATAAAAAATTTTGTATTTCTCTGCACTTTTGTTTCCAGTTTCTTTTCAGATGAATTAATTTTGCACTCTTAAAAACTTTCGTTCCATTTTTTCTTTTTTCAGAGAGCAACGGCGGTTGTGTGTGTTTTTTTTTAATGAAGTTAAACACATCAGTCAGTCCACGGTATGAAAAGTTCACGAGTACAAAATGAGAATTTGACACGAACTTTCATTTAGAAAGACATTCCTCAGATAAATATTTATTGGTTAAGAATAAATCTATAATTATCATTAGCCTAAAAGCGCCCTGAGCCAAATCTGTTTTGCGTTGGCTCCGACTCAGTCCAGGACTTCCTTTGAATCAACTGGCGAGGCAGGCTTGTTCCAGTCTCACTTGTGTGCAAAGGTCCTGTTTAGCTCCATAGTAAGAACATCATAATAGGCTCCACCACCATTATGTTCACCAAGTTTAAAATAGGAACATATGCCATTACGTGAGTGCAGCCAGTCTCCTCAAAACAGAGCATAATAATATATTGCACAACTGCACACTCTTCTCAGCACTACGGGAAACATACTGGCCCCAACCCACCGACCTGAATGTCAAACTCTATGGTGCTCTGCCAGAACTGCAGAAAACCGTAGATTTTCTTAAAAGAACAAATCTGCAGATTCAGATTTGGTGAACGAAAGAGGAAGTAGTTCCATAGTTCACAAAACCGAGGCTAAACAGGCTTCATGCAGTGCGCTATGAGCTTTATTCAACTCTGCCCCGGGGTCTTAATATTATGTATATATATTTTTTTTCAGACACGAGCATGCAAAACGAAACCGCAAAGTGTTACCAGTTAATTAAGTACTAGTGTTTTGTTGTTAATGTTTGTTGTAGTGGTAGTGGTAGCTGTTGTAGTAATGGTAATGCTTTTCATGGCAAAAAAATGAACAAAGGCTAAAATAGTGTGTACAACAATATCGTAACTAATATACTGTTCCATTTCCAATTTTATATTGTAATAATTATTATTTTTGCCCGCATTTCATGTCAGTAACTGAAAAGCGTGAAAAAGCTCTGTCTCATTTTTTCTCATCAATGCAAAACGACATCGTTTATACCTGGCTTTTTTTATGAGGACTATTATCACCTGTCTATTGTCACTCCCCAGCCTGTTACAGGTTATTATTAAATTGAACAACCATAAAATTTGACATCTGAAGCATCATTATCACCATTGTTCCAAGGCGAGAATTAGCATAATAGTTTAATAAGCACGAACTTCATTACAAGATACTAAACCTTCATGCTATTTAAACCAGTTTCATCCAACAAAGAAACGTGCTATTTTGTTCTGTTCTCTTAAGTTCATGAATTTGGAAACCACGGATGTATTATACAGGTAATATCGAACTATCTTGGCAAAAAATCTATAATGTGCAAAAGACCACACCTTGATGATTTATATTACAATGAACATTAAATTTACGACACATATCAATGGAAACAGTCGTGTTGCCCAGCTGGTTTATTGTGTAATTATTATAATCGTGTGGGTAATGACGAAGTGTGGTAGATAGTAAAATGAAGTACGAAGAGAGTGCTAATGGGCTGTGTGTTTAACATGTTTAGGAGGTGAATAAAGGAACGTTCACACACACTGACACAGGCAGAAGGGTTGACGGATAGATGGATGAGTATATGGATGATGGTATGAGCTGATAGGAAAACATGCAGGAGGATAGACAGACAGACAGAAGAAGGGCCGGGCAGACGACGAACAGACTGACAGATAGACGGAGGGTCGGACAGACAGCCAGACAGACAGGCGGACGGACGGATAGATAGATAGATAGATAGATAGATAGATAGATAGATAGATAGATAGATAGATAGATAGATAGATAGATAGATAGATTGATTGATTGATTGATTGATTGATTGATTGACGGATAGACGGACAGACAAACAGACAGGCAGGCAGGCAGATAGATAGATAGATAGATAGATAGATAGATAGATAGATAGATAGATAGATAGATAGATAGATAGATAGATAGATAGATAGATAGATAGATAGATAGATAGATAGATAGATAGATAGATAGATAGATTAGATAGATTAGATAGATAGATAGATAGATAGATAGATAGATAGATAGATAGATAGATGCATGGACGGATGGATGGGTGGATGGACGGATGGATGGGTGGATGGACGGTCTGACGGACGGACGGATGGCTGGCTGGCTGGATGGACGGATGGATGGATGGATGGATGGATGGATGGATGGATGGATGGATGGATGGACGGACGGATGGATGGATGGATGGATGGATGGATGGATGGATGGATGGATGGATGGATGGATGGATGGATGGATGGATGGATGTTGTTTTTTGAGGCAATAGGAGCGAGATTAATCCGGCACGGAAGGCAGTACAGTACAGCTAGTGCCCTGGGGTGTTATGGCGATGAACACAGCAGGATAATTATTATGAAGAATCCAAATTGCATGCGGTATAATAGTATAAAGTTGTGTTACAACAACTGCTGCTACGACACACGAAGAAAAGAATAACATTGATATGACAGCAATGAAGATGAATAGTCATATTGCATGAGTATCTATTCAAAGGTCAGGAAAATTTAGGGCCTCTCTCTATTGCTGGTCAAAACACATAGTTTACATTGTTTGTTTGTTTATTAGTTTGTTGTTTGTTGTTGTTGTTTACTGTTCACTTATACATTTATTTCGAGCCTGGGGTGGGCGGGTGGGGAAGGATTGCTTTTTTTTAAATAAATAAAAATAGATTGAACTTTCTGTATTTATTTATTCCTAATTTCCATCAAAATCTCGCAATATTGACACGTGTAGAAATTCAGACCATCAAGAAATAACATAAGTGTGAAGCAGAATATAGCAAAACAATTTTGGCGCCGGGTTCAAAATGTAGGAATAAATACGACAGAAATTGATGTTTTAAATATCAAAATGTGTCTCCACCAATGTTGACATGTTGGCCAAGTTTGACGACAAGCAGCGAATATTCGACCTTGTAGAAATCGGTAGGAAACATGTGTCACGATCTCATTAAATTTGTCCTCAACTGTTTCTCTGTCTTTCTGTTTCTCTCTCTCTCTTTCTTGCTTTCTCTCTCTTTCTGTCTGTCTCTATGTGTGTGTCTCTGTGTCTCACAGTCTGTTTCTGTCTGTCTGTATGTCTGATCTCTCTCTCTCTCCCCATCTTTTTGTCTCTCTGTCTCTCTTTGTCTCGCTGTGTCTCTGTGTGTCTGTCTGTCTGTCTATCTGACAGGTTTTCTCTTTCTCTTTCTCTCTATCTGTCTCTCTCTCTCACTCTCTGTCTCTTTTTCTCTCTCCCTTCCTCTCTTTCTCCCTTCCTCTATCTCCCTCTCTCTCTTTTTTTCTCTCTATCTCTCTCTCGCGCGCGCTTTATTTCTCTCTCTCCTCCCACACAGATTCTCTCCTTTCAAAACCCCAACAATGCATGATGACATCAATAAATTCTTGAAATTTTCTCCTTAATTCTTCTTTCATTCTGTCACCTTTAATTTCATCAATCGATATCGATTACTGCTGTTTGCTGACATCATCGACTTTCACAACCTTAATTTGAATAATCGATTCCTGAATGTAGATCGGCTTAAGTGAACGAACAAAAATTGTAGACTAAAATTTTGCATGCAACTGTCGGTCAACGAAAAAGCGTTCAAGGGGGTGGGTGGGGGGGGGGGGGGGAGGAGTGTGGTTTGCATGATTAATACTACTACAGCCGATACTGCTTCCTTCATCCAGACTTTACTAGCATCCAAAATATGAGCCAGATTGGATTTAGTACACTTACTGGTAAATTATTATATACAGTGATTATTTATGTTGCCTGTTTCGCTATCTTTCTCGCAAAGCAAGTCAAAAGTTAAACACCCGAACGCAGAAAGACGACTAAGCTACTATGCATGTTAATCATTTAATAGAACCCGTAAGTTTTGAAGTTCGGACGGGTTTTCTGTAACAAATGCTTTTTTATTTTATTTTTTT
Source organism: Onchidella celtica (assembly GCA_963931925.1). Taxonomy (NCBI): domain Eukaryota; kingdom Metazoa; phylum Mollusca; class Gastropoda; order Systellommatophora; family Onchidiidae; genus Onchidella; species Onchidella celtica. The sequence continues at coordinate 35,905,168 of OZ007574.1, read as the reverse complement.
TAACGTTTTCAAGATTATTTCTCCAACAGCGTTCATTTTTGTCATCATCTGTTAATGCGTCTGTTAATTATTTCATTTATCAAATCAGTCTATTTATCATTTTATTAACATTTAACCAAATCTTTTTAAAATATATTTTATATAGATCAACTCGCCCAAGGGGGATATCGTACCTAAGCCCAGAGCGTCGCAGCCAGCTTGTTACCAGCAAAATATATAGCCAAGAAATAATGGCAGAAGCCGACTGTGTCTGACCGGGCTTAGTACGATACCGTCTGTCATGGGTTAAGTACTATAATTGCCGTGCTGGGTCACGACTCGCAAGGAGTTGATTTTTCACGGTCTCGTTGATTATAACCAGCGTAATTTTGTCCTTGAACTGTTCTCGTGAACAGTTTGTTTTTGAAACACTTTTTCTTAGAGATGGAAAGAAAGTGGGGCGAGATAGAATAAATGGATAAGTTAGGAGTGACAGTGCAATTCTCGACCCCGTGATTTTGATGAACACTTAGAAGGGAAGAGAAGGGGTGAATAAGGATAGATAGTTTAAGACGCTTAGTCGCGTTCAGAAATTCGTACATAAAATGTAGAAAGCACGAGGGTTTAAAGATTTCAGTAATTGTTTTGACATTTTAAATTGACCTTGTCTGTTTTTAGTACAAGGCCGTGACCAACTCCCACGTAGAATATATTAATACTGCGAGATGAGCTCGCATGGATGCACCAATCAAATCTAGGGATTTGGACGGTAATTTGCAGGTGGCTGCACAGTATAAAAGCGTAGCCATACCTATGTCCATTACTCCATACAGAAAACTCCAATCTGTGCAGGCGTCGGCACGATTCTGCCTGAAGAATCATAATTCTGTTCGATTCATGTCTAGTCCACTATAGACATTTGAGATGAAGCCATATGCTTGAATGAGATATGCCCACTGCTATTGTCCACTGTTCCCTGGTTTTCTAACACCAGGGACCAAGCGTAAGTGTTTGTCCTTTGATGATTCAACAATGAACGAGGAGCTGAACATAATTTATCCAGTAGGACAGGATTGCCGCATATACTAGGAGTGCTACCCAAGAAAGCAAGACAAAGATTTATATTGACTTGCAACTAGTATGAATGTTGGCATACACATCTGTGAATTGGGATTGATTTGTCTGGATGAGGCTGGGGATTGCCAGCCCATCCTAGAGTAGATCCAATAGACTTAACTACGTCAGTTTATATTGACGAGCTTGATCCATTATAAGCGGTAGGCACAAATAGCTGAGATGACATCGTCGCCAGAGACCATATTAGTATATTGATTGATAGATAGTAGGCAGACTATATCTGAGAGATATATAATTAGTACTTAAATTGTTAGTGAGTCAGAATTATCATAATATTATAGGAATCTAGAGAAGACTTCTAGTGACATATTATTGAATTTAGATTTGATGCTGCTGATGTTGTCTTTACTATGTAATAGATCTAGACCAAAATTGTTAGGGTAATTAATGTAATTAAATTTGTGGCCCTGCAGGTCTGTTTATGAAACTTATTCAGATTGTTCTTAGTGTGTGGCATGGTACGGAAGATTAAATATTAAATACCTCTCGATTTAAAATGCAGTCATAATACCATCATTGAGAAGACCCTCTTCATAACAGCTAGAGGGGACTTTAGTACCAGAACCCTAACACTGGAGGGCACTATCACCCAGTCCAGATATCGTACCTAAGCCCAGAGCGTCGCAGCCAGCTTGTTACCAGCAAAATATATAGCCAAGAAATAATGGCAGAAGCCGACTGTGTCTGACCGGGCTTAGTACGATACCGTCTTCCCCGATTTAGTAAGAAACAATAGGAAATTATGGTGTGCCCTTCTTGTCTGTCAGCAGCTGATTGTGCCATTCCCGGCTAAGTATGATACCCTCCTAAATATCTCTTGCCAACTCACTGTACTTCCTCAATCTATATCTTAGCACCCTATTTCAGTGAAATAATCAAGGTTAATAGTAAGGCATGAGTTAATTCTGTTTTTGCGTAGGTTTTGACTCAGATTTGAACTTTCCTATGAATCGAATCAACTATCGAGACAGATTTGTTTCCGTCTAGCCAGTGCGCGAGTTCCCGGTTAACTTCATGGTCCACATTATTTTCTCACTGAAGCTGAAACAGTTTCTACGACTTGCAGCCGTGTTGCAGTCGCGTCCTAGTTTCGTGCTCCTATCGACTTTGCAGCGTGCCCGTGTCGCGCAAGTGTGGCTAGCTCCATTCATTTGCACATATTTCAAAAATTGATATGCGACTGCGACGCGATTGCGATGCGTCTACAACGCAACCAAGACACACTATCGCATCCGGCTTAATGCGGAGTTATTTAAAATATTGTGGCGGTCAACACCTCTCCATGTATGAACTAACCAGTGGTCACTAGTACGCTTTGTGAATACAAAGAAACGAACAACCATCTAGATCTATGTCACAGTGTAAACTACTACGGTAACAAATCTGGAAATAGTCACCTATATAATATGAAAAACGATAATTAATTATAATATAATGATTATAAGGATGTTAGTTCGAAAGAAGAAGAAGAAGATGGTCAATAACAGCAATAAATAAAGATAGTGATATCAAGAACAACGATATCAAAGATGATGATAAGGTGTTATCAATGAAATAGTTACTCTCCATTTTGGCGAGTTTTACTTCCCCCATTCGAATTAGCTTTTCAAACGCTTGGCCTTAACACCCCCCCCCCGCTCCGCCCCTTTCCTTTTGTACAAGCATACGCCCATTAGAATGTTGAAAGTCGACATGATAAGGTCTTGAAGTTTGAAGATTTTAAATAATGGCATTAATTTTGCATGAACTGTTTGACTGTTTCATTTTTATAATTTAACAACGTAATTAATTGTTAGAAAAAAAGTAAATAAAACTAATTTTTTTGTTTCAATTTATCACCATAATTGAAAAAAACGTACGTGCACTCTCCAGGCCTCAGCCCGCCCCCCCCCCCCAACCTCCCCACCCTCCGGCCCTCACCCACGTACGCTGGAGGGAGAAAGAAAAAAAAAGATGTAATAAGACTATAAAGAAGATAATGATCATGTAGGGAAAATACTTGAATATTATTGACATCGACATCCACAGTAGCAACAGATTATCGCAGTAGAAGTGCTATTCAAATTGATTTTTTTAAAAAATAATATGAAACGTGAAGGATTCCTCAAAGACAGTGTCCAAATGCCTTTCATTCATACCCTCCAAAGTCCAAAGTGACAAAAATGACATATTATAATAAATAATATGCACAGAATTATGGCTTTTAACAAAGACTAATATCTTACAAGACAACAACTAGCTTCATCGTGATTTTTCCACGGGCTTATAAGAATTTGAAGGAACGATGAGGCACTTCATTCCAGTCATACACTGCTTTTCCGCTCCTGTTATCTTCAAGGTTAAATCGTGTTACCATCTTTTCATTTTCATTGCTGGTAAAATATTTTTATCAGACTTCCAGTATAATTATCTTTAAGAATCCACCATGTCAAAGCTCTTTTATCTTAGAAAAGGCATTTTTTTCTAAACCTTCATTCAGTCAACACATATTGATGCACAGTGACGACACAAATATTGATAACGATGATGGATACCAGATGGTAGTGTCACCTACATCAACGAGATGACAATATTCTGTCATGTTAATTATGGACTGCTTCGTTTTTATTTTTGTTTTCATTTTTTTTTTTTCAAATTAAAACTAGCCGTTTTAAAATATAATGTGGCCAAAGAAGTTAACTTTCATTATTTTAAAGGACTGGTGGTGGTGGTGTTTGGACCCAGACCACGGTACAAATCTAAATGGCTAACGTTTGTGAGTGGCTGGCGAAATCGGGCTTAAGGTGGAAGACCAAATTCGGGGAAAAGTCCTCCAAAGAGGAGAAAGTGTTCCATGCAGATTGAGATTTTGTCAGAATATTAGTCATTTTTCTGCATTCAGTCGAAATATTTTGCTTGAAATTATCTTGGGAATAATTGTTTCTGATTTTTAAATGACGTATGTAATTATATCACCTTTAGCCCGGTTTCGTCAGATCCACTCACATTATACTGTTCTAAAAGGGTCGGGAGCGAGAGACATTTGATAACTTTGAACCAGGCCTTTTTACAATCCATAGCTTTTCTGTGTTTATCGGAACATTATTATACAGTAGCCTTAGCAGTGGATTTTGAGTCGACCATTTCAGAAATACGTTATGTCGGCCTCGTTCTGTCTTCGATTTCGATGGGGAGAATTTCGATATGTTTCTCGCCTTTCGATTTCATGTTTATGATTTTACGTCTTTCTGTCATGTCCATGCACATTCCTGTTTGTGTGTAAGTATGTGCATGAAAGTGGACACAGTTTTTGTGATGATGTTGATGATGAAGATGATGAAGATGAAGACGATAATTAGTAGTTAAGTAGCAGTCTGTGCCAATGATTAATCCTAACTGCCGCTTACTGTATTATTATCATTATTGGGATTATTATTATTATTATCATCAATATTACATGCGACTATTATCACTTAATTTTTAATAATGTAGCGAGCATTAACACCCGTTTTGTATGGTTATGATTATGGTTGCATGTTATTGTTGTTATTGTTATCTTTATTATCATTACAATCATTACACTTTTTTTTTCCTAATTCCAACCCTTCGCACTATGTAGTGAAAAACACATTTCGATTATTATTATTATTATTATCATTATTATCGTTATTAATGAAATCATTATTATTATGTTATCACTTTTATCATTATTATCAATACAAACGATCTCCCGCTCAGAGTTAAAACCTTGGCCTCAACAAGCTCATCCTACGGACATAATTACGTGTACCTACACTGTTTGAGTGACAAAAGAAACGTTTTTTTTTTTTCGCAATAGGCAAAGTGTACCAGTGTTAGATTTCTCAGTAATAGTATAGGTTAATTTTTTATTTTGCAATGAACCCGACCAGTTCCAGGTGTGAACTAGGTAAAGCCTGGAGGACCCTTGAAAATTACTGGTGAAAACATTAAAAAAAAAAATTACGAGCGAGACATAATAATTATATAATGTATGTTTAATGGGCTTAAAATATTAATTAAATTAATTACACATTCATAAAGAATGAATACAAATTTTAACAGCCAATAAAAAAATAAAATTAAAAATCTCAGGCCCCCGCCATATTTTGATACTGTAATAGTGTAAATTGATTAGCTTATATCTAAATCTGAAAATCAAATTTTAAAAACAAATAATTCAGCCTACCAAAGAATTCGCAATGCGGAATAATTGTCAAAATTTTGTGTACAATTAACTAATTTAGGTGGAAGTAGTCCTGAATATCAGTGCAGACTACGAAAGCTCGTTTAAGCTCCGTTATAGCATGATTCTCTTTTCCTGGTGATTCAGGGTGTGAGTTTTAGAGACAGCAAGTCGACATGACAACGGTCGCATTGTGCTAGGAAGAAGCAAGACGGCAGATAGAATATAACAGAATGATGGGACAGAAGGAGATCTTATCAGAAACGCAGCGGCCATCAACTATCCGCCGACGACTCAGGAAATATTTTAAACATATAATGTTAATGATTTAACTGCATTTAAATTAACCCGTTCAGTAGTGAGACAACATTGCTGCTAACCTTTTACTGCTGCATCAATTACTGGTTTTGTTCCTCCATTATTGGCTTTTACATATAGATCTATAGCCTGATGAAGATTCATATTTACCATTGAAAATAACTGAAATTCGTGAATCATAATAGAAACTGGACTTGGGAAAATCTAGCTTTCATGGTGTCAGTATTCAAAGGGCTAAAAATCCACAAAGCGGTCACTGCTACTTTTTATCAGACCTGAGACTAGTTGCGCAGTGAGTCGAGACTGTTTTGCATCAGTTTTGACTTCCTTCGAATCAACTTGCGAGAGAGATTTGTTTCATTCGCATTAGTGCGAGCTTTCCCCGTATAATTCCACAGTTCACATCTCACACTCAAGCAGAGACAAAATTGATTGATCTCAGTGGGCTACTAGATGGATGGATGGATGGATGGATGGATGGGTGAGTGAGTAGATGGATGGATGGATGGACGGACGGACGGAAGGAAGGAAGGAATGACGAACAGATGTACGGGCGGACGGACGGACGGACAGACAGGCGGACGGACGGTTGGATGGGTGGATGGATGGATGGATGGATGGATGGATGGATGGATGGATGGATGGATGGGCTGATGAATGGATGGATGAAAGGATCGATGGGCGGGTGGATGCGTGGATGGGTGAGTAGATGGATGGATGGATGGATGGGTGGATGAATGGATGGATAGGCAAAAGAATTGTGATCTTTGAGAACTGTTAAGTGCAAGACCCACTTATAATTACAGAAACTTTCCGTGTTCACATCGCTACAACTCAGAGAGTCAGCGTTTGTTGATTATTATGTATTCTGTTTGATCTGTTTTTTTTAACGCCGTTTTGCATTTTATACAGTGGAAAGTGCAGTGACCTGAACGCACCACAAACCTAACATTAAATAATGATAGTGATTGGACCACCCCCACAACAACAACAAAAAAGAAAAGAAGTAAAAATTAATAAAGTACCCAGAGTGTTTATTCACTTGGAAATATATATTGAAAATAATATTTCTTTTTAAAAATGGAACGTGTAGAGAGATCTAGAATATTATAGGAAAATTAACAGTATGCACACGACGTACATAACAGCTGCATAACAGTCGTATTGGGTGACTCGTTATCATAGGGAAATGTTATTTTTCGAAGCTCCAGATTAATGCTTGACCCCCCCCCCCCCCTTTTTCCCCAAAATAAAGGAAAAAAAAGTTTCTAACGCATTAACTCCCAAAAATGTGTCGTCCTTGGAAAAATCATATAATTATATGCGTTTTAGCTGTTGTCGGTAGCAGCGCCAAGCTCGAAAAAACAGGTGGGGGAGGGGGGGGGGGGGGCTCTTTTTCTTCCCATTTTTCACACCATACGGAAATTTTTAGATAATCAGGTGAAAGCTATGGTTTTCTTCACAACTTCAAATATACACTGACTTCAGTAAATATCTGTCAGTACAATATTATTATGAACTGATGAGAGTTTGAGTGTGGGAAATGGGGATACAAATCAATTCATCTGCAGTAATATTCAAAAGGACTTGAAGACATCAAAATCAAAGATGGCATACTATTGCCAGAAAATGAGCCATTTCAAAACTAAAGATGAAAGCACAAATTACAGCTTGGAAAACAATATTATGTGGCCCTTTTTGTAGCTGAGTCAGGGTAGCAATACAGTGGGGGCAGGAGTTGTAAAATGCATTTTTAGTGGTAATTCTGATATTAATGATGTCGGTTACTGCATTAATTTGCTGCACTTTCGTGAACTGATTGAAAAAGATGTGTTGGTTGGTTGGTTGGTTGGTTGGTTGGTTGGTTGGTTGGTTGGTTGGTTGGTTGGTTGGATGGTTGGTTGGTTGGTTGGTTGGTTGGTTGGTTGGTTGGTTGGTTGATGGTTGGTTGGTTGGTTGGTTGGTTGGTTGATTGGTTGATTGGTTGGTTGTTTGGATGGATGGATGGATGGATGGATGGATGGAAAGATGGATGAATGAATGGATGAATGGGTGTGTGGATGGATGGATAGATGGAGGACGGACGGAGGAATGACGAACAGAAGTACGGATGGACGGGCAAGCGGATGGATGGATACATGGATGGATGGGTGGATAGATGGATGGGTGGATAGATGGATGGGTGAGTAGATGGATGGATGGGCGAGTGAATCGATGGATGGGTGGGTGGATAAGTGAATGGATGGATGGATGGATTGGTGGATATGTGGATGGGTGGATGGATGGATGGATGGATGGATGGATGGACTGATGACTTGATTGATAAACAAATGACTTTGATGAAGCGATAAAGTGGAGAATGATAGCTGTATTTCTGGTACTACATGTACTATAATATTAGGTGAGTGATTGCTTTCGTAATTTCGAATGTAAGTGAGTGAGTGACTGACTGACTGGTGTCTGACTGAATGAGTGAATGAGTAAATGAGTGAATGAGTGAATGAGTGAATGAGTGAATGAATGAGTGAATGAGTGAATGAATGAGTGAGTGAGTTAATAAGTGGACGAAGTGCAGTTCAGTCGATTAGTCAGTCAGTGAGTCCATGATTTCATTAAAGGGCGGGGGAGAGGGTTGAATCTGAATTACCCGGGATGCATATTATTCATATTTTCATCACACTCACTCGCGCGCGCGCGCGCACACACACACACACACACACACACACACACACACACACACAACCACACACACAAAGCATCAACATTGTTATACCCCTCGAAACACATGCGGATCCAGAGTATTAACATGGCTTGCTGTTTCTGACCCAACATCTGTCCATTACTATAATACGGAATTCTGGCCACTTATACCATTACGGCATCGTATAAACGTGTTGCTACAAATGTCCATATATCTCCAGGAGAATAAACTAAAGGAGACATAGTTAGGTAAACATTAACAAAGCAATCAGTCGAGGGCCATCTTGACGGTATTCTCTCTCTTTCTTGTTCAGTCACAAACAGAACCTTAAGTGTTGGATATCTTAGAATTTCAGCATTAAAAAAGGGGGGGGGGCAGGATTCCTGAAAATGAGTAATTATACGTATTTTAAAACGTCTATTAAAGCAAAAGCGGCAGTTTTTAGTATGATACATTTTAAACCAGCCTTGTTCTCTGTTAAGACAATACGAATAGGGCTTCTACAACTTCCCACAACTCAGGGGCCTTACGATGCCCAAATAAGACCCTAGGTGACATTATTAGGTGCTATATTATAATATCTATAAAACTACATACAATCTCCAGTCTCCCATATCATGCCAAATGATTATAAGAAGTCTCAACTCACAGTAAGATAGCTCAAAACAATAAGACTATAATATGACAGAAAAATCTTGCACAAGTCTAGCCAGCAGCTATCTCATGCTCACCAAGACCTTGACACAACGACACATCAATATTTCAATCGCTATTTGGTTACAAGGAACACACATAACGTAGATTCATACAACCTTTTCACAACATCCAATAACTTACCTACAATATATTGGAATCCTAGGCCTTACGCTATAACCACACTAGACTTGGCCAAGCCACACTGAATAACACGCCATCAGCCACTGAATCCAAATGTCAAAAATTTATCAATAAATTCAAATCGATCACAGATACTTGGAATACAGATCTACCGCAGATTCACGGAGGGAGCAAGATCGAATGGACACTGATCCGTACCAATGATCGGGAAAAATACACCAATCTGCTCTGTGCTCGCACGCAGCGTGTCATAGATTTCTGATTCAAGCTTCCTCGAGGAACACATTGCTGATTTCAGAAACACACATACGGAGAAAGGGACAAAAAAAAAGAGAGAGAGAAAAAAAGATCCTATGGGTTTAACATTCAATTTTCCCAGCAGCTCGTTTGTCCCGTACTCTGCCGGGCTGCGAGACAATGCGAAAAATTAGGCAGAGATAAAGAAACCGATTCGATTGTCGCGTCCTATTGGCTGAGCGCGGTGATGGTGTCATCAGCGTGTCGTATGGGCTGAGTCGGTGCGATATTGGCTAGCGGCTTGTCACGGAGGCTGAACAGACGTCCCTATAGCCACGCCTTCTGTCTCTTGTGAAAGGATCCCTATTTATACAGTTCGGGTTTTGGAACGGGCTTTACGATGCAGGCTAACCGTGAAGTTTGATGCAAAAATGGTCTCGAGCCCATTTTACTTTACTTTCGGGTCTTTACTTTTTCTTTTTGAGGAGGGGGGAGAGAGACACTTTAAGAACTTAAAAGTTCGATATAAAAACTGAAAGGAGATCCGTTTTGTTATGTAATGGAGAGAATAAAGTCGGTCGGTGAGTAAGAGTTCAGTTGTCAAGGGCCAGATACAAAGTACAAGCGACCCGGATTATTGCACAGCCTGGACAAATGGATGAATAAATAGGTAACGGTATAATAGACGAAAAGGGGGAGAGAAGGAGGAGGTCAGGCCCCTGCAAAGCTGGTAAAAGACTCGAACCAGATGGGACCAATGTAGGCCCTCATTTCAAAATTCTCATTTTGAAAGTATTTTTTTTTGTAATTAGCGCTAAATACATTTAATTAGGCTATCTATAATTGAATCTGTGTTAAATATTTTATGAATCTCTTTAAAATAGCAATATTTTGCACCAAAGGATCTCCCTTAATTCTCTTTATAACATCAATATTTTTTACCAAAACTACCCCACCCGGCCCCTTTGCCTCTATCAGGGGGAGTAAGCCCCTTCAAAATCGTAGGCCCATACCAAGTGGCCAACCTAGACCCCCCCCCCTCCTTCTGTAAGTTATGGCCTGGGGGAAATAGAAAACATGGGCGGAAAAGAGAGACCCCGGTGTACGCACGAAATAATGCTGTTAATTAATATTGTGATCATTTCATGTCATATTCTGTCATTAGGACAATTTTATCATCTCCATCAGTTCCCCATCTGAAAAGACTTGAGCGCGCATCTATCACTGACTTCGACAACTTTCAAATTTATCTGAATCTCAACTACAGCAAACAACGACAACAATATTTATTTATTTTTTTAAATCACACAATGTGATGTCATTAAACAAAAAAACAAAAACAAACAAAAAACTTAATCTTCTCTATAATCTAACGTACCAGGCGCGTACTTGTGACGTCATTGCCATGCCGTCGCATTACTTTTTTTTTGGGCGGGCGGGAGGGGGGGGTGTAATCTAGGCGAATGAACGTAGATGAGCACACAGTTTATGCGAGACACGGGTATATTGCTGAGTCCGACGGGAACATGGAAGTAAGATACGACTGCAATACCACAGCAAGTGGCGTGAGCGTGGCTAGCCTTACCTTCGAGTTTGGTCTTCTTGAGCTTGAAGTGATGACTATAACCACAGGAACTACAATAGCAATAACAACAACAGAAACAAACTGATGTTTTAGTGTTATTGGTATTGTTTTTGTTTTACTAGATGAGGTACCCGATATCTGCCGGAATAAATCTATGCTCTCTTTCTCTCTCTCTCTAACTCTCTCTCTCTCTCTATCTCTCTCTCTCTCTCTCTCTCATTCTCTCTCTCTGTGTCTCTCTCTCTCTCTCTCTAGCTCTCTCTCACACTTTCTCTGTCTCACGACTCTCTCTCTAACTCTAAAACTCTCTCTCACTCTCTCTGTCACACACACACACACACACACACTCACCCACACACACACACACACACGCACTCTCTCTCTCTCTCTCTCTCTCTCTCTCTCTCTCTCTCTCTCTCTCTCTCAATCTCTCTCTCAAATAATCTACAGCATTGCCTCAAGACATAATGCGCCTCAAGGCACAAAGCAACAAACTGAACGCATGTCAAATAGATCTAAGAATAATTAGGTGAGCTTATCAAAGGGAGCGCGGAAAGAGATCATTGTATTTTACATTTTTACAATTTTTTAAGACAAAAAATTGTCTGAAATTTGAATAAATATAATTCTAGGTAGATACAAAAGTGATTGGGTTAGATCAGTTGACTCTTGAGAAAATTAACCTTTTCTTTTACTGGATAATGCTTTATTTCATCAAATTCACAACTAGACTTGGTTTTTCTACATGTAGTATACCATCATGTCTGGAAATGGGCATCTCGGCATGTTTTTATCTTTTTTCTTGCTTTGTTCAGGGTAGGAATATATGAATGAATAAATAAGAACAATCTGGGGCAGGGATACTCACTGGTTAGCTCTTGGCAATACAACAAAACTTTGGGGGTCTAGAATTTCGATCTGCGTGAAGACAGTCACATTGAAGGGAGAAAATGGAAATAAGCGGAAGTTATTAACGCTTGTGAAAAGGTGGATGTCATGATCACATTAGGATCGTAAATGCCGTGCTAGGTCACGGCGTCAGTGAGTTAATTTTTACGATCTTGTTGATTATAACCAGCGTAATTTGTCCTTGAGCTGTTCTCGTGAACAGTTTGTTTTGAAACACCTTTTTTTCTGATGGATGGAGAGAAGGAGGGGCGAGACAGAGCTTTAGTATTTAAACCCGTGCAGAGCTTAGATAGAGGCCACATGTAGACATCCATTTACGAGGTGGACGGCGATAGTCCTCAGCCAGATGAGAGACATAGAGACGCAGTTGAGCAGTCCATATTGTGAGGAGCGCCATGATTTTAAAGCTCCAGAGCCTAAGCTACTTGGTTTGATATGAACCCACAGCGTTTACATCCAGCGCTCTCACTCCCAGTGAGGGCCTAATGGTGAGAGTTCATACTAATTTGTAATGATGAAAGTGAACCGTTCTACTTACTTTTGAAGACAGTTTCAGAGCTACCGCCAGACAACGCATGGTTGTACAAGCATTCTCCATGGCGTGTCTAGAGGAAATGTCCATATCATAACATGTCTCATTGAATTAATAGAATTTAAACTGTTATATCCGTCGCCACGTGCGCGGATTCTATTTGGCATCTAACTCATATGACCTGCAAGTAGTTAGAGTGAATAAGTTAGTCTTTATAGAAAGCTGTAGTTTCATTAGTTAGATTCAGTTGCCTTTGAATTGATATTTATATTTATAATTATATTTGTTACATTAATTCCTGTAATTAAACTGCCCTACAGTTCTGCTAAAAATCAAAGCAATTGATTTATTTAGTTTTTAGAGTGCAAGTTTTTTTTTTGTGTGTTCGTCGATTGTGGGAGCGGACCCCGAAAGAGTGTCAGTCGAATTCTCCCCATCTAACCCATATCGCGACAGTGGATAAGTGGATTGGAAGAGTTCTCAGTATTTGGGAGGGTGAAAATGCGGAAGAGACTTTTAAGCCCCGTCAGTAAATAAAGGGTTGTTAATTTTTGAAACTGTCGCTCAAGCTGCGGTGATGAGCAAAATAGTTCCAAAACTGCACCACAATGAATTTCTCCTGCAATGTTTTTTTTTTCTTTATGATAAGATTTTGTTAATCACACATAGATTTGTCACATAAAAAAAAAAGTGAAGTCCTCACATGACTGACCTTCATTTGGTCCAAGATTATTCTACATCAGGGCATAACAACAACAGAAATAACAACAACAACAAAAACAACAACCACAAAAATGATCGGAAGATATTTTTTAAGCCGTCACATGATAAACTTTTTCTAAAAAAAAAATATTGAAAAAGATAATGTCCTCTCTAGCCTTTAGCCAAACTGTAACATTCTATAATACTCGTGAAATTATATGAACGACAGGATTTATATATAGACATTAACTTTATACTTTTACCATAATTACCAAGTACGAAATGCTGCCTCATGCATGCCAGAACACACAAATTATGTCATCACATGGCGACACCGCATTGAAAATGGTTACGCAGAACGTGACCTTGTATCGCATAATGAAGACATCCTACAGCATTTTCAGTCACCATTTTCGGACAGTTTTATTGTAGTATTTCATAAATTTCCACGCACGTTTCACTTAGCAACGACACCCTGACACCGCGTGACTGGAATTGAAATTATTGTTAATTTTTGTAAAACATTAATGAACGGAAATTGGTTTTTCCGTCTAAGATGTAAAGGGCAACAAGGACTTTTCTGATACTGTCGCAGTATACTAGATACAATAAGATGAGACAGCTGGCGCGTTTAGTGTACACAGATTTCGCACCGCCACGAAGTGGTGAAAGAGCGGAAGTCATGGACGATGTCGTACTTTACAAAACCAGGGAAAATATTTTGTTCACCGTTCAGATTTCGCTGTAAGCCTTGATGAAAGTCACAGATTTTGTAATTATAACTTCAATCGCTGTAGGAAAGATCTGACAATTTTTGTTTTAATCGTAGTAATACTGTAGCAAATGGCATCATTAATTTATCATTACATCAAGCATTCTTTTCGTGTGGTGCGCCACAGGCCCCGTCTCCGATCAGCGAGTAAACTTACTGTGTGCACTATTTTGTTAGAGGCTCCAAGAAGGGAGTGTCTCACCTTATTGTATATGGTACTTTGGTCTCCCTCCACCCGCCCCCCCCCCTTCCTCACACAAATTCACAAACATACACACACACGCATACACACACACATACACACACCCATACACACACGCCTACACATATTTCCCTCTTACCCGTCAATGTTTCCCCCGTAATTATGACTTCAAGCGCTTTAGGAAAGCTTCGGCTTTTTTTTTTCTTTTTCAGTCGCAGTAGCAATGTAACAAATATGCATCATTGATTTATCATTATTATCAAACCTTCTTTTCATAGGGGGCCCGGCCCCCGATCAGCACTCAAACTACGTGAACAAGTTTGTTTAGTGGCGCAAAGAAAGGAACGTCTGATATTGTTAGTGTCGTTATTAGGCCTAAGCCCTCCAAACACCATTTCTCACAAAATGTTCCTGTTTTCAAATTATTGTTCTATTTCGTTGTCCTTCGTCTTCTTCAATCGGCTTTACATTATTTTTTTCTCATAATGTTTTCCCTGATGAAGACATAAAATCTACACCAAACTGTGTCTTTCGACTGGACCGGGCGAAATCGGGCTTACGGTGAAATTTTTATACTACTTTAAAAAATTGAAATGAAATATTTCTAAAATGATTTAAGCAAAAAAGTTTAACTGAATTCAGAAAAAATGGCTAATCTTTCATTTTATAAGCAAATCTCAATTTTCATAGAAAAATGTTCAACCTATGGAGCGGTTTCCTCAAGGATTTGGTCGTTTACCTTAAACCTAATTTCGCCAGCTCCACTAACATTTTTTTCTCTCATTTTTTTGCTTCTCACTATTCGTTGTTCTGGTGAATTTTTTTTTTTTTTTGTGTGTGTGGATTTATCCTCAGCAGTCTGTCTTCTTCGTTTCCTCCAGTCGCCTACTCTTTCACCACCCAACTTCCTTTTCAAATTTGCCCGGCTTCAAGTTGTTTTTTTTTCCTCTTTTAATTTCCCCACTCCCAACCCTTTCCAATCCCCCATTTTCCCTCAACATGATTGTGTTAATAGTGCACTCCCAAATTTGCGGTTTATATCAGTTATACAATTTTCATTTTTTTAAAAATGCTCTGAATTTTGTAGTTAACCTTAAGGGGATGTCATGATAAGCCCGGAATATCACAACCAGTTGCTGCCAACAAACTGTACATCGAAGAAAACATAATGGCCGAAGCTGACTGTGTCTGACCAAGCTTAGTCTGATAGGGTCTTCCGGATTTACTAAGGAAATATAGCAAAATATGGTGTGCACTTCTTGTCTACTATCAGCTGATTGTGCCTTTCGGGCTGTGTATGAGACTTCCTTACGTATGTAGTCATCTCGGCAACCCATACCTGGTAAACATTCTTTTTTGTTCAGATTCCTCCTGGTCTAAAGTGGTGCTTTTCGTCTTTCTACCGTTCTTAGAA
The DNA here is from genome assembly GCA_963931925.1 of Onchidella celtica. NCBI lineage: Eukaryota > Metazoa > Mollusca > Gastropoda > Systellommatophora > Onchidiidae > Onchidella > Onchidella celtica. Next base: position 35,889,660 of record OZ007574.1, on the reverse strand, counting down.
CGCGCCATACTGTGGTGCATGCGTTAAGTTCCCTTGGACAGTTGTCTTTTAAAGTTGGCATATTATCCCCCTTGACCCGCTTACTGCCGCCCCAGTCCAGAAATGATGAATCTTTAGGACTTTCCTTAATACTTTATAAAAAATGATGTGATCAGTTTTCTCTATTGGTGGTGAACCTTGGAATTTTTTTGTATTATATTACTATTGTTATTACTATTATTTTTACTTCCCGACCCTGGGCAAGACAAATCTTACAAATTTTATCCGTACCAAGTCCAGCAGCTGTGGTATCTAGATTTAAGTTACATTTAATAACAGCATTTGGATTCGATGCAAAGACTACTAGATCTTTGTGCACAGTTAACTTTCGACCAGCAATGTGTAACTAGAGGCGTAGAACGCAATTTCCGGTCACATTTTTCGATTCTACTCGACGAAAATTCGTCTCTTGTTTAATTGCGGTTCAAAAAATGGTGAATAAATAATGTTCAAGACTGAATTTTGCCCAAGCCAGAGGTGTCCCCGTAACTCATCATTAAAAATTGAAGCATTACACCAAGATTCATAATTTTTTTATCACGTAGTCACGAAATTTTAGGTGCTTACACTTTCACCCTCTAGCTCCATTATAGTGAGATTATTACATGTACTATCATTTTTATTAGTTTTATTATTGTTTTACTTTCGTAATAAAATTCACTGCAATGTATCTCACATTTTTATCTTCGCATCCATTTTCTTAGGACGCCGTGAAATATCACATTCATGGGCTAGGAACCCGTGTAATTGAAAAGTTGTGGTATTCTTCTGGCTTTACATGATTTTTTTATTTCAAGAAATGTTTTTCTCTTGTCTATGCATGGGGGAGGTTGTTCAACTAAGGAGAAAATTGTCTTGCTCGGCAGTGGGCATTTCTGACCTGAAATAGGAAGGTGGCGGGGGAGACGAAGACAAGTGTTAGATAGACATGGCGTAGCATAACTTTTGATATCTTCATTCAGTTTCACTGGGGATGATGAAAATATTTCAAGCAAGATAGATTTGGACGGAATTCACCATTTTTTGTGGACACAGTTGTAGGCGAAGGAAAGATGGTAAAGCCAGACTAGTTTATCCCAGACAGAAAGACAATCAGACAGACAGGCAAGCAGACAGGCAGATAGATAGACAGGCGAGCAGACAGGCAGATAGACACAGACAGACAGACAGACAAACAGGCGAGGGGCCAGATAGACAGGCATTCAGGCAGGCAGGCACTTAGGCAGACAGACAGACAGACAGCAGGCAGGTGTATCGACAGACAGACAGTCCAGCAGACAGACAAACAGGTAACGACTGAATGCTCACAGGCAGACAGAAGAAGTCAAAGACAGATAAATGTATCAAATAGTTTGTTTCTTTATTGACACTCACTCTCACTCACCTGCTGTCACACAAACACACACACACATACAGACACACGAATAAACACCATCTCTCACTCAGGACAAAAAAGCCACAGCCTGTTAATCTCAGTAGGGGACAGACCACAGAGGCCCCAGGGCGGTGTCACTGAGTAACATGCTGACACATGAACGGCAGTTTAATACCTAAGCAAGCAAAAGCCTTCAGAACGTTAAAAACGCAGTTTAATGCAGTGCAGTGCAAGTTGTCAAGTCAATTTAGCTTGTCACTTTAATCCCTATCAAAACAGAATATCATCATTTCGAGAAGGGTTAAGGCTGGGTGCGGAGCAAAAACTGGTGTCGAGCTGGAGCCAAGAGATGGCATTGAGAATGTTTAATGTGACACCCAAATATTTCTGTCATGTATGACTGTGGGCTTTTTGTTTTTGTTTTTGTCTTGTTTTTTGTTTGGGTTGAATTGTATCTCCACTGTCTGAAAGTCTGGCTGTCTGGGAGTCTGTCTGTCTGTCTGTCTCGTGACTGTCATCTCTATGTCTCTCTATTTTCCTCTCTCTCTCTCTCTCTCTCTCCCCCCTCTCTCTCACTCTCTGTACTTATGTCTGTCTGTCTCTCTCTCTCAGTCTGTCTGTCTATCTGCCTGCCTGTCTGTCTGTCTGAGTATGTCTGTGTCTGTCGCCTGTCCTTTGGTCTGTCTGTCTGTCTGTCTGTCTGTCTCTCTCTCTCTCTCTCTCTCTCTCTCTCTCTCTCTCTCTCTCTCTCTATCTATCTGTCTCTCTTTCTTCTTCTTCTTCTTCTTCTTTTTATTCCTCCTTCTCGATTGAGTTAAATTCATGACGCTGTCTGTAATCTTCGATCAAATAACATTTAGACACTGGAAATCAGAAGGTTTAACATAGCTTTTAAAGACTTCCTTTGATGTGCAAAGGTCCAGCTGTAAAAGAACAAAACACGGACTTTCCAAACATTTCTATAATATCACAAGGTGCCCCACCCCCTCCCCCATCACCAAATCCCACCCATTGTTACCTGACACTTTGGACAACCATTTTATAAATGTTTTGTCTTTTTGACGTGACCCCGAGAACACACAAAAAATGAATCCTTTTCAGCAAAAACTGACTGGATACTGAAATGACACCCCTTGTACAAAAAAAACAACAACAACAACAAAACCTCCCATTTACAGTATCTTCATAACAAGGAACTGTCAAAACCTCGTTTTTTTCCCACTGAGTGACACTAGCATACTATGTATTATAATTGTTTCGTGTTTTTTACTTAGCCAAATTGATATTTCATAGATTACAGTTTCATTTAGAATTTTTTTTTGATTGATTTCGTCAGATATCATTTCTATCCAGGTGTCTGTCTCTCTCAATTTCATCATTCCTAAATTGGAATTCTTTTCCCGTGGATTTATATCCCAGGTCAGTGGCACAAATAAAAAAAACAAAAAAAAGACTGTACTTTCAAAGAAAGGTTTCAAAAATCTCACGACAGAGCGACGCCGTTATAAACTTTAACGCGTGTTGTTTTCGATATCACCGTGAAATCGGAGGAAATTGTTAAGTCATTCGGGGTTCCTCTGGTCCAGTGGTTCTCAACGTGGGCGAAATCGGCCCCTGGATGGCTGTATTGATTTTTTTTGGGGGGGGGGGGAGGGGCGAAAACGATGGGGAAAAAGGGGGGGGGGGGGAGGCGACCACATGATATGAATGGAGGGCGATTTGTGGCCAAATACAGGGCAGCCACTGACTTGTTCAACAACACTCGTAGATGGGACTTCTGAATAGAAAAAGCCTTTTTTGTGTGTGTGTTTTTTTTTTGGTGCCTTTGATAAAGAATGCTTTTTGTTTTATTATAACAAACCTGTTGTCATTAATAAGGTCCCTTTAAACACTTAACATTATAATTTGTGCGTAGTCTGTCTTCTTGTGAAATGTATCTCTTGGATTTGAATAGGGATTTGGGGTATGTGTATGTGTGTGTGTCTGTGGGGAGGGGGGGGCGGGCGGTAGCCTGAAAAAGATTGAGAACCACTGCGTCTGGTCAGTCAAATTCGGCTCCCCTAGTCTGTCGAATTCATTTCTCATGCAGGCCCCCTAGTTGGGTTCAATTGCATGTTTTTACATTTGTTTCTCCGAGAGAACTCGGGCGGTTCATCGCGTGCGCCAAACCGATTTTAAAACACGGCAGAAAATCTGGCATGACCACGAAATGACAATGTTACGTGCTTGCCAGGATGCAGAACGCATGCGCCGGGGTCTAGATGTCTATTCGCACAAGAGAATTAGCCAGGAGATGGCTGTAGTCTTGGAGCCGTGGAGAATATGACAGCAGGTGGGACAAGACACGTTTCTCTCTTGTCTACGCGGATTAATTGGTTTGGTCGTATTTTTCTGACTTCTTTGTAATTAAAATAGATGTTTTTGAAAGTTTTCATGACGATGGAATAAAGCGTAGTGGCATGAAGAAAAGGGGAAGGGGGTTGGGGGGGGGGGGTATCGACCCCGGGGCGTCCTTTTCAGGAAAAGTAAAAAAAAATGGCAAAAAGAAAAAGTTGTATGCAGTAAAGCAATGCCTCGCGTAAGAAACGATATCCAAATGATACAATAAAACGAAACGAAAAAGGGACGACAAAGCAATATTTCGGTTAGACGCCGTTCAGGAAAACAACAACAACAACACAAAAACAAAGTTTTAAAAAATGGAAAATTAAACAAATAAAACAATCGAACAATAAAAAATATATATATATAGAATATGAAATATTTATAGAATATTATATCAGTACGACCACTTCTCTGCGATCCATTTCAGGGGGCATCCAATCAAAGAGTATTTATGCCCTATACTTGTGTCTTGAGGCATACAATCCAGGAGTTGGCCCCTGGCATGATGGGGCATCACCAAACCCCTGCATGCCACTGATAAAGCATCTTTCCTTTGTTTTCTAAAATGAATGAAAGTGATTCGTTACTGACTTTTCTATCCACTGATCTGGCATTTCAGAGAAACACCTCTTAACCAGAGCATAGGTCACCTTCCATTTTTTAAAGATGACCAGGCCCAAAAAAATAGTAGGATACGGGAGGACTGCTCTCACTCTTAGGAAAGCCCTTCTCTAAATGTCATGTGATTTATTTGGATCTTGAGTTTTAAAGAAAAATGTTCTTTCCAGGGAGGGGGGAAGAGGAGAGGTTCTTTTTGCACTTGTGGTGCCTCGGGGCTCTCCTTCTCTCTAGTGGGAAGAGAGGGCAAGGAGACAGAGAAAGGGGAGAGACTGGCAACGGGAAAGGGAAAGGAGGAGAAAGAGAGAGAGAGAGAAGGTGAAAAAAGAGCGAGAGAGAGAAAGAGAGAATGAAAGAGAGGAAAAAAAGAGAAGGAGGGGGAAAGAGAGAGAGAGAGAGAGAGAGAGAGAGAGAGAGAGAGAGAGAGAAAGTAGTTTTGTTTTATTCCAGCACAAATCTCAATGCCACACCAACACAAAGCCGGTAAAGTCAGACACGACTCATGTTTTACAAATCCTTTGAACTAAGCTCTTAAACACTGAATCTATGACAGGCGATTCTCGTTTCGAACTATAGGAAAGTTGGGGATATTTGGGGGATTATCATGTTTGAAAGCCGTCATGCGCCAAAGATTATGTGCACAGTGGGTCTGCGTCATAAAATTAAGTAAAAACAAACTTGTCAAGCAAGCTTAAAACACACAATGCCTATGCACGCTTTACCTCTTGACAATGCACTTTTTAAAAGACACCACTATTTAAGTTACTAAAGCCTTGAAAACAAAAAGTAATCCTTTCTAAATCTATCCTAATGGAGCCCAGAAAGTGTTGAAGAAAAATATGATTAACTGTGACAATGATCTTCTTGAGCAGGTGGTCGCTATACCCGGCATTACATGTCAATCTTTCTCCTTGTTTCAAGTGCAGTTTGGGTTCAGAATGGCTAGAAAATAGCTAATTGTGTACCGTTGTTTGGACAAACCTTAATCCCAGATCTCATAAACAGGTCAATATAGAAAACTGGTTGGTGTTGAAAGATACTTCATTTGTAACAGCTGGTTCAACAGAACGCCGTTTTTTTGCGGGTTTTTTTTTTCTTGCACCTCTTGGCTCTTTCCAGGTTTCAGATTCTTGGAGTTTGACCATTCGCCACCTTGGAAAAGACAAAGTTCTTACTCCCTTCCGTCAACTTTTTAATAATAATAATAATAATACATTACATTTGTATGACACATTTCCATTAACAATGCTCAATGCGCCTTACATGACTCTCTCTTCCTCTCTCACTCTCCCCCCTCCCGCTCTCTCTCTCTCTCTCTCTCTCTCTCTCTCTCTCTCTCTCTCTCTCTCTCTCTCTCTCTCTCTCTCTCACCGACTCTGTCATTCATGACGAACTCTCTCTTTTTCTACCACCTATTGGAAACACTGTGAGAATAGATGATGTTTTAGTTTACGTTTAAAAATCTCCAAATTAGATGGTTCACGAACAGCTTTTGGAAGTTTGTTCCATACAACTGGGCCGAAATGTGTAAATGAACGTTCACCAAATGATTTATAGTTTTTAGCTGGAACACACAAAATTGTTTTGTCATTAGAAGATCGTAAGGCCCTTGGTGGGCAGTAGAGCTGTAGACAATTTGTTAAATAGCTGGGCGCATTCTGGTTTAAACATTTGTAACATATGACAGCAGTTTTATACTCAATTCATTGCATATGGAAGCCAATGCAGCTCTTTTAGTATAGGGGTGACATGTTCGCGCCTACTCTGCTTGACTATTACTTTAGCTGCGATGTTCTGGATTACCTGGATGGCATTGATCTTATCAGCTGTCAGACCTGCAAGAATGGAATTGCATAGAAACTGATGACTGAAGTTTCATGTGCTCATTCCTTGTTGAGACAGGACTTTTTTTTTTCTTGTTGTTTCTTTTTAGTAATAGGCTACCTACAAATTACACACCGAATTCACTTGAAATTTTTGACACACAATGGAGAAGGCCTGTAGAAGTAGTGTGCAGTTCTGTAACTCAGTTCAGCCAAAAGTGGAGATATAAATTTGTCATTTTAGGGAGACACATACAATGTATAAAAAATAAGTAACTCAGTGTGGTAGTGTTCGCAATTCTTTGTTCTTTCTAGATTTTCTACTTCTCTGAGTTTGGCCATTGTGTAGAAGATAAGGCTACTCAGTGTGATTGTTTTGCAGTAGAGTGTTTTAAGCCTCACTTTCATGCGACGGGGCGTTGCTCAACAATCATTTCGGTGTCTCTGCAACAACAAGGACCAGGTAGTATGTGATGGCCGATTCAGCACAGTCATTCACGCGCGAGCTGTTCTGGTCTCTGGCTAGTTTATCTGTGTTTTAATTACTCTGTTGTCTCTGTGTATGTTCGTGGTACTAAAACGACAGATGAACAGACGGACAGAAAATATCGTATAGAAACAAAATAGTGGCGGGAGTAATTCCTTGTGGTGCAATTTTGGACCTTTTTTTGCTCGATGAGACAGCCTAAATGACAGTTTCAAAAATTTCAAAGTCAATTTTCTTAGTGTCAACGAACCCAATCCAATCGCTTTTGTATCGACCGATTGTGTTGATTCAAGTTTCAGGTATTTTTAAATAAAAAGTTATAAAAATGTAAAATACAATGATCTTTGTTTTGGCTCCCTGTAGTAAGCCGGAACTTTTCATACCGAAAACGATATTAGTACGCCACCAATCCGGTGCGCGCAATTTCCCTACCAGAAATGAGTGCGTAGTGCTTCGGTTCACAAGAAATCTGTAAGACTGTAGAATATGGGAAGCTTTCTAGGCCAAAAGAGAGTGAGAGAGAGAGATAACGGTGGGTTCACAGTCATATTATATCGGATAATGCCGGGGACCTCGTCTGTGGGGTCGAAGCAAAGCTTGAAGCGAAATAGAACTTTGGCAAAAAGAAAAAAGTTGTATGTGGCAAAGCCTCGAGTAAGAAACAACACAGAAACGACACAATCAAAAATGCAGCGGAAAAGTAAATCAAGCTTTCGGTATGAACCTTCGACAGCAAAAAAAAAATGTAGATAGCCACACAGACAGACAGAAAGACAGACAGACAAATGTGCATATTCTTTTTGCCGGTGTATACATAATTACATCTTTCTACAGGTACATATTATTATTATGTCCTCTCATGCTGATAAGCGTTACAACAGTAACTTGACAAATATTTTTCCAAATTCCAAAGAAACTGACAAATTTGCCTACCATACAGAAGTAATTATTCTCGTCATCGAATCTTCGAACTGCCCAGCTTAGTTGCTTTGGTTTCATTAAGCTGGGCAGTTCTATATGAGTAAAAATATTTGAGCACAAATGCAACAAAGGAATCTTATAAAGTTTGGAAACTAAGGCGAGGAAGGCATATTTCGTGAATGTTTTGACACCTGGACATTGACTATCATAACTACTGCTACTCATTGCCATAATTTCGTCTTGAGATATCTCACCTTTATTACGACACTCTTCATGCACGCGGGAAAATAGAGATTCTGACATCAAAAACAGGCCAACTTTTGTAGATTATATCGAGAGACATTAACCAGAATGTGTTATTGTCCAGCATTATAGGTAGAATGGGCAGGACATCACAGAGTCTTCTCGTTTTGTTCTTCTGCCACTAAAGATGGCCGGTGGATCAGCTGATGAGTGTAACTTCGAGATATATGTCTAAGCTGTTAAAATGTCTGCTGGTTGCATTGTAGTTAATTGTTATGACAGAGGTGGAAGAATGGATCCAAGTTGGTCAGATTCCCTACCATCCGTGTAAACAAGGGAAAGGAAGTGAAAGAATTGACCGAACATCTCATATTGAACATGTACACACGTGCCATTGTTTACTGTAGCGACCTGCTTTTAGCTCGCCACCGATTGATTCGTGGCGCCTGCCGTGCCTCGCAATGCAAATCAGCCAACGAATCAACATCAATGCCACAATAGCCATCGTGATGCATGGTTCCAGACACCTAAGATGGCGTATATGCGCATTCTACCTATACATTGTTTTTAAATGTTTGTAGATGTCCAAGACACAAGGTGTGTGACTTTATTTCATAACCCTATAAAACTATTCACGTGAGCGTGTTGAAATTATTGCAGTTACTTGAATTTTCACTAAAATTATTAATTTCAAACTCATTTTCTTTTTCTCAACTTGACGATTTTGAACTTTAAACAGTGTAGTTGCCAGCGTTCGAATTGTTTACCAGAGGGCTCAAATAGTTCTCTTGACTGGAAACAATTCATTTGCCAATCTATTATGAGATTTCCGCTATGATTTAGCCTGGTGGAACAATGAGTCCAGTCTGTTTTGTCTGGATTATGGTGCGAGATCTGGACTTTTATAATGGAGCTACTCGGGCAGACTGAAACAAGTCTTGTCTCACAAGTTCCTGCAGTTCGTCAAAACTGTCTTAAGTCACCTAGCGTAAAGATAGACATCGTAGGCACTGAATCAAAACGGATGCAAGATAGACTTGACTGAGTGTGTCACCAACGTTAGCGTTAATATCCAGTTAAATGATGGCGCATGGCACATAGATCATTATAGGATAGGATAAGATAAACTCTATCCTGTAGGAAACTTCTTTTTCACACAGCAATTGAGAGCACATACCGACACCGTTCCCTAAAACTGTAGTAACTGGTTTTGGCTACTTTTCAGGAGAAGCAAAAAAGCTGTTTAATATTTGCACAACAGGTACAGTAACGATGACTTTTTGAAAGTTTGCTATTCGATTATTTTTCGACTAAGGAGTCCAGAACCAAGATCATTTGATGCGGCTTTGAATGCCATTGAACATTTTACATAAAATTCGATTTTTCGAATTTTCTACTTACTGCAGTCTTACAGAACATTGACAAGAATTGGTACAGACATCCCAAGCTTACGTATCATTACGTACCTTTTTTTTTTTTTATCATAACTCACTAAGCTAAAAAAAAAACAGGCAAACATGAAGGGACATGGTAAGGAACCTTAGTGAGTATGGCATAATAATATCTAACTGAAGTGTCTTGTTGAGGGGAGCCGCAGAGGGCGAAAACGATCATCTGTTTCTTTCTGTTGCTCCTGATCTAGAAATTTGATGAAACAGGGGATGGTGACTGTCATTTAAGATGGAAATGGATTTCGCACAGTGATTTAAAGATGAGTATGTAGATCCATTTTTAAGACCACCCCCCCCCCCCACCTCACCCATTTATCCATTTATCCGTCTCGGCAGTTTGCATCGATTGAAAGTTGACAGAATTGTTCCCCAAGTTGGTTATCCCGGGCCTTATCGCTTCATTGTTTACCCGTGGGCGCAAACAAGCCATTTATGCTTGCGCTAGAGAACACATTACAGGATCAGGGCAAGATAACAGCTGATCTGTGTATGTGTTGGGAGGTGGGGACTTCGCACGCAGAGACAAAACCTTCTCACGTCAAGCCGGAAATTCCGCATAGTAGCAACAAAACTTTGTGGTGGCTTCTTTGTTCATACTTTTCTCTCTGCTTGTTTGTCTGTTTGTCTGTGTGTTTGTCCATATGTTTGTCCGTTTCTTTCTCTCTCTCCTCTCTCTCTCTCCCCCCCTCTCTCTCTCTCTCCTCTCTCTCTCGTGTATGTGCGTGTGTGCGTGTGTGCGTGTGTGTGTCATTCCCTGCCTTGTCTGTCTTTCTCTGTCTTTATGTCCTTCTCTCTCTCTCTCTCTCTCTCTCTCTCTCTCTCTCCCTTTCCCTCTCTCCCCTCTCTCTCTTTCCTTTCCTCTCTTCCCCTTTCTCTCTCTCTCTCCCCACCTTTCCCGTCCAATCCCTATCTCTCTTTCTGTCTTTCTGCGACTAAAATTAATACGAAACACAAAAACACTATCTGTAACATTTAGGCCATGTAAAATAAGGAAAAGTGTACGAAAGAGGACCGCCAGAACGTGAATTATCCCAATCTTGCTTGCGAGTTATTCGGAAATAGATACCCCGTACCCACGAAATATCTGGTACCGGTGTGGTTCAATCATAAAACATCGTCTCCTGTCTTGCAGCCAGAACTTTTATTATAATGTATAAGTTTTTGCCATTCATGCAAGCCTAGAAGTACCAGTTTAGTCCTATTCACGCTTCCCAGTAAGAGTAAGAATAAAATAGCATTTCGGTACTGTCAACAGTCACACTAGAATTATTGGCAGTATCGTCCATGATGGAACAAAACAAAGGGGCGAGACAGTTTGGGTAAGTACCACCAAGGCGAGTGCGAACGGGTTGTTGCGACTGGTTTCCACAGAATGATTTATGATCGAAAAATCAACGAATGGGAACATCACGGATGCGCTGTGTTTCTACTGTAAGTGTTCGGAATGGTTCCATATACGCTATCAACTGGTGAAAGTATCGAACGTGAAGACTTTCATCTTTACTGCAACGCTAAAAAGCCGTCCGGGTTTCCGATAGTAAAATCGGAACTGGTTAGTCGCAGTGAGCACTCATCAATTCGAAAGCTGACAAAATGAGAAAAGATATTCGATGAACTGATGATGGCACTATGAACACCCATTTGTCAATTTCACTTTCGACATTTTCGTTAATGTATGATGGTAAATCTTCCGAAGCCACCCCGAAGTCTGTTAACACTTCCTTGGGGAAGAGACTGAACCAGCTGCGGATTTTCCATGAAATTGATGAGCCCATAATCCCAGAAGGACCCTGAAGAAACCTTTTTTAATGACTGAATTTTGGATGTTGCCCTATTGTAGCTGGCTGCGAAGGGGCCCCATAACAGTTCAAGCTTCAGGGTCCCAAAAATGTAGGTCCGCCACTGGAATGAACTTTCGTTTTGCCCCAAAAATGTAGGCCCGCCACTGGAATGAACTTTCGTTTTGCCCAAAAAATATAGGCCCGCCACTGGAATGAACTTTCGTTTTGCCCAAAAATGTAGGCCCGCCACTGGAATGAACTTTCGTTTTGCCCAAAAATTTTGGCCCGCCACCGGAATGAACTTTCATTTTGCCCAAAAATGTAGGTCCGCCACTGGAATGACCTTTCGTTTTGCCCAAAAATGTAGGTCCGCCACTGGAATGACCTTTCGTTTTGCCCAAAAATGTATGTCCGCCACTGGAATGAACTTTCGTTTTGCCCAAAAATGTAGGTCCGCCACTGGAATGACCTTTCGTTTTGCCCAAAAATGTAGGTCCGCCACTGGAATGACCTTTCGTTTTGCCCAAAAATGTAGGTCCGCCACTGGAATGACCTTTCGTTTTGCCCAAAAATGTAGGTCCGCCACTGGAATGACCTTCCGTTTTGCCCAAAAATGTAGGTCCGCCACCGGAATGAACTTTCGTTTCGTATTTTGTACATGTGTTTAGTGTTAAATTAAGAGGGTTGTACTTAAGTGAATGGATCTGTCTGGTATGAGGTTGGTGATGTAAAAATGTTGTGCAGCGTCTTGTGTCCTCCGTCCATGTTTGAACATGAAGGTTTAGAGGTGTCAACGATCACACAAAAGACGCCGGCGAGAAAGAGTCGATAACATGACGACGTCGTTCCGCTGATGAAAAGGTGAAGGAGCCGGGGGATGTGCGCAGAGTCAATCTGTAACAATCATGGACGATAACTCCGGGCAGACACGGCCACCCAGATATGATACCAAACTCCAGATTCTGAAAAGGACTATTTCAAATTTTAGCAAAAATGTTATTTGTCTAGATAATGAAATCATTTTACGTCCACAGATTTCTCAACGCAAAGATAACCCGCATTCGCATAACACGCAAAATGTCACTTAGATCCTTTATAGATTACGTCGTCGTCAGAATGTTCCTGTCAAGGACCTGCGTTGGTTACCAAGTGACGGTTGAGAAAAACACCTAAGTTTGTTGCGATAGTGAATAGGTGGATGGCAAGTGCTTACATAATGATAAGCTCCCCAAGGGGTGACTGCCGGAGTTGTCTGCCCTTGTTTTGTTAGCAATTTAGGATTTGAAAAGATTATTTTGGGGTGGGAAGTTTACATAAATCTTATCCTAAACTCACACCCTCTTCCCCCATGCACCCACTATCCAAGCCCAGAATGTACACACATTCGAACACACAGACGAATGAAGGCTAGAGTCATAACAGGCCATGTCTACCTCAAGGACTTTTATTGAGACTCGAGTTTTACAAGCTCACTTAGTACTCCAATGGTACATAGTCACTTCAGCAATAGAGCCGTGAAAATTAACACCTAAACGTCCTCCCTTTAAATCAGCCTAACTACAGCACTAAGGACATAATTTATTTAATTCTCCTAGATTTAGCTGAAAGTATATAAGACGACGTCTCTGCCTTGCAGACTGAGGCAGTTTCGGCATCTTGTGGTGTATTATCTGTTTGTGTGTGAATGTTTATGCGTGCATGTTTGTTTTGTTCAGCTCTTTATTTTAGGAGCTTCGCTGCCCTCGGCATTTACACCTCACTTTTTCTTGTTTTTTTATTTATTTTTCTTGTTGTGGTAGGGATTGGGTTTTTTAGAATTTTTGCCCGGCCGGCGGCCTGTTCGGCCTGCTCTTCTCGATTTCCAACTGCCAGGGTCTCTTTAACGTGCGCAACGTGCACACGGGCCCTCGTAGTTTTTATTCCTTATCCGAGAAGACTAGGTGCTTGATCCTACCTACTATAGGATCAGGGGCATGAAATTATGAGAAAAATCCCAAAATTTCAACATGCCGGCACCGACCGGGATTCGAACCCGGTACCTTCGGCATGAGAGGTGAGCCACCTGACCATCGTGTCCCCCATGCGTGCATGCTTGTGTGAATGCGTGAGTATTTGTGTGTGTGTGTATGAATGTGTATGTTTGTGCATGAGTGAGTACCAGAGTATGTATGTATGTGGGTGGGTGCTTGTGGATGTGTTTGCGTGTGTGTGCATGTGTGCATTTGAGTATGTATGTGTGGATTTGTGCGTGAGTGTGTAACAGAGTGTGTATGTTGGCGGGCGGGTGTGTATGGGAGTATGTGTGCTATTCCTAGGAGTCCAATAACTAAAGCAGTCACTTGGTAAGTTAATGAATTCATTGCTGAGGACTGTGTACTTCAGCCTGTTCGTTTGTTTGTTTGTTGTTGTTGTTATTTTGAAGACACATGAAAGAATCATCACCCTAGGCTATCATGCTAAGCCTGAAACGCCACAGCCAGTTGCTGCCAGCAAAATGTACACCCAAGAAATAAATAATCTGTTATCTATTATATATTTCAGTAACTTGCAACCTTTGGCATGACTAACTGACCAAACTATACACTCTTCAGGCCTTAAATTTGGCAGGAAGGTGGCAATTGAGATAAGGAAGATGATGGCTATAATTAAAAGTTGTTTACTTCAAGCATGTATTTTAAAAAAATAACAATGTTTATTGCTATGTAACATCTGTATCTTTGCATGTTTGTTTCGTAATAAATTATATAGTACCGTGCATGTCATAAAAAGTAACCGTGTGAAGCGTTCAGTTTGGTGCGTAGTTTTCTGGTGCGCATGAGTTCTGAAGCAAGACTGTAGTTTATTACTTTTATTTTACTAGAGAGAGAGGGGGGGGGGGGGTGCACATGATTGTATATTCTGGGCAATGCCCGGTAGCTCATCTTTATAATTATATTTCAGGAACTTGCAACCTTTGGCATGAGTCACTGACCAAACTATACACTCTTCAGGCCTTAAATTTGGCAGGAAGGTGGCAATTGAGATATGGAAGATGATGGCTATAATTAAAGGTTGTTTACTACAAGCATGTATTTTTAAAAAATGACAATGTTTATTGCTATGTAACTTCTGTATTTTTGCATGTTTGTTTCGTAATATAATAGTACCGTACATGTCATAAAAAGTAATCGTATCAAGCGTTCAGTTTGGTGCATAGTGTTCTGGTGCGCATGAGTTCTGAAGCAAGACTGTAGTTTATTGCTTTTATTATCTGAGAGAGGGAGAGAGAGAGAGAGAGAGAGAGAGAGAGAGAGAGAGAGAGAGAGAAAGAGAGAGAGAGAGAGACAGACAGACAGACAGAGACAGAGAGAGAGGGGGGAGCACATGATTGTTCATTCCGGGCAATGCCCGGTAGGTCATCTAGTAATAACAATAATACATAGCATTTATATAGCGCTTCATCCCGTTAATAATCAGGCTCTAAGCACTTTACAACATTTATATCAAATAAATCACACACACAATTCACATGCATACTCTGAAGAAAACAAAAAATGGACATTCAGAGTGTAAAAAGGATGATTCTCCAGCTGATGTTTAAAAGTCATAAATCCTCAGTCTCTCTCAAAGACAGAGGCAGAGAAGTCCAAATCCGAGGCCCTCGAAAAGAAAAAGATTTTTATTTATTTTATTTATTTATTATTATATTTTATATAGCGCATATCCATTTTTAAAATGCTCTATGCTCTTTACAGAAGAAACCTGTCAACCACAGAGCAGAATGGAGCGCCGGCGAAGCGCTCAATACACTACACTGCTTCTTTCTCTCTCCCTGTCTCGCTCACTCTCTCTCTTTATCTCTCTCTATCTCAGAGCAAATTGTGACGCAGCCTGCTAGGCGCAGTACACAACTCACAACAGTTCACAACTCACAACTCACAATACAAATAATATTTTGAATATTTATTAATAATAATATATATTTAATAATGAATAATAAATATTGTTGTTGCTGGTGGGGGGACAGAAGATGACTGTCTGATCCGCCTTAGTATAATAGGGTGTTCCTGGATTCACTCTCAACATACAGGAAATTATGATGTGCATTTCTTGCCGTATAGTAGCTGACTGTTCCGTTCCCGACTTGGTACGATATCCTCCCTTCACCCTCACTTTGCATTTACTGATTGCGTCAGTTGTGCTAATTGTGTCTGACCTCCAACCTTGTATGTGTCAGAGGTTTTTGGATGTTCATTGTACGCCTGAACATCGTGTGAAATCCAGCTCGGTACAAGGTTAATTCCCATAACACCTGTCCATCAGCTAGGGTGACGTAAGAGCGGTCAGCCGCGGCGGTCCGGAGGAAACAAGAGAAGTCAGTTAGTGACCAATGTCCAGACAGTAAGTGACCAGCGTCCCGTCATAGTGTCACCTGTCTGACAGTTTTTCTCGGCCACACTGCTGAACTTGGAGTCGCTGGTGTGACCTTTAGCTGGCCAGAGTTAAAATGTGGCCAAAATAAAACTAAAAAGTTGTATTATGCAAAGTCCCGGGATAGAAACAAACAAACGAAATAAATAAATAAACAAACATAATTATATAATCATATAAAAATTTCCAAAAGAATTTTTGATTGAAAAACGGAAAGATTATGATACATAAAGCCCCGAGACACACACTCACACACACATATACTCAAAACCCAGTAAATTTCAAAAGAATTTTCTATTCTTTTAATTCTCCTGAAGTTCATTGTATGCTTGTTTGTTTTCCTTTGTTTCATTTTTCTAACGCGCAACATTTCTTTTTCTTTTTTTGGCTAGGACCTTTTTTTGCTGCTGTTGTTTTGCCACATAATTTTTACTTTGGGGGGGGGGAGGAGGGGGGTGGGGGGGATAATTTCCTCATTAGCCGACCAAATGTTGTTGTGGCATAATATCGAGGTCTGATCTGCCAGCCAAGAATATTAAGGGTGTTAAATAAGGTTTTATGGTTACCTGCAGCGGGAAGGCAAAATTCCACGCCTTCTCGCAAAATTTAAATTTCAGTGTAGATTTCTATCAAATGAAACTATTGATGTCGTGATTTAATCTGAGACAGAACAGATTTCATTTTTAATTCAAATGAGTGGGTTTTTTTTTTTGTGTGTGTTTTTTTAAAATGTTATCAGTATTGCATTGTTGTCATTATTATGATCATTATTATTATTATTATTAATTGTAGTAGTAGTAATAGTAGTAGTAGTAGTAGTAATAGTAGTAGTAGTAGTATAATTATGACGATGTGTATGAGGAGGTTGGGATGATGTCAAAAGGCTCCTTGGCAAATAATTATGTGTGCATATAATAATGTCTTCTTGCTTTCGTACTTAAAAACCAACCTTCATAATATGTCACTTTTCCCAGTTCCAAATCTCACCACAGCTCCATCTTCCCATTCGCCTATGGACAAAGAGGGAGAGAAAGAGAGAGAGGGAGAGGCAGATAGATAGACAGACAGAGAAAGTGGCAAACTAAAAACACACACACACACGCTAACAATCATTTTTATCTCGTCAACTTAAGCCAACACCGGAGACACGCTTATCACATTTTCCTATATTTTTCGCAGTACTCGTGATTAATTAAACTTTGTGTAAACTAAAAGTATAAATTATGAAAATACAGACGGCGTCATTGTATCTCGGGACAGTTTAGGTGTGAAATCTTGTGCCTGATTAATCTCTCTTTAATAATAAGCTGTTTCCAGACCCAGAAAGCATGATTTGTGCATTATGTAAACACTGATCTGGTGCAACCCAAAGGTCTAGTGAATTCTGCTCTGTTCACACCTCGAGTCGCCGCGCCCAGTAACGGAACAGCGCAGCGGTTGGAAACAAAGCAAAAGAACAACAATTTACTTGCCCACAATCCGCAAAACTGTCACGGGTTTTTCTGTCTGTCTGTCTGCAAGGCCAGGCAGACTTTAACCCCATATTGATTTATAGAATGTCATATGGAGATTCGTTGATATCTGCGTGCGTACAGATTATTTTTTTATCAACACCCTGGAAGGATTAAAATAGTAATATGATAATAATAAAGAAACACAGAAAGAATGTGATATTTCAAGCCGATAGTTTTTGTTTTTTTTTGTACGCGCGATAATGATTAATATTATAAATGACTTGAGTGCTCTTACTTTTTAATTTTTTTAAAGATGTTCACGATTAATTTGTTTTCTTATTTGCGCGTTTATTTTATCGTTTATTTGCTACTGCCACCAGATCCTAACTCGATCAATTATAAAACCTGAATTTATCCTTAGCCATAATCTTTTGGCATCTTCTACATTCCTCTGCCTCTCTCTCGCTCTGTCTGTTTGTCGGTCTGTCTGTCTGTCTGTCTGTTCTCTCTCTCTCTCTCTCTCTCTCTCTCTCTCTCTCTCTCTCTCTCTCTCTCTCTCTCACAGTTATTTATGCACCGATGCTAACATTTGTTAGGCGGGATATACAAACAAACAAACAAATAAACAAACAGAATACTCGAGTGCATATAACAATACATGTTATTTTTCTTTAAAATTATTTTAGTTGTCCCATTTAGAATTTAGACTTTAACATTTCTCCTCTTTCCTGAAGTTGTCTAGAAACTCCCCAGACAATGAATCTTCAACTTTCAGCGGGGAAAAAAATATGGAGTTAGTACATGTATATTATTGTCCACTTCTCGCACAGGATCGTAGTGGAAGGAAAGTTTCTCAGAACCCAGGACAATTTAAGTAGCCTGGCGCTCATTAGCGGCATCCAAATTGTGATCCTGGGCACAAAACAACTCAGCTCCAAAATTTTGCATTAAAAAAAAGAAAAGAAATTATAACTTGTCTAAAAAATATCTCACCACAGAACACAAAAACTGACCATAACTTCCTATGTGGGGACAAGGTGGTCTAGAGGCAAGGTGCTCGCCTCTCATGCCAAGGGTCCCGGGTTCTAAACCCGGGCAGTGCAGGCATGTTGGAAATTGGATTTTTCTCATATTTTCAAGTCCCTGGTCCTATTGGGGGGTAGGATCGAGTACCTAGTCTTCTCGGATAAGGACGAAAAAATTCGGAGGGCCCGTGTGCACGTTGCGCACGTTAAAGATACCTTGGCAGTTGGAAATCGTAAAGAGCAGGCCGAAAGGCCGCTGCCCGGGCAAAATTGAAAATTGAAATTAATAGATTAAAAGTTATCCATATCACCCCCCCCCCCCCCCCCCCCCGCCAGAATTTATTTTTCATTATTAAAATATATATTGTTATTAATAAATATTCAAATATTATTTGAGTTGTGTGTTGTGTGAACTGATGTGAGTTGTGAACTGCTGTGAGTTGTGAACTGTTGTGAGTTGTGAACTGCGCCTAACAGGCTGCGTTACAATTTGCTCTGAGATAGAGAGAGAGAGAGTGAGCGAGACAGGGAGAGAGAAAGAAGCAGTGTAGTGTGTTGAGCGCTTCGCCGGCAGCTCCATTCTGCTCTGTGGTTGACATGGTGTTTCTGTAAAGCGCATAGAGCATTTTAAATGGATATGCGCTATATAAATGCTATACATTACTATACATTATTATGTCATTTCAGCATTTGACCACTTTCTTCGTTCTCATGCAAAGTTGACATTAATGATAGATTTGGGCAGTAGCCTTGATACCATCACAATGCCACATGCATGGTTGTGTGCCAGCAATGGAATGGAATGAAAATCCTTTCTTTTCGTTTTTCTATCTTCTTGCGCCGTTAAGCGTCGAGTGGCGCTGCAGTTTTCGGTGGTGGGCCTGATGGGTAGTGTCTGCCATTGTTAAATTGATTCTTTCAGTTGTTTCTTTGACACCTTCTATCCATCTTTTTCTGGGACGCCCCCTCCCTCTGGATCCATGCCTTTTCATGTTATAAGCTCGATATGCTGGCTGTTCGCATGAGATGACCGGACCACTTCAGCCTTTATTTTTGTATATTTTTCTAAGACATGGCACAGTGCCCACGAATTAAAGTAAACTTTGTCATTCCCCTATTTTAGCAAAGTTATTTCTTCAACAAGATCAAATTAACTGTCCGTAAGTCAAAAATCAACGGCCATGGTGAGTAGTATACCCGTTGCCTTGACACTTCAGATCTAAAGGAAATCAGATAGGACATAGTGAAATATGTCCGTAGGTTATTACTTTGAATACTGTTGAAATGTAACACAACGCCCTAGCTCAAATATCATCAGATTAGTTTGTATGTAAATCCTAATCCACGCTGTTGGTGGTGGTTCAGTCTTGTAAGAACTTCCATGTTTTGACGTAGACCGATGTGCACCGCTATAAAAGATCGGAAAACCCCTTTAACACCATGTTTAAGTGGCATCTGTTGATATGTTCAGTACGTGAACTGAAAGCGCTGCAATATCACATATTGTACTCATTATACGAAATAGTGTACGTACTGGACAGGTAGTCAGAATTTCCTCGTTTAAACTATTGTTCCCCCGGAACACAAATTCGCCATTAATGTGTCCAGTTGGCAACAGGACGAGTCTCATATTATTTTCTTTCAGATTTTACCAGAGAAACGAACTGGCAACTCTTCGCCCTGACATTTGGCGTTATTTAAACTTCTGACACAGTCGAGGTTCGTGTTGCCACTGACGCTAAAGAATTGAAAATAATAACCGTTGGAAATTTACAACAGAATAAAACGGAACTAATTATCATAATTTTGATATTATCATTGTTAAAAACAGGACCACAAGAGCTGTGGAATTTAACACGGGATCTTCCTCTCTGTGTATCTATGACAGTGTCAGGGGCTATCATCAGCTGTCAGGGTTTCCCTTCTTTGTTATGGACTTGGGGGTGGCATAATCAAATTCACATTAAGCAGTTTTGTCCAAGTGTCAGGCATAAGCCTATACAATAAATCTGGAATATGAAATGTCATTGCAAATGTTAAGGAAATGTAAATACAGGTGTTTGTTGCCCCCCCCCCCCCTATTTTTCCTTTACTCACATTTTAAACTTTTTTGTTTGTGTGTAAAAGAGGAAGATTTTGAGAGAGAGAAAGAGACAGACAGATAGGCAGACAGACAGTGACAGTGATAGAACGGGAGAAAGGGAAAACAGAAATAGGGAGAGAGAGAGGGAGGGGTGGGCGAACGAAATGGGGAGAAGAAAAGAGTGAAACGGCGAGACAGAGAAAGGGACAGAGGGACTGGAAGAGGGAACGAGAAAGAAATACAGAAGAGAGAGCGCGAGAGAAAGAGGTCCAGTATAAAAATGGACAGGGTAGAGTGTGGTATGGTTGATATGATATTAAATGTTTTAATAATTTATTATGTCTGTATGGTCGAAGATTGCAGCAAATGGAATAGAAGTAGATTAGGAAATCGAGCATATCACGTAGATAGATAGATAGATAGATAGATAGATAGATAGATAGATAGATAGATAGATAGATAGATAGATAGATAGATAGATAGATAGATAGATAGATAGATAGATAGATAGATAGATAGATAGATAGATAGATAGATAGATAGATAGATAGATAGATAGATAGATAGATAGATAGATAGATAGATAGATAGATAGATAGATAGATAGATAGATAGATAGATAGATAGATAGATAGATAGATAGATAGATAGATAGATAGATAGATAGATAGATAGATAGATAGATAGATAGATAGATAGATAGATAGATAGATAGATAGATACAAAATTGAAAGTACCTAAAATGAATCTGTCCACTGTAGGAGAAAAGTCCTTTTCATTTCTTGGCCCTACCATCTGGAACACTCTTCCAAAGACAACCAGGGAAATTAATGACATTGGTTCTTTCAAACGCCATCTGAAGACTCATTTCTTTCAGACAAACTAGGCTAGGTGTTTTTCGGCAGCAACAAGAGTAAATATTTTTGAATTTCTTTTGTGTATGCGTGTGTGCGTGTGTGTGTAAGAGTTTGTTAAAGCGCCCAGAGCTTGTCATCGACGGGGTTGGGCGCTATATAAATGCAATATATTATTATTATTATTATTGTAGATAGATAGATAGATAGATAGATAGATAGATAGATAGATAGATAGATAGATAGATAGATAGATAGATAGATAGATAGATAGATAGATAGATAGATAGATAGATAGATAGATAGATAGATAGATAGATAGATAGATAGATAGATAGATAGATAGATAGATAGATAGATAGATAGATAGATAGATAGATAGATAGATAGATAGATAGATAGATAGCGATTCACCCATTGTTATTTCCACAACATTTTGTCAGTCCAACTGACTAGGCCACATAGCTCCAGCTTTGACGCCCTTCATAAACAGCGCGAATTCCCGTTTCGGATTCATATTTTCTCTTCCGCTTCAAAGCTTAGCTTGTTGAGTTCATGAATCAAACGTAAGAAATAAAACAGAGCTATTGAAGCATGCAAAGTTCGATTGAGTCATATTTCTTTCTTTCTTTGCCCAAACAGATCAGTCTATAAATAGACAGGTCAATAATGGAGTCATCCAGAAAGTTGCTTCAAACGTACACAAATTTAAACAGAAACTAATGAGCTTACGTTAATTGATTTTTCGGTCGAGTCGCCTATTGACTCTCATTTGCCCTTCTGCTCTCACTGGAAAAAAAAGATCCTGTGAAAGCTCAGCTGACGTTATTTTGCCCGTGACATCGGGCTACTGGGCTATCAATCTGCATTTGCATTATTATTAGGGGACACCCATGAAGTCTGTATGCTCGGGGAGAGAAAGTGGGCGAGGAGTGGAGGGGGGGGGGTGTTAACCCCAGCATATGAAAAGAGTACATAGGGACGGGAGCTGGGGGGCATGGGGGCATGGGGGGGGGCGTCTGAAAAATGTAGTGCGGTGTTCAATAAAATTATTGTAATGAATTAAACAGTTTTTAATTATATATTTGCTTTGTTTTAGGTTTTCAGTTTTATCAAAGTAAGCTCTAGGATCACTGAAAATAATTTTTTAAAAAGGCTTTGTTTTTTTTCTAATGAAACAGTCAAATAGTCCATACAAAATGTCATATACAATTTCAGAATATCAAAAGTTTATCATCGACATTCAACATTTCAGTGGCCCTACGCCCGTATGCGTGATTTGTTTCCGTACGAACTTTAGCAAATTCAGGACCGGTGCAGCAACAGACCCCCAAACACAGGACAGCTCCAAAACATCCCAGTGATTTTCGGTGACGTTCAGAGTCATATCAGGCACAGTCCAGAGATTGCAGCATCCATGGCAGTGTTCGATAGGACGAGAAATCTCTTAGCCGATGACCTGTGTTTGGGGGTCTGTTCCTGCCCCGCTCCTGAATTTGCTAAAGCTCGTACGGAAAAAAATCACGCCGCCCGTACTAGAGAATTGGGGGTGGGGGTGGGAAGGGGGTGAAGCCAAGCATCTGAAAAGGGTACAAAAGGGAGATGGTTTTAAAAAATCTCCAAAACTCGAGATTACGTGCTTTACGGATGGCCCCTTGTTCGATATACGTTTCCAAGGCTGCGTTTAACGAAGCGTGAAGCAAAATCCGGTCACATACAGCCATCACTCATTCAGATTCGCTATCAATAGACTTCTGAAGTGTGCACTCATGTGGTAAACACAGTTTGACGTTTAGGAAATGTAAGATATTTTTTACAGCCAATGAATTTAAAAGACATATTTAATACTTTTTACCATAACAGTTACAATCTGATAAAATAGGTTTGTAGGCGTATATGGGATTTAGTTTCCTTTTTAGTGGGATAAAGAAAATTTGCAGGGCATTGGACTTCACCAATACGTTTAGGCAGAGCGTGTATTGTAAATTTGTTTTTGTGCCTTACAGATATTTTTTCCTGTCGAATTCTGTTGGTGTTTTTGGGTGAAGAAATGATTTATGTTCAACAATGTTTCTGTATGTAAGTTCGTGAAAATATTATATTATAAAAGTGCGCAATCTCGATTTTGGCAGATTTTATTTACTTTACATCTTATATACTTTTTTGTTGCTTTTGAAATTCGTCGAGGTTTTGCGTTCTTTTTCAGAAAAATATGGCTATTTCAGAGAACAAGATTGGGACAAGGTACCTTTTTCAGTCACTGGGTACGGCTAACGGAAAAATGTTTAGAGACAGAGTGATTGCATGTGGAGTAAGTGATATATTGGACTTTATTTTCAGCTATAAAATGTTTTGGCAACGCAGTGTTTAGGAGTTATATTATGTGGGATAGAGAGACTTATTTGTGAGAAGGACCACGTACAAGTCATATTTGTGTAAACTTTTAACTATGGAGCCGCTGAAAATATAGAAAATATTATAATAACCCCGTTTAGAAAATTCATCCTCTTGAAGACTTATGATCTTCACTTTTTCCGTTCAAAAGTTATGTTCAAGCTTTTATGATCTCGTAAAACAAAGTTTTTAACTTTTGTGAGTCCTAGTTTGTTAATTAGAACCAAGTGGACACACAGAATATGCCTGAAATTCACTGCTTCACCTTCGTCAAAGCTAAGATGGCCTCACGTTCCTTCAACACTCGAATATCAAAAACAATTTCCTTTGCCCTCTTTCAAGTTAGTGTCCAGAGCGGATCTTCCCGACCAATCCTTGTCAATAGAATCCTTTTTGGAAATGTTGCTATTAGCAGTTCTTTGTGTCATGTAATCACAGATTTCTCAGCGTGTTTGACTTGACGCGCCATCTAGCGATTAACTGTTAGGTCTGTCAGGGGTGGTAACAGGCGGGAACTTTTGTACCTATTGTATCAGTAGATGGTTCGTGTTTTCTGACAATTTCTTTGATTGAACCACACAGGCAGCCTGGTAGTGCTGTTATTTGGTGAGGTTTGTATCTATCTATCTATCTATCTCTCTCTCTCTCTCTCTATCGATCTATCTATCTATCTATCTATCTATCTATCTATCTATCTATCTATCTATCTATCTATCTATCTATCTATCTATCTATCTATCTATCTATCTGTCTATCTATCTATCTATCCACCTCCCAAGTCCGTCGAGCACCATCCATCCATCCATCCATCCATCCATCCATCAATCTATACACTATCTATCCATCCGTCTGTCTGTCTGTCTGTGTATCTGTCTATCTGTCTGTCTGTCTGTCTGTCTGTCTGTCTATAGTTAACACCACAGTGACAACCCTGAGAGACGTGCAAACAATATTGCCATCAATTATAACTTCCTCTTACTCACTTACACGCATACCAACGCACACATACGCCCTCATACAAACCCATAGGCGGTTCTCGGTCGTGTGGAGCCTGACATTTCCCTGTAAGAGCCAGAGCCAATATCTCCGATGACGCCCGGGGTGGTTTCCTCAAGTAATTGCCACCATTTTAGAGACATCGGCGCCTAT
The DNA here is from genome assembly GCA_963931925.1 of Onchidella celtica. Taxonomy (NCBI): domain Eukaryota; kingdom Metazoa; phylum Mollusca; class Gastropoda; order Systellommatophora; family Onchidiidae; genus Onchidella; species Onchidella celtica. The sequence goes on along the minus strand of OZ007574.1, from coordinate 35,865,168 downwards.
GTGAAGCATTTTTTTTGCAATATCAAACAAAGTCCGTGTGGCTGTAGAGCAATTGTACTTAAATTTTTTGCTCTAGAAAACGTGCATCAAGCACTTTAGAGCAAAAAGAAAAAGCCCAAATGGGTCGGATGAACTGCTTGTAAAGATTCTTTTGTATGAATTTAAATACGCCTTCAATGAGCCTTTAAGTCTGTAATGAACTTGTTCAAAAGAGATGTTCCGCGTAAGGAGATGATGTGGTTTTTGTTGTTTGTTGTGTTTTTTCTCGTTTTCTTTCCATGCACTTTTGCTGAGGGGTCATTTATGAAGTAGGTATACTCATGGGGGTGGGGGTGAGGGGGTGAGGGTGGGGGGTGCCCCTCAGCATATGAAAGGCACACATAAGGGGAGGAGGGGGATGTCCTGGGGAGCCGTTGATGAGGCTTACAGTTATTTCATCAATTAAACATTGGATTAAAAAGTTAGATTATAATTATGTTTTTTTGTGCAGAAAAGCTGTAATGTACAAAAATTGTAATGAAACAGTCAAAAAGGGCCTTGCAAAATGCTATTAAAAATACTTCAAAAACAAAGGCAGTGTTTCTCAACGTGGGCGATATCTCCCCCTCCCTCCCCCGCCCCCTCCCTCCCCAGGGGGCGATTTTGATTTTCAAGGGGGCGAAAATGAAGAAAAGGGCGACACGGGAGCGAAAATGATTAAACGGAAGAAGATTTTGGGGGCAAATACAGGACAGCCACTGACTTATTTAACAGCCTTCAATCCCCTCGGGTGGGTTTTATGAACAGAAATGGCCTGCTTAGTTAGTGCATTGGGTAAAGAATGTTTCTTGTTTTATAGAGAATAATCAACCGGTCGGGTTGGTTGTCATTAACAAGACTTTGAAAAACTTAATAATCATAATTTGTTAATAGTCTGTCTTCGTGTGAAATGTATCTTTGGTGGGGTTTTTTTTTTTGGGGGGGGGGGGGCAATGAAAGAACATTTGGAGCCTAAGGGGGCGATTGCCTGGAAAAGGTTGTGAACATTGCACTGAGGTCTTATTATGGACATTGGCCGTTCCAATTGCCGTACTCCCGTATAAGGGGGATGAAGTGTCCCGAAAGCATGGAAATCGTACATGGGGGAAGGAGTGGTCAAAAACTGCCAAAAATCGAGTGTACATTGAGTGTACCTGTGTATTGTGTGTGTGATTATATGATATGAATGTTGTAAAAGCCTGGTTGTTAAAGTCATGGATCGCTATATAACTACTATGTATTATTATTATTACATATTTTATGGGTTTGAGTTCAAGTTTGGGTTTTATGGCGCGTCGGCACGATAACGGCCACTTTGCCACTTTCGGGGGCTTTTTTGGAGTACTTTATTAATGTTTGGTATTCAGAGTTTCATCAAGTTAAATTTCACAAATAAAATTAAATAGTTGCGTGTGAAAACTCCTTTTTTTCACTTAGCTAGGCATTATTCATCCACTGCAGGATGTAGCCCTCTGACAATGATTTCCATTTGTTTCTGTCTGATGTTTTCCTCTTCCATATCTGTTCCTCCTCACTGTTTTATGTCGTCTTGCCATGTTCTTCCTGGTCGTCCTCTTGTTCTTCTTCCTGTCCTTCGCTATGTTCTTTTTTTTTGTATATACTCTTTTTATCTAATTCTTCAAACATATGATATTCCTTTGACTTTTCTTTTTGATTTTTTCCTCTGATTTTTTTTGGGGGGGGGGGGGGGGTAGGGGGGGGGGGCTTGTATTCTCTGTATTTTTTTCTGTGACAATTTTATTCAGTTTCCTGATAGAGGCTACATCTTCTTTCAAAGATTCAAATCTATTTTTTTACTTCCAGATGGAAATGTGGTCTTAAACTCGGTTACATTGGTAAATTCTCAAATAATTGTTTTATATAGATCTGAAAAGAATTTTGTAAATCATACGTACTTTAAGGATGGTCCCTGAGAGAGAATAAGACCGGGTAAGAAAGAAGGGGGTGTGTTGAGGGGAATCCGGAAAAAGATGATGTATTTACACGAATCTACAGGAACATGTCGAAGCATAGCTTTGGTCTTTGTGACGTCACTCTTCTAAAGGCCCGGATCTTCTGATGTTTGATTTCTACCCTTGGAAGTTAGATGCAACGCCCCCTTGCGGCGTGATGCCACAATGCAGAACAAGGTAGACCACCCAGCCAAGCGCCAACACACCAACGGGGGATAATTCTCGTGCAAACAATCTCCATTTGCTCTCTCGGCTTTAAAGGCGGCCATATTGAAAGGGGACACAATAGGAAGCGCCAGTGGCGACAAAGATGAAACGACGGCGGGGATTGGTGGAGAACAGTGCGACAGGTGTGGCCCTCTAGCGGAGTCACGGAAAGGGGCGAGTACCACGACCTGTGACCCCTAGCGTCTGGGAGATGACCTGCCGAGTCAACATATACCCTGTTGGAGAATGGAGGCGTGCGCGGAACCAGTTCATAATAAACCGTAATTCCAACATCAAGCGGCTAAGCCGAGCTCCCTCCATCAGTGATGGTCAACTCGGTGGTCACATTGTCAATGGTGGGCAGTTTCTCGCCCGGCCGTCAGCGGTTAATACGGTTGACCTGTGGCCGTAAGGTCAGCCTGATGAGGTTTGACCACCCAGTCTTGTGTACAAACAGACTGGCCAGGGCCCATGTCGGGCAAGGAAAAGCACACTTATGGACTGCGGGGGGGGGGGGGGGGGGTTACCTGCTTGGAGATTTATGGCGATCTTTCATCATACCCGCTTTTTCTTTTTCAGGTTTCTTAGTTTTGTTTTGTTTATGGGGTGAATGAGATTCTTTCTTAAAATAAGATAAATAATTATGAAGAAATCGAAGATAGAGGATGTGGAAATCTTTGGGCGATTCAAACCTATATGACTAATGTATTTGCTGTTATTATAATCTTCATATGGTCTTCATAAGAGTCAAGCATTGCAGCACACATATATCATAATGTAGAAATTGAGCTTGGCACAAACGGAAAAATAGCGCAAAAATGCACATTCGACATTAATAGTCTGTAGAAACAGAGAGGTGTAAATGCCAAGAGCATTATTCATCCACTGCAAGATGTAGCCCTCAGACAATGATTTCCATTTTTTTCTGTCTGATGTTTTCCTCTTCCAAGCTGCATGGTGGGGCGGGGGAGGGGGGGGGGGGAGTGTTGTATGATGTTGCAAATCTTTTCAAGGGCAACATCGTTTTCTTAACTGTGTCACTGCGATATTTTCTGCGAGCATAGGAAGGGCAATAAAAGAACAATAATAGAACAATGAAAGGGCACGTAAAATGTGCTTCAGACATAATTATTTTAAAAGTTGCCTTTTTAAAAAAAAAATTCTCGGGGCTTTAAGGGTTCCAAATACCCCGAAAATTAGCTTGAAACATCTCATTAATCTGAAATGTTAACATTTTATTTGTAGAAACATCAGATCACAGTCTGTACAACAGAATGCAATGACTAATCACAATAAATCACAACAGTGCTTCGGTCAGTGACTTGATTGAATATCAGAACTAAATTTATTGTTATCTTGTCTTGACATATTATTTATCTATCATTTCCGCTATCACTCGAAACTACTCTTAAAAATATATTGTGTTTTGTAATCATTGTGGCGTGGCCATTTACGAAAATGCGGATCTGTGCAGTGTCGGAGCTATTATGAAATTAATGAAACTTCAGCTTTAGGGGCCCTAATCCCGGAGAGGCCCTGAAGAGAATTTTTTTAATGAGTGAATAGCCTCGAGCTTCCTGCAGAGGCAACGAGGCCATTCTGGGCCTTGTTAGATGTTGCCCTGTTGTTACTGGTTGTGAAAGGGCCCCAGAACATTTCAAACTTCGAGGCCCCAAAAATATAGGTCTGCCACTGGATCTATCACTAATTATAGTTGAGCGTTGTCTGATAAGGAGCAACTTCTCTCTTGATTTTGAGGTTTCAGTGTCTCCACAACTGGTACGTGACCACGGAATGACATGGTTACAGTAAATACCAAGCCAAACCAAAACCCACTATCTGCGGTCAGAGGTCATTGTGTGGCACACAGCAACAAGACAATAGCGCGTCACCTCCGGGTTAAAAGGGTAAACTTTGATGTCATACAGTGAAACACACAGATCACCTACAGTGACCTGGCCTCGCATACAGACAACTTCAAAGTAATTAGGGAAAACTCCACACAAACCCTGGCATGTCTAGAAGCTTCCAGTGCTCTCTGGAATGTGGACTGGGGCCGGCACAATGACTTTGACAAGGCAGTGGACTAAAGTAAATGACTAACTTAAATACGCAATCGGGGCATAAATGGTAAATGGTAACTTAACAAAGACTGTTTTCACAACGTCGTAGAAGATTTGATTAAAAAGGAAGGCCGATGTTGGAATGGACAGTTTTTCTTCGTATAAATTAGTACAGCCGGAGAACTGTTCATGATTAATTGTCCCCAACAAAGTGATGAATTCGATTATAAAAAAAAAAGATATCAAAACGGAGAATGACAACAGATCAAATAAGTAAAAAGCGAAATACTATAATAAATATAACGTAAAATGATATAGTATAACATAACATAATCTAGTGTAATAATATAATATAATGTAGTATAATTATGTAATGTAATGTAAAGTACTAAAATATAACGTAATATAATAAATAATTGCCACCTCAAAAGTAAGAGCCGATCGTAAAAAAACATTTTATTATAAAAAGTATGAACAAGATTTTTCAATATGTCTCAATAAACTAACAAGCGAAGAAACAAACTAAACATTATCTTAACGATTTTTAGATTCTTTGTGAAGTGTTCGTGTGGCGATGGAAACCAGGTACGATGATCTGCGTTACAAATTTTGCCATGAAAATGTAACGAGCAACGTCAGTGGTCTGGTTTCTCTTGTCATCACAGAACTGATATTTCTCGTAATTTGTACTGGCTGCTAAACATTGCTGGACGTTCCACCTCACAGTGCCGAGTGGGATCTACAAAGATAAAACATGGTTTAAAAAAATTGGGGGCAGAGTGGGGTGTTGTATGATGTTGCAAATATCCGAGTGAGAAAGACCCAAGAAACGCGACAAGAAACATTTATTAATACTCTTTTTTTTGTTTGGGGTTGGTGGGTGGGGGTTGGGGGGGGGGGGCAGAAATTGTTTTCTCTGTTCTAGGCCTTGGTGCGACTCCACAGACTTTCTGGTTTGTTTTGTTTTTGTACTTAAACTTTCGTCACTGGGGTCTACTTCAATTTGCAGAAAATGTATTCAAGCGCCGGCCGACTAAACCAAAGCCACTCGTCCTTTTCCCATACCTGCCCACTATCAACTCACTCAAAGACTTCCAATGTCCCAACTTTGCCATCTTTGTTGCAGTTTTGGCTGTTTCGCACTTTTTTGCACCCAAAATCATGATGAGCCTCTTAATTTGTCGGTAACAATCTCAGATTTGTGCTTGAAACTGTTTGAGAACTATCAGCTTCATTACAGCATGTGACAATACCATTCAGGTGTTTTAATTGCATTGTTTGGAGAGACAAAGGACAGGAGAGAACGTCTTGTGTGCAATCTGCCATCTTTAAGTATCAAGCACTTCTGGGGAGGCACTCCACACACTCTAGAAGTTTCACAGTCGTCCCCTGGGCTCGGAACGAGTCACTGGAATCTGGAGTCCAAAAAAAAATGATCTTGCTGTGTTTAGGTCTTTATTTTAGAAAGTTCTCTGCTCTTGGCATTTACACCTCACTTTTAAAAAAAAAAATTTTTTCTTGTTCTTGTTTCCGTGTGTTTTTGTGGTAGGGATTAGTTTTGTGTTTTTGTGGTAGGGATTAGTTTTGTGTTTTTGTGGTAGGGATTAGTTTTTGAGAGTTTTGCCCCCGGCAGCTGCCTTGTTCGGCCTGCTCTTCTCGACTTTCAACTGCCAAGGTATCTTTAACGTGTGCAAAATGCACCTGGGCCCACCGAATTTTTTATCGTCCTTATAACCGTAAAGATTAGATGCTCGATCCTACCCTACCATAGGATCAGGGACAGGAGCCCCCCCCCAACCCCCCCCCCCCCAAATCAGGGACAGGAGTCCCCCCTCCCCCGAAAAAAAAAAAATTCCAACATGCATGCCTTCACAGACCGGGTATCAAACTTGCTACCTTCTGCATCAGAGGCTGGCGTTTGTTTTGTTTTGTTTTTGAATGGATAACAAAAACTGTAAAACCGCAGTAAGCTATTAAAAAGTCCCGGATCGTGCATCAGCTCTTTCTGTCACTGTTCCGACATTTGACGTTTTAGGCAGCCCTCTATATCCTCTCGGATTTTCTCAAAGTCTGTGTATTTTATGTAATGTCCCTACTTTACGTAAGTTTCCAGTGCACTTTACATGCACCTCTGGGTGAAATTTCACGTTCCTGCGAAGTCATTTTGTTGTTGTGCTGCTGCTGCTGAACCTGTTGCTATTTCTTTGCTAAATGTATGAAATGGTGATCGCACTGGCGCTGATGCTCTGCCTTTTGATGGGAAAACTGGTCAGAGATAAGGCTGCGATTCGAAAAGACAGCAGTAGCAACTTCATTATGCTGATTACTTTCAAATAAAATAAGGAGGGGGAGGGGGAGGCTGTCAGTCTCCGGTTGTGTAAACCGGCCAGAATAACGTTTTCCGGGTTTGGAAAGAAGTCCGTCCAGACCACCCCGTCAAGACCATCGTATCCCTATCCCTAACGTTAAATTCACTCAGATTCCTAATCCTACTCCTTACCAGAAAACAAAGAAAACTGTGAAAAACATTGTAAGAGGTCAAATTCCGGACTTTGGGAACTCTTTTCCTGAATTTGCTATGTTTGAAGTAAGTAGATTTTTGAAATGCTTGTTCTCGCCCCCCTGGAAATGTCACCAATCTTAACCATTTCTCTCCTTCAAGCACTGTTGGCTAGTTAGTGATCTAAGACCACTCGACTCATCCTTTATCTGAGACCACGATGTGGTAACGCCTTGATACCGTCAAGGAGAAAAACACAACAGATTGTCACAGCCTGTCAGTTTCTGAACTCCGAGATGGTGTTATCAGCAGCGTCGATCATATTCAACTTGTCATTTCTGGATGGGATGGGTGGAGCTCGTCTACTTGTGACTATGTCCCGTTATCTGGCGTAGAGTCCACTGGTCTACGGGGCCATCCAAAAAGTACTTAACTTACGTTGGGGAGGGGGAAGAGCGTACAAGAGGAGGAGTTGGTATTTCTGCTCGCTTTGCTTTTCAGTTGTGGTCAGGAATACAAAAATTTGGTTTTAATTGTTATTTTCAGCAAAATTAAATTGTTGGATAATATAAAAAATCATGTTTCAAATAAAACAATGGTCCAGGCAAGGTGCCACGTAAAGTTTTAGAATATCATTGACATTCATTGGTTCTAATGGCCGTACCCTCATACATTGCTGACCAGCTGGGAGGAGGGGGGGGTGTGGGGGTGGGGGTGGGGGCTCCAAGTGTATAAAGGAAAACATGAAAGGAAAAAGGGGGAGGATGGGGGGGGGGGGGTTGAATCGCACAAATCGCCGAAACCTAAATGTTTCTATTGACACAGCCAAATAGTCCAAGGACAAGGTCGCTTAAAGTCTTAGAAAATCAAGATATCATCATGGTTATTCACTATTCTAATAGCCACACACTGGTGCAAGAGGCTAAACCACGCATATGTAAAGTGTGCACGGGAGGGGAAGGAGAGGAGTCAGAAATGGCCAGAATCGGGTATGCTGCTCCATGGAAGGCGGGTGGTTGCTGGCAGGGCCACCCTAACCTCACTATGGGCCTATGGGCAGATTCTTTTTCAATGTGCGTGGTTTTCTTCCCCCGTTTCAAAAATCAACGTAAACGTGCATGCATGATTCCCTCTAAACTCTTGGGGCCCCGGGGCAATTTCCTATCGCGCCCATGCGTTAGGACGGCTCTGGGCTTGGTGGGCGCTTCTGCCCCATCCATCTGTTGTACATATCACAGCGTCACCTTTATCGTGTCGACATACCTTCTCCCAACTCAAACGCCCAAACTCATACTTCATGGATGTCCCCCCACTGGCGGTGCAAAGGTGGCTATCGCTGGTAGTAAGACCACCGACAAATCAAGTGTAAATTTCAGATAAGGTGGAGGGTCCTTCTCGGGAGTTCTTGTGGCTGGGATTCGGACTTATGTAAGTTTTCTCAAGCGCGGAGCAATTCAAACTGCAAAGGGTTCAAGCCTTTTAAGCCAGCCTGTCTGTCCGGGAATCTGAGTGACGACGGATTCTGGGCCCACCAGGGGGTGATGACTAGGAAGATAGTGACAGAGATACGGAGAATAACTAGGACTGAAAGATGAAGATTTTACAAAGGGGCTGATAATGTTATTGATGGATCAGAAGTCAAGTTAATGCTCATAAAGAAAAAAAAAAAGAAATCAAGAATCCAAAACAAAACAAAAAATTAAGACACTGGCAATCGATAAAGACTGGCGAACTGAAACCTCGGAATCTTCCTGGTATAACTGGCTATGTTCTCACTTTTTAGACCAAAAAAAAAAAGGCTGCACTGAAAGTCCTGAAATTTCCGAAGATGAAAATTAATGGAATCATTTAAGTTTTTATGGAATCAGTTTGTGGATAAATTGTTCTGAAAAGTAATTAGACATAGAATAAAATGTTTTGAGGCTGTGGATTTCCTGTGCAACATTTAAAGAATCCGATTCTCCACTAAGCACCAACGATTTGTAAATAACTCAGTGGTATCGTATTTAGGTAGTTATGCGCTTTTGGATATTTTGAAACGAGAATGGGGAGAGATACGGAGAGAGATGAGAGAAAGATGGGGGGAGGGGGGGGGAGGGAAGGAGACAGGCAGAAAGACAGAAAGGGAGAGATTGGCAGGCAGGCAGACAGACAGACAGAAAGAGAGAGAGACAGAGAGAGTGAGAGAGAGCCATCGTCATTGAACTCCAAGAACATCTAGAACAATAAGACGTAAACACTGACTACCATCCTCCGATACTACTCTCTATTACGGCTATTGAGAAGACATAACCGCTCGTATCTAATTACTGAAATACTGAAATGATGACTCACGACCTATGGTGGTCTAAGTGGTCTAGTAGATTGTGGCTGAACAGGTCAAATGTGACTTGCAAAACTTCTGTTTAAGTCTAACCTCTTAAATTGTACGTACATGTCTATACACGATTCCTGCATCCTTTGAGATAACGCTAGTGCTATTTAATCACATATAGCTACTGATAGATCCTTCACAAGGTGACGCAATATATGCTCAGATCGGCTTAATGGTACGTCGACCATGTACACCATTGGCTAAAAGTGATCATGTGACCTGCGTTTCTACCTTATTAGGGTGGAGACGATAATGAACTTGGTCTGCGTAGACTAGTGGGCTTAAGACAGTTGTGAGTACTATGACAGCTGACCAGTACTGCCGTTTGGTGACGTAATGTTTGAAGTGAACAACGTGTGGTCAGTTAATCCTCTCTTGAACTCGTTGAGAGAAATGTACCGCAAAAGGTCATGACCTCAGGCTTGCTTTGTCACTGCGTACAAATCAGCGGTTTTTCTGTGTCTGTGCATGCGGAGATCACAACTCTAACGCTAATGGTTCAAAGAGTCATGTCTGTTATGTATTTTGCTTGGACTCTTCCCCCCAGCCGACTCAAGACAGTCAGACAGCCCGAACAGACTTAATTTGGTCTTGTCAGTGCGTGAGGTCCCTTTTTAACTTCATAGTCCATGTCTAAAGCCGAGACAAAACGGATTTGACTCAATGCGCCACAAGCCAAAAGCCCCCCTCCCTCCCTTAGTTTTAGTGTTATTGAAGACGAGGCTCAGCATACTGGCAGAGTTGTCTTTACGCATGGCCACACCGGGCAGTTGTCCATGGGCTCCAAGGGTTAGAGGGCAGCATGGATTACATGGATTGTCATTGGGTTTTTAAACTGGGAAGAAAATGTTATTGCTTGCCTGTGGGGCCAATAACGATATTAAAAGACGGCCCTGCATACTAGTCTATGTCATGTCCTCAGTGCAAAGAACAGATTTGCTATTGCTAATCAAGTTAAGCGGGTGTTTCTCTCCTCATTTCGACAAAATAAACTGATTCCATTTTGCCCCCAGCTTTGAACATGGGCAAAATCCTGTGCATTTATATTTTTTATCCATTTAAAGAACCTTGAAGGATATCATTCCTAAAAGTTGATTAAGTTCCAAACATTTTCTTTTCTTTACACCCTGTAAAAGATGGAAGTCCTATCTATTCGGGCACTGTTAGTGTCGTAACAGAGAATCACGCCATCGGGTGACCTTTTGAATTCCAGTTATCTGAGCACAATCTACGTCGCCATTGTCAGGGCTTTAATTGTAATCATGACGGCCTGTAGCTCCACCATCAACGCCCTTGTCTCTCATAAGAAGGACAAATTGTCAGAGTTTAAGTTGGTGTTTGGCCCAAACGCTATCTCTTCTCCTACATTGGAAAACGCTGAATCGATTAATCAAAATGGTATTGTTTTCGTCGCTATCTGTCCTGGAGGTCGACGAACAAGCGTCTCAGCCAGTTTAGCTCGGCCAGAAGTCACTCTAGCTCTCGCGATGGCGTTCCGGTGTTTACACCCTCGTTCCAATCCTCGACGGTTTGTTGCTGAAGTCCTCAGCGAGTTTGTTCCAAACTTAGCTGAAGAGTTTCTGGTTCCGTCCTTAGCGGGATGTTGTTCTTGTGATTTCTGTGTTTATCGGTTACCTCCGGCTCGTTTCGGCGATTTGGCGTCGCGGGACAAACAAGGGGCGCAAACAAACGCAGCATACTGGCATTCTTGTTTCCCGGGCAACCAGTCCCGATATCGTCACGTGCCGTGGTCTGGACGCTTCAAACATGGCGGCGCTCGGTGTGAGACGGGGCAAACGCGTATGTAAACACGGCCATTACAGCTAGGACCCCCGGAGCGAGAAGGAAGTCCAGAGACAAGGCCCGGCAACGATTTAAACTTAATAGCTTTTACCCAGAGCAAAACAGCGAAATCACAGATAACCTGCTAATGTCATATTGTACATCATTCAAATTGGGGAAAACCGTTTTTGAAGGCGTAAGTTGGTATCGTTTTTTATTGGGTAGGGCTGGGGGTCAAAGGTCATGGGAAGTAATGGAAACATGGTTTGGTTTGCTGGTGGGTTTGATTGGTGACATAACACTATAGGAGTACAATCTATAAAGGAGCAAAGCTTACCATCTTCAACAAATTATGTCAAGAAAAGAAGTATACAATAAAGTTTACAAAATATAAACTCTAAATGAAAATGAAGGAAGACTCAAACTTTTAGTTCCTAAGAACTTTCCAGGACTAAAAAAGGTTTCGAAAAAAAAAAAACTTCGAGTAGAAAAAAGGATGTTAAGAATTCAAAACAAAATGAAACCACATGGATACAAAGTGAATGAGTGGATACTTGCCAAATGCATACTTCTGCGGAGATGGGGGTTGCAGGGGAAGCACATTACTGCAAATACGTGGCAGTTGTGTCAAAAGACAGACCAATGAGGTTTTCATTTTTTTTTTCAGTTGATTGCAGTTACTAAAGAAATTTAGTTTCATAAATTGTGTCAGTAATTACATCTGTAAAAATATAATGGTAAAAAACATTATTAGAGAACAATTTTTTTAAAAGGGGTGGAGGCGAATTGAGGAAAGGATGAGTGGATACTTGCCAATAATGCATATTTCAGGGGGTGGGTAGTGAGGGAGTGAGGCACATTGCTGTAACCGCGTGATAGGTAAATACGCAAAGTATAAACACTATTGTGCCTTGTGGCTGTCGATATTTGCGCTACAGTGCAGAAATTCCATGATTTACTATGGTTTTTCCTACCATTTACTTTTTTTGCAGTTTACTGTTTGATTATTAATTATGTTGTTTGCACAGAGAATGTTGCCAAGCATCGGAGCAGATCAGGGCAACTAATGTAGAACATAAATTAATCAAAACGCAGTCACCAATTTATTTTAAGGGTTGCCGCTGCAGATTCGGCTTATCTGTTGACGTTCACATGATGATGGTCGTGTTTGTGGACGCTCGGGGGTTTTTGAGAAGGGGACAAACTAATGAATATGTTTTGTTGTTTTTTTTTCATCTATTTTCATGGGGTTCATAGCAGACTTTTGTGTGTAAATTCAGGTTTGTTTTTCGTATATTTTAAGAAGTTTTTTTTTCAAGGTTTCAATTTCACTTTTCAAGGTCACAAAGAGCCACAGCAATGTCAGGTTAAAATAACCAAATTGCTGTAATATTGAAAATGGGAGTCCATATGGTCGTTTGCATTCGCGTGTTGTCGTTGCTGATATTTTTTTTTTAATATGGTGGCGTTTTTTGTCTTATTCATCTTTTCAGGATGTTTCAGGGATGCCAGGCTATTTTCAAGCTTTTCAAGGATACTAAACGGATTTCGTGGTTTTTCAAGAATTCTACACTATTTCCAAGGTTTTTGAACACCTTAAAAATTATTTTTGTTTTTCAAAGATTTTCAGGGTTTTCCATTCCGTTCACGCTGAAATTTTTTCAAAGTCGCATCGAGTGAAAATAAAATGTAATTGAACTTACCCTAATGTAACATTATTCTTAATCACAATAGCTTATTAAGGACTGGCACGCCAACCAAAAACACTCTGTCCCTGCGATGTGCAAAGTAGCACATGATATTATGGTCGACTGTACAGAGAAGTCGGCTGTCCCGAGGAAATTGAGGTTAAAGATTTTTTGACCCTTAGCAAATGCCTAGACCTCATTTATTTTCTGATGGACATACCCACGCTTGTAACTACGGATTGGAAACAAAACTTCTCGCAAAGGTAGGATGGCGCCCACATCTTGAGGTTTATTGTCAAATTCGAAATTTCGAAAAATGCGGGGTTGACTGTTGTCTATAAAACTGCCCGAGTTATTATATGTACAGTGAATGTTTACACTGCACTTTAGACACAATATTTACCAGATCTCCGTGGACTTTACAGCATTTCAGAATCTTAAAATAGTTGCTATTTGTTAATCTCATTTTTTTTCTATCTTGTTTAACTGGAAACTGTTCCTTTTAGACAAGTGGGTACATTTCACAGCATCTGAGTTCCCATTTAGTTCCCATCTGAGAAACAAAAAAAAGTAACGTCAAAAATGGTCCTCAGAAGGACGCTGTTCGTACAAAAGAAAAACACCCACAAAAATGCGGCTGACTGACGTTCGTTCTAAATTTAATGTATTTGTTAGGTTTTTGGAATGACCGAAGTTTACAGTAACCAAACCAACAACCGTTTATTAACCAATCTGCCTGACATGCCCTCAGCTTGAGTCGAGCTCGTCACTTTGACGGGAAAACTGTTTGACCCTCCTCTTGACCTCGCCCGGCAGCCAACAACTTCCCTCTTGCAGGAATTGTGGGATATGGACAACTTCAGGGCCCCAGATCTCGTGCATAGCTCCCCTGTCGGGCCTGGGATTAAGACAGGGGAACGACGGACAGGCGCGCTACGAAGCAACCGGGCCACGGCTCCAGAATGCATTGTGATACTCGGGGACACAGGACTGAAGACGCTACAGTTTTGACATGCTCTTTTACACCTACCAGAAACGCTAATGGCGCCTTAACAGTTTTAGTTTGAAGGGTGATGATAAGAGAGAGTTTGAAGATTTGTGAGTGTTTGTTTGTCAGTGTGGACGTTTGTCTGAGATTTTTTTTTTCTGCTGGTCGTTGTGTGTTTTGTCTGCAAGGCATTTTCAGTTTGTGTACAGGGTATTTTGAGTTTGGGGTACATCGCATTCTGAGTTTGTGTATATGGCATTGTGAGTTGTGTACGTGACATTTTTGCTCGTGTACGATCTGTTCGGGGCTTTTTACATAACACTGTGGGTTTTAGGGCAGGGTGTACACGGGGCACTGTATGGCTGCCTGTCGGGCATTGCGAGTTTGTCTATAAAGTATTGTGAGTTTGTCTACCTAGCCTTGTGAGTTTGCCTACAGCACATTGTGAGTCTGCCTGTGGAGCGCAGTGTGGTGCCTGCATGGCATTGAGAGTTTGTCTTATTATTGTAGTATTGGGCGTTCGTCTAGAGGGCATTGTGAGTTGTCTATAAGGCATTGTGAATTTGCGAGGGCACACTGTGGCTGCCTGCCGGGCATGGCGAGTTTGTCTACAGGGCATTGGAAGTTTGTCTACAGATCGGCGTGAGTGTGTACCCGGGGCGCGGGGTGGCTGCCTGTAGGGCATTGTAAGTTTTTTCTATATAGCATTGTGAGCTTGTCTACAAGGTATTCTGAGTTTGTGTACAGGGCTTTATGAGTTTGTGTGCAGGGCATTATGAGTTTGTGTACATGGGATTGCGAGTTTGTCTATAAGACATTATGGGTTTGCGGGGACACAGTGTGGCTGCCTGCGGGGCATTGGAAGTTTGTCTACAGGGCATTGAGAGTTTGTGTGCATGGCATTGCGAGTTTGTATACAGCGCATTGTGAGCCTGTTGCATGATCCAGTGTGACTGCCTGCGGAGCATTGCTAGTTTGTCTACAGGGCACCGTGAGCTTGTGTACAAGGCGTTTTGAGTTTCTCTTCATGGCGTTGTGAGTCTGTCCACAAAGCATTAAATTGCGAGTTTTTCTACAAGGCATTCTGAGTTTCCTTCATTGCATTGCGAGTTTGTCTACATGGCGTTCTGAGTTTCCCTTCATGGCATTGTGACTTTGTCTACAGAGTTTGTCTGTAAGTGGGGCATGGTGTGGCTGCCTGCGGGGCATTGCCAATTTGTCTACAGGATACTGTGAGTTTGTCAGCAGGGGCATTTTGGACTCACACTGTAATCCTGGTGGTATTCCACGCATGCACAAAAGCCTGTCCAATCCTAACTTAAAGAAAATGAAATCTAGAAACAGAAAAGAAATTAGCTGGGCAAACAGAAATAGTGTAGACGAAATCTAAGTTCAAAGTGAAAATTTTTAAAAAAGGCAAGGAGAATAAGATAACGAGACATTTTGAACGTGTAAAAAGATAAAAATTTTATTTCATAGTGCGAATGTCATTAGTCATAGGAGAGTGACAAGTTCTATGTCAACAAACACTTGTCCCTCGGTGACAAATGGTATTAAATCTTTCTACAACAAGAAAATGCCAACTTAAGCAGAGTGTAAACTGGTGCGAGTGCGTTTGTCTATTGGAGCGAGGTGATAAAGAGTTTTGGGTTAAATCAAAATATAAACTCTTAGATTTCAATATGCCGTTCATTTTCCCTCCCCTTCCATTCTCTTCTTTTCTTATTTACGGCTGCTTTTTCCTTTTTTATATTTAGGGATGGATTTGTTTTGTTTTGTATCTAACCAGATTGTCACAAATCCCAGACTGGGAGATGTAATAGTTTATGACAGGACGACAATCACGAACAAACAAGTTTAACACTTAACAAAACAGCCCATCAGACTCACACATTTATTAAACATAATTATACATGTAATAGCGCAATTACATACATTATATTATTGAAATGACTGCCGTACAACGGCCTTATTCTCACACACACTCTCCCTCGGATCCACAATCCGGTAGTTACTCCTAAAGGCACTTCGGCCTCAGCCTCTCCCCTCAGGGTCTTAATAGCACATTAATAATTTACTGGCACCGCAGTCTCTCAATATCCCCTCCCTATTGTCATACACCTTAGCACTCCCCTAGCACCTCAGCAGGGCAATAACACATTATTATTTCCATAGCCATCAACATGGCAACAACATAGTATCAGTTCACTAGCCTATCAACATGGCAACAATATAGTATCTCATTCACTCTCATATCTACGTCCCTGTCCGTGGCCTGGCTGCCACGGCTTTATGTGCCTCTACTGTCCTGTACTGACAGCCTCCCTTCTGGCCTATGTGTGGCCTCCGGCCCTATGCTGGCCTATCACTTGTGCTCATCGAGGTGGCTCTTCGGCCCGTCCCCGACACCTACAAGAATAACATTACATTGGTATAATACCCTACCATTTCTATTCACTCCACCTCTCCTTACAATCCATGAAGCGTACACACACTAGTTCACCTTTCACTCACCACACATCTTACGGTAACACACTTCCATCGGAGTACACACTACTCACTCGCGCTACAAATCCATGAACTCACTTTCATCTATCGCTCATGGCGCACATTGCTATATCCAATATCAAGGACTTCCACATTCCTCACATCTACTTATTTACATCATGGTAATAGACGAATATAATATAATACATCAATCATAATAATCAATCAACGTTCTACATACCAGTCATTACTGGAAAGACTCTTCCACTAGTCTTCTCGACTGCTCCCTTTAGGTCCGCCCGATGGGCTCTTATTCACAGGTCCGCTCCGTCGGACCTTCTAACTTGCAGTGATAGTTATACAGCGTTTTCGCCTCCTTCAGACCTCCCCCACTACTCACAACAGCACGCTTAACTTGCTGTCTACTGTGAGCCCTTCTTACTCTACACCCGCTCTGTAGCAATCCCCTTAATTGCACTCACTCCACTCGTGACATCATCCCCCACCCCAAAAAAATTAATGCAATTAATTTCAAATCGCATCAAGATGACTGTCAACGAGTGAGCGTGAGCAATACCTACACTAAAAAAAACTGACCTAGCAGTTCCCCTAGTATATAAAATACCGAAATCAGGGGAAAATATGGGGATCAATATGGCCTGCAATATGCATATATGCGTCACATCATGAATAGCTAACTAACCACAATACTTAATACAGAATCAAAAACCATTCAACCTATCAACCATTCTTCATATCATATTTATAATGTCAATATTTTAAAGTCGACTCATTCACACAAATCCTGTCAATGTTCCTGTCCTCCGATGTATAAGCTCCTGAAATCTTGCCCTAGGCTCGACTAAGGTAGTCGGCGATATGATTGCTGGTTCCTGGAATTGGTTGAATAACGAAGGTATACGGCTGCAAAGCCAATGCCCATCTAGACAAGCGTGGGCTGGACGAACGATTCTTCGACAAAAATGTCAGTGGCTTGTGGTCTGTCTGGATACAAAATTCTCGTCCCATGAGATAACGTCCCAATTTCTGGACGGACCAGACAATGGCAAGACACTCACGCTCTATCACAGAATACTTTCTTTCTCTCTGCAATAACTTCCTACTGACATAACATACAGGATGGAGACATTCGTTCTTCTCCTGTAGAAGACAAGCGCCGACACCAGAGTCCGACGCATCCGTTCTGAGGATAAAATTAGATCGAAAATCGGGTAATATCAGAATGGGTGACGATGATAATGCTGTCACCAAATTATCAAATGATGTCTGACATTCAGACGTCCACTGGACCTTATCGGGTTGTCCCTTCTTAGTAAGGTCAGTAAGAGAAGATGACAAGGAGGAAAAATTTGGAATGAACTTTCTGTAATAATTTAAAATTCCCACTAAGCTTCTGACTTGTTTCTTTGTTTTAGGGATTTGCAACCCTACTAACTTGTCAATTTTTGTTTCTTCAGGTCTCTGAACACCTCTACCCACAATATGTCCTAAGAATACTATCTCTGGACATGCCAAATCCATCTTTGCGGGTTTAGCCGTTAACCCAAAATGACGTAATCGTTGAAAAATTACTGTTAGTGTCTGAATATGATCAGACCATGTCGACGTATGGCATGCTATATCATCAAAGAATGACACGACATTAGGTATGTCCTTCAACACTAATCTCATTAATCGTGCAAACGTCGCTGGCGCGTTTACCAACCCAAATGGCATGACCTTAAATTGGAATAATCCAATGGGCGTTTGGAACGCCGTGTATTGTTTAGACTCCTCAGTAAGCGGGATTTCCCAATACCCTTTCGTCAAATCTATCTTGGAAAACCACGTGGACCCGGCCAATGAAGCTATTAATTCCTCCTGGAACGGAATAGGCTCCCTATCGCCTACCGTAATAGTGTTCAATCTTCGAAAATCGATACAGAACCGCACCGATCCATCAAGTTTTTTCACGAGGACGATGGGTGATGAATACGGCGATGTTGATGGTTCTATCACATCTAACTTCAACATTGACTCAACTTCCTTTATGACTCTATCTCTCGAAGAAAAAGGCAACGGATACGGTCTAAGAAATACTGGCTTATCCGAAGTCAACTTTATTTGGTGCTGGATCACCGTAGTGCGACCCGGCAAATCCGTAACAACATCCGGGAATGACGCTAACAGGGTCTCAAGTTCCCTACTCCTTGAACTCGTAAGGTCAGGGTTAATTTTTACGTCCCTGTAACCTTGTGTCGGAGTTAACTCCGGCAATTGAATTTGTAACTCTTCCTGCGCCTCGGTGTCGCTTACGTCACAGTCCAACTGGTCTACGACCCCCGTACAAGCGGTAGAGAAGACAGTCTCCTTTGGTCTTGTCTGTGCACACAGATACTGTGGTCTCTCATAAAATTTCTGTAGCATATTAACATGGAAAACCTTACTCGCTCCATCAATGTGGATAGCGTAATCTACCTTTGAAACAACTCGCTCAATAACATAAGGGCCTTTCCATGTCATCAATAACTTATTATGGTCCGTAGGTAACAACAACAGAACCTTGTCTCCTGGCTTAAAAATTCTCAGTTTGGAACCTCTATCTTTATAGTCTTTTGCTCTTGCTGAAGCGATACTAGACGCTTCTTCTGCTATAGTGCGCGCTGAAGATAATCTTTCTCTTAAATCAACAAGGTCTATCGAAACCTTTTTAAACGGTTCCGAAACCGTGGGGATCTTTTGAAGAGGAGCCTGGGGTGTACGACCCTTATGCGTCGTCTTTTGGCACGCACTGCACGTCTTACAATATAAACGTACATCTCTGTATACTGACGGCCAATAAAAATCTTTCAGAACTCTCTGCTTGGTTCTAGCACTTCCCATATGACCCGCTAATGGAACATCATGGGCCAGACGCAATACTGTAGCAATTAACGACCGTGGCACGACGACCTGCTTTTGAACGGAAGCCACTGTGACGTACATACGGAACAGAATGCCCGCCTGAACAAAAAAAGAAGATGACCCGTTCTTATATCTCCTCGTTTTCTCGGTTCGCGCTTCCCCAAAGCATGGGTTTAATGATGGGTCCTCCCTTTGTAATTTCCCCAAGCGCTCTGGCGTGATATCTAGGTTGACCGCTGGCGTCGCCAAAGGTCTAATCTTATCTTTATCAGCTACCCGTCGACGTGTTTCGACCGCGGCGCAAAAGTCAATACCTTTTGATTGCGACCATGCTTGCACGTTCTCATCGGAAGGGGAAACTACCCGTGATACATTCCCAATGATGAGCTGGGCGCCTGGAAAACAACCAACGACTGCCTCGACTTCCCCGCTAAGGAAAGGTGTATCTATCATTATTCTTGCCATGGGTAATTTCTCAATGGCCCCCGAAAATTGGATGCACGGGACAGTCTCACCTGTAAGCTGTGAATCCCGAATGCAGTCTCTATGCACTCCCACAACGGTAGATCCCGTATCTCGTAAAACCGAGACCGGTTCGTCCCCAACAAACCCCGGATAAACCCTAAGACCACCTCCTGTATGACATGAATTTATAACGGGGATCTTTCTCCCACAAGGTAAAACACCGGAAGATAATAACTTCTCACAACTGGGACACTTAGAATACTGTCCGCCTCCGTTGTCCGATGTAACACACGCAGCCGCATGATGAAATTTATTTGGGGAACATGGACTGGAGCTACTGTCCACGTTCGCCGCTATCCTACCTGCAGGGCAGTTCACGCTGATGTGATCTGCTCTTCCGCAGTTCCAACACTTCGCGGCCCTACACTCGCGCGAAAAGTGACCCACGCGTCCGCAAGTCCAACACTCCGCTCCCTGTGCTGCCCTAGGCCTGGGTCCCCGTGACCCATCGCGACCGGAACTAAAGTCCCTATGCCGTCGGTCATCGGCAAAGGTCACAACTCGCCCCCGGCCATTACCGCGACCTAGCCCTCCTGCTCGGTCAAACTTACCGGATCCATATGCCGGTGATTGGTGATAGCCCCTACGCTGCCCCTGGGCTTGCCCACTATAGGCACCACGCTGACGCGACCTGTCCCTAAGTCCTGCCGGCGACCCCTCGACAACGGCGACGTACCCAGCATCTTGGACGTATGCCCTGGCGACTGGTTTGGACGGATGCGCCGTACGGTATGCCTCCGCCAACTTAGACGCCTCCTGCACCGTCGCGGGTTCGTTCTCTTTCAGGAAAGCCACCAGATCTTTGTGGCACGACGCGTACAGCTGGTCACGGATCATTAAGTCTTTCAGTTTAGCAAAATCCGTGCCCACATGCGCCAAGTCTACCCAGTTCGCGAAATACTCCGTTAGTCTCGCGACGAAGGCAGCAAAGTCCTCCCTGGTATCTGCACGTGCCCGCCTAAACTGCTCCCGGAAATATTCCTCGGTACGCGCAAATCGGCGAAGCAGCAAAGCCTTCAGCTTATCGTAGTCTTGCACGTCTTCGCGCTGTAGCTCTTTAAAGTAGGTTAACGCTCGCCCCTGCAATAGCGATGCCAGGTACGTGGCCCATAATTCCTTATTTTCCCCCCATTGCAATTGTGCGTTCAGTTCGAACCTGTAAAGGAAGGCGTCTATGTCGTCCTTCCGGTCGTCGAACGTAGGGAGCTTAATCCTAACGCCACCTTTATTGGGTACCTGCCGCTCAACTGTTTCTGTTGGCGCACTCTTTTTGATTTCCAACTCCGCTATTCTTACTCGCGCGTCTGTCTCCCGCTCTTGAGCTTCTATCTCCTTTAACCTTATCTCCTGCTCCCGTTCTTAAGCTTCTATCTCCTTTAACTTAAACTCCCTTTCCTGTTCCTTATCCTTAGCCTCTCTTTCTTGTTGCTGCGCCTTAGCCTCTCTTTCCTCTTCTCTCTGTCGCTCTTGAGCCTCTTTTTCTCGCTCTCTATCCTTAGCACGCTCATCGCGCATTTCTGCCTGCTGTTCTTTAATCCAGCCGCGTAGCTCCTCTCCCTCCAGGCCAAGTTCCTTATCCAACTTCATTAGTTGTTGGAGTTCCGCCATTTCACAGATTTATGGTTATGGTATCTATTATAAGACGACCAACCTGTCGGTATGATCACTAACGATACGACCAGAGACCTGAGATCACACCAGATATAACAATACCCAGTTCAGAATATAATTCAGAAATTTACCTTTACAGCAAAACTAATTCTGTATCTATAAAAATGCCTAGCACTATTAATTATAAAAGAAACTAGAACCGACAAGAATGAAGAAATACAGTAGAAGGACCACAAGTACGTCAAGGACAACGAACCGGACTAGGACAAAGCTTCTACAAAAAAAAACTATAATGGAAAAAAAATGCAACCTGCTACGCCGATTACACAACACGGTACGAACAAGAACAGAGTCTGAAAAAAAAGAACGTATCTACAAATAGGGAAGAGAGGGACAAGAGAAACGTCTTCCTAAAACAACGAGGAAGATAGAACGCTACAATCTAAACAAAAATACAGGTCCCTATAGAACTGTTCACTGTGATGAACGAAGTTCCTAGATTAGCCCACCTCCCGAAGAGGACAAACTACGCTCACCACAGCAAACCCGCGCCACCGCCCGTATAACCTATAACGACAACAAAAACAGCAAAAACAGGGAAAAAGACAGATTAAAGGAACAGCCCACAATCCAGGGCACAAAAATTTTGACTTTTACTTAACTTTGACCCTAGATTTCAATTTCTCCCCTTCCTCGGAGCTCTGGCTGCTTGACCTCTACAGGCTGGCACGCACACTCTGCAGAAATTTAAGTACACATTAATACTTATTCATCAAAATACATGCATCAATACATATTATTATTCATAAACATACATAAATCATATCATCCTGAAATTTCCATTCATCCCACGAACAAGGACAACAGCATGAATTCCTAGCACAACAGAAAAACAACTAGATATAACGAATACACAATGTCAAAATGACCACAGGTAAACAGGACGAGCCCCCAATGTCACAAATCCCAGACTGGGAGATGTAATAGTTTATGACAGGACGACAATCACGAACAAACAAGTTTAACACTTAACAAAACAGCCCATCAGACTCACACATTTATTAAACATAATTATACATGTAATAGCGCAATTACATACATTATATTATTGAAATGACTGCCGTACAACGGCCTTATTCTCACACACACTCTCCCTCGGATCCACAATCCGGTAGTTACTCCTAAAGGCACTTCGGCCTCAGCCTCTCCCCTCAGGGTCTTAATAGCACATTAATAATTTACTGGCACCGCAGTCTCTCAATATCCCCTCCCTATTGTCATACACCTTAGCACTCCCCTAGCACCTCAGCAGGGCAATAACACATTATTATTTCCATAGCCATCAACATGGCAACAACATAGTATCAGTTCACTAGCCTATCAACATGGCAACAATATAGTATCTCATTCACTCTCATATCTACGTCCCTGTCCGTGGCCTGGCTGCCACGGCTTTATGTGCCTCTACTGTCCTGTACTGACAGCCTCCCTTCTGGCCTATGTGTGGCCTCCGGCCCTATGCTGGCCTATCACTTGTGCTCATCGAGGTGGCTCTTCGGCCCGTCCCCGACACCTACAAGAATAACATTACATTGGTATAATACCCTACCATTTCTATTCACTCCACCTCTCCTTACAATCCATGAAGCGTACACACACTAGTTCACCTTTCACTCACCACACATCTTACGGTAACACACTTCCATCGGAGTACACACTACTCACTCGCGCTACAAATCCATGAACTCACTTTCATCTATCGCTCATGGCGCACATTGCTATATCCAATATCAAGGACTTCCACATTCCTCACATCTACTTATTTACATCATGGTAATAGACGAATATAATATAATACATCAATCATAATAATCAATCAACGTTCTACATACCAGTCATTACTGGAAAGACTCTTCCACTAGTCTTCTCGACTGCTCCCTTTAGGTCCGCCCGATGGGCTCTTATTCACAGGTCCGCTCCGTCGGACCTTCTAACTTGCAGTGATAGTTATACAGCGCTTTCGCCTCCTTCAGACCTCCCCCACTACTCACAACAGCACGCTTAACTTGCTGTCTACTGTGAGCCCTTCTTACTCTACACCCGCTCTGTAGCAATCCCCTTAATTGCACTCACTCCACTCGTGACACAGATTACTGGCAGAAGAAAGTTCGACATAATTATATTTGTATCAGAACTGCAGCTTTTCACCTATAAATTCAGTATTTGAGCCAGTATTTGATTTAGAAACGCCAGCAAAATATACAGTTCAGGAAAGCTGATTTCAGTGGCCGTGGCAACCCAGCCACGGACAAAACTGTCAATTCAATTGTTTTATTGCGGTTGTAGGGTTAAAGTATAATTTTTCTTCCTCTTCCTCCTCCGTGTTTATTCTCTGTTCTTCTTTAATGATCAGTCCTTCTTCCTTTTCGACGCTTCCGCCTTCCCCATCCATTTCTCTCTCTTTCTCTCTTTCTAGCTCTCTGTCTATCTATCTATCTATCTATCTATCTATCTATCTATCTATCTATCTATCTATCTATCTATCTATCTATCTATCTATCTATCTATCTATCTCTCTCTCTCTCTCTCTCTCTCTCTCTCTCTCTCTCTTTCTCTCTCTCTCAGCCGACTAGTTGCATGGTGACGTCACGACGCCCACCAGCCAACGCATTGGATCTCATTCAAAATGGGCTGGTGGTCACCGCGCCTGTGTCCAACATGTCAAACGTTCACCGCTGCAACATCTACATGACTATATTGTTCAACACCAACAATTCTATGACTGAAATAATATCTCCTCTTCTCTCCAAGTCTCCAGCTCATAAGATAAAGATATCACTTTATGGTCCCATGGGGGAAATTCTCTTCCACAAAGCGTATAAATTATAAGTGCAAACACATGGTACACACATCTTACGCATCATTACATAAACATATATCACAACTCAGAAATGGAGGGGGGGGAACAACTTAGTATGACGGGAAAAAAATGGAAGGGAAGAGAAGTGGAGGACGCCAACATGCAACATCCATAAATAGCCTGAACACATGGGCAACCAACAACACAGTGAACAACAACTCATTCATGAGAGCCTCGAGTGAAAGAGTGGGATGGAGAACTATAGCCGTCAATGCCTGCTCAGACAAGACACTTGATGATGATGCTTTCACAACTTAATAAACTCATTAACAGGCATACATTTAAGTGAATTGGTAGGGAACCTTTGTGAAATACGGCGCACATCTAGCGAAAGTGCCTTGTTGAAGCGAACTGCTGAGAGCAAACACGAGTATCTGAATCTTACTCTATTTTCTTTCACAAGTATTATTCTGTTGCTCTTGGATGATCTAGAAATTTCATGAAAACAAAGGATGGTGACTGTCATTTAAAATAGATATGAATTTCTTTACACAAGCCTTTAAGTACAGATGGTAAAAACTGAAAAATGCCGTGTCTGTCAATGCTAACACCGTACCTCATAGCTACCATTACAGCACTGTGACCTGTGTATACGGAAAAATGTACTTTGTGTTCAGGACATCAAGATTTAAGCACCGGTGTAAACCCTCTGCCATCACAAGTTAAGAACGCCTGTAGACATCGTTCACTACAATAATGATCATAATCGTTACATGTGTAGCTTCTCATTAATGCAGGACAGAGGATTTATTCTTCATAAACTTGAGAGTCCCGTCTAATCCAAGTACGTAGTTTTGATCTCTGTATCTCACAGTGTTATACACAACTCATTAAGTGATGTAATGACTAATTATTATAGCTGGGTGTCGTCATCAGTGAACTGTTGGCTGCATCGGAGACAGGAAAGGGTTGTTAATCATGAACTTGATAGCCAGACAGATGGACAGTCGGGCGGACAAATGGACTGACGAACGGACAGATGGAGGGACAATCGCGACGATGGTCGGCCGGACGGATAAGCACACAGACAGATAAACGGATAGATAGACAAGCAAACCAAAGAACGTTTTGGTGGGACTACCTGGCGAACAGGCAGACGGAAAAATAGACAAATAAATAGATGTGGATATATAGACAGATAGATAGATAAAAAGATAGATAGATAGATAGATAGATAGATAGATAGATAGATAGATAGATAGATAGATAGATAGATAGATAGATAGATAGATAGATAGATAGATAGATAGATAGATAGATAGATAGATAGATAGACAGATAGATAGAAAGATAGATAGACAGATAGATAGACAGATAGATAGATAGATAGATAGATAGATAGATAGATAGATAGATAGATAGATAGATAGATAGATAGATAGATAGATAGATAGATAGATAGATAGATAGATAGATAGATAGAGTGAGTGAGAGAGAGAAGAGAGAGAGAAATAGATAGATAGATAGATAGATAGATAGATAGATAGATAGATAGATAGATAGATAGATAGATAGATAGATAGATAGATAGATAAAAAGATAGATAGATAGATAGATAGATAGATAGATAGATAGATAGATAGATAGATAGATAGATAGATAGATAGATAGATAGATAGATAGATAGAGAGCGAGAGACGGGGGAGAGAGAGAGAGAGAGAGAAATAGATAAAGAGTAGATAGATAGATAGATAGATAGATAGATAGATAGATAGATAGATAGATAGATAGATAGATAGATAGATAGATAGATAGATAGATAGATAGATAGATAGATAGATAGAGTGAGAGAGAGAAATAGATAGATAGATAGATAGATAGATAGATAGATAGATAGATAGATAGATAGATAGATAGATAGATAGATAGATAGATAGATAGATAGATAGATAGAGTGAGAGAGAGAAATAGATAGATAGATAGATAGATAGATAAATAGATAGATAGATAGATAGATAGATAGATAGATAGATAGATAGATAGATAGATAGATAGATAGATAGATAGATAGATAGATAGGGGATGAACTGACAGATAAGATAGAGAAACAGCTAAACAGTGAAAGAGATGACTATCAACATTCCTACTATCTCCACCACCACTGGATTCTATCTGTCCACCTCTCCCCCGGCTTCCCTTTAACCTGGTGGTTCTCAAGCCGGAGACATCTGGATCCCTGGGGAAGAATTTCAAATCTAAGGAGAGGAATTTTACCTGGGAGAGGTAGGAATGTCAGTCAGAAGAGGGGACTCCAAAGTCGGAAAAATATACTCTGTATACAACCGTGTATATCAAATGATAGACCAAATTATTAGGCTTTTCTTATTTAATTTGATTCCAGTGCCTAAAGATATTTAGTTTAATAAATTGTTTCAGTAATTACCACTGTAGAAGTATATTATGGTGAAAACAGTATAAAATGTCAATTCAAAGTAAAAAAAAAAAAAAAAAAGAGAAAAAGGGGGGGGGGGGGGGGGGAGGGTAAAGGAAAGGGACGCCATTCATAAAGTACCTGGACTGGGAGTTTGGGTTGTCTCCAGCGTGTATGAAAAAAAATACACGAGGGAAAGTGAGTTTGGGAGTTGTTTTTTTTTTCAACAACATACATTATGTTGAACAATTATTTAAGAATCAAATACAGGTCATCTTTCTAACGAAATAGACAGAAAGCCAGTTCAAAATGCCAGGTCAAAATGCTTCAGAATAGCAAGGCCTTGTCATGGATAGCCAACGTTGTAATGGCCACACGCTAGTAATGTGGGTGAAGCCAAGCGGATGAAAAGCGTGCAAGGGGGCTGAAGGGCCGGGAGGGGGCATTTAAAAAATCGCCAAAATCGGGCTTGCGCACTTTGTGGATGACCCCAAACCTGGTACGGCATGTAGAGAGAGATGTGGCTTGGGATTCGTAGAATCAAAGATACTAGAAACGACAAGTTGAGACACTGTCTTCTTCGTACCACCGAAAAAAAAAACCTGCACACAATCTGCGCGCTGATCGGGGGCGGGCCACAGACTAATAAATTAACCAGACTGGAAACACGAGCTTCGGGCTGTGTCGTTTTTTACGGAATTTCCCGAGCAGCGACTGTATAACCAACATGGCCGCCGCTCGGGAAATTCCGATTCTAGTTCTACCTGCAGTAGAAAGTTCTTTTTATTTGTCAAGATTGGTTGTGCGTGTATTAATTTCTTGGTGCGGAACCAAAATTCCGCGTTCAGTAGGCGCGTCAAAATGGTGTCATTCAAAATTGTAGCTATGCTGAAGCGTCGGTCGTTACCGTAAACCTAATGTGGCGGATGGTTCATGACCTTTCGCTGTTTTGTGACGTCACACAATCAGCTCATCCAGTCTGGGTCACAGACTAATAAATTAACCAGACTGGAAACACGAGCTTCGGGCTGTGTCGTTGTTTACGGAATTTCCCGAGCGGCGACTGTATAACCAACATGGCCGCCGCTCGGGAAATTCCGATTCTAGTTCTACCTGCAGTAGAAAGTTCTTTTTATTTGTCAAGATTGGTGGTACATGTATTAATTTCTTGGTGCGGAACCAAAATTCCGCGTTCAGTAGGCGCGACAAAATGGTGTCATTCAACATTGTAGCTATGCTGAAGAGTCTGTCGTTACCGTAAACCTAATGTGGCGGATGGTTCATGACCTTTCGCTGTTTTGCGACGTCACACAATGGGATCATCCATCCTGGGTATTTTATTAGTCTGTGGTCTGGGTATTTTATTAGTCTGTGGGGCGGGCCAGTGGCGCATAGTATGAAAAGAAAATGCTTGATATAATGGTAATTTTTTAATGTTTCATGCAAAATTGTGACAGTGCAACTGTGACAACAAAAAGAAGAAAACAAAACCCAGAGTTTTCCCATAACGATGGAGGTTATATCTCCACAATAAGTGACATCAATCAAAACCTACAGAGATTGCTGAACAGTGAACAAAATTCAATATTTTCCCTATTTGGTTTTGTAAAATACGGCACTTTTCATGACTTCCGCGCGTTTCCGCGAGTGGCGGTGCGATATCTGTGCACGCTAAAAGCACTATCTGTCTTATCTTATAATTCTAGTATCTTTGGTAGAACTACTAGTCTTTAACACAGTGTTTCTCAAAGTGTGGGACTTCAGAATGGGACGTAGGGATATATACTGTATACTAACTTTGTCCGACCATATTGGGGAGTTTGCAGGTTTTGGGGGGGGGGGGGGGGGGGGGGGAATTGAAGTGGGATGTGAGAACAAAAACAACAAAGAAAAAAGGTTGAGAAACACTGATCTAATCCAAAGATCAATCTCAAGTCCAGTAAATGTAGCGGTTTTTACTTTGATATTCCTAAGACCATTTTACCAAACATTAA
The DNA here is from genome assembly GCA_963931925.1 of Onchidella celtica. Taxonomy (NCBI): domain Eukaryota; kingdom Metazoa; phylum Mollusca; class Gastropoda; order Systellommatophora; family Onchidiidae; genus Onchidella; species Onchidella celtica. The sequence continues at coordinate 35,836,763 of OZ007574.1, read as the reverse complement.
TAATTTGCCCCGCAACCCTTTCTGCACGAACATTATCCTAGGCTGTTCTCAGGTGTTAAAACTGCTGAATTATGGACAACAATTACGTGGTATTGTCTTTACATGGGATACATTGTTTGATCGTCATTATGCCTCAGGGATGACATGATCACTCGCCGACTAATTTTATACTAATGCTCATGAATAAACCATGTATTGAATAGGCTTACAGCTGTTTGGTCTTTGTTCGGCAATAGAAAGAGATGTTGGCTGTAAAATGTAATATTACAATATGTGTGTTCTGTGTGGCGGAGGGGGGGGGGGGGGGAGGTTGACTGAGGAGCGATGTCATTTAGTGCATTTTCCGAACTGGACAAGACGAATATGTTGTTGTTGTTGTCTTTTTCTGGATGGATGGAAAGACGGACAGACAGACAGATAGGCACACGGGCAGACAGGTAGGTAAGTAGGTAGGTAGAAAGGTAAGTGGGCAGGTAAGCCGGTGTAAGTAGGTAAGTAGGTAGATGGGTAGGCAGGCAGGCAGGCAGGCAAACAGATGGGTAGGTAGATAGGTAGGTCGGTAGGTCGGCAGGTAGGTAGGGTAGGTAGGTAGGTAGGTAGGTAGGTAGGTAGGTAGGTAGGTAGGTGGCTAGGTAGGTAGGCAGGAAAGTAGGTAGGCAAGTGAGTAGGTAGGTAGGTAGGTGGGTAGGTAGGTAGGTGGGTAGGTAGGTAGGTGGGTAGGTAGGTAGGTAGGTGGCTAGGCAGGTGGGTGCTCACCTGCAAAAAAAAATCAAAGACAACATTTAGTTATAGGTGATTGAAGCTAATTAACGTAAAGAAAAAATTATAATTGTTGTGGTCTAGAGCTTAACGAACTGTTTGTCTCACGGTTTCCAATTTCGTATGAATGTTGTTTTTTCGAATGTTTCGCGTTAGTGCTGGTACGCACAAACACAAACACACACACACAAATCTTTTAAAGCTTTGCTGTATCTTCTTCTTCTTTCGTTCACCAATCTAAATCTGCAGATTTGTTCTTTTAATAAAATCTACGGTTTTCTGCAGTTCTGGCAGAGCACCATAGAGTTTGATATTCAGGTCGGTGGGTTGGGGCCAATATGTTTCTCGCAGTGCTGAGAGGAGTGTGCAGTTCTGCAATATATGCTCCGTGTTTTGAGGAGACTGCTTTGCTGTATAAAAGCGACTCAATTAGGTCAAAGAGAAAAAGAGCATTAACCAAACAATGTTACTTTGACTGATTGGTAAGTCCGCATTGTGATTTACAAGCTCGCCTTTTTTGCACAATTAATTGTTCCATTTATCTATATTTCCCGCCGAATGTTCATAATGAACGGGGACTTTGTGGGGAAAATTTCCCAGCAATTTAAAAACTATCAGCTGAGATAATCAATTCATTCATCTAAATCTTTCATCGCCATCATTTTCGTCATCGACATCATCATCACCACCATCACTGCTCTTTACATTGCCATTCGCTGTTCCCACCTCGTCTCAGCCACCAGTCTCTCTAGAGACCATCTGCTTGTGTACACATCGTTTATTGTATTGACATTATCTGGACGCTTCTATCGTCAAGTTTATCCTTCTCATCATTTCTACGTTTCTAAACCCTTTGACAGTGGCGATAAAGCATGTTCAGCTGCCCATGAGCGACATGGGACCTTCCTTCAGGGGGAAAATAGGAGAACGCTCCACGCCTTTTACACTGCACTCCGCAGCTTGGCAAAAAGTTTTGACACGGCTTCAAGTGTGTGTCCCCAGACCCCCAAAGTGGCAAAGTCCAGGAACAACCCAGAAACAACTCATCAGCGTTAGATAGTTGTTGAAGTGTTGCCTTAGGTAATAAATTAATTAATCTTTGCTGGAAGACACAGCTTTATAGCCCGTTGTCAGTGGGTGAACTGATTATGTAGACAAGAAGACATTGCCTTCTTATTAAAGACACAACCTGTTAACAAGTATTACACGGTTGTTTTATGCTCACAACTGTTAACAATTATTATACAGTGGTTATATCAGTGTTTCTCAAACTTTTCTGTCCCACACCCCGCTTCAACTTGAAAGAAAAAAACGGTTTGCGCCCGACACTATCGATGTATACATTCAAAAGAAGTTCCATTTAAGTTTTATTCACTAGTTTAACCACCAACCTTGTTAAACAAACAACAGTTTATCAATACCTTTAAGTTAAAATACACTGTGAAAATTAAGATTTCTATGGAACATCCCTAAGCCCCATCAATCTGAGGTCCCGCGTCCCACCAAAATATTGCCACGCCTCCTCGTTAACAAACGCTGGGTCGCAGTCTCACAACTGTGTTAGATCTAACAATAATATTATCATACGGCGGTTTATTCTCACATACCATAATACACAAGAATGTAGACTTAATGTTAGTATTGTGAACCCTGAGAAACAACAACATCTCAGTTGAAAGAGCGGCAGAGTTGGCCTACCATAAAAAGAAAATGCATCTCCCCTCGACGCTCAACGGCAACAGAGGTTGAAAATGTAAAAGTAATGTAAATGTAAATGTAAAAGTTACTATTGTGGGACCTGGCTCAGGTCTGCCCTATGTCGGTTTTGACTCTTGTGTCAGTCTCATTAGTTCCGCAAGGTCTCGTACAACTCCAACGCCTATAAAACCAGAGGCAAAACAGTGAACTACTAGTCTTAAAGTCCTCAGTATACTCTGAAGTCATACTTGGCTATTTGGAGACGGCACTTCTTGCTCTCACTTGAGTCAAGACACTGGTTTAAATATCAATTTATTAAGTACGACATTTTAACGTCTTTACAGCACCAGATAGGTCCCACAATAACAACAATAAAAACACTTTGGGCTTATACACGTGCAACGAATATAATTTTACTAATATCACCAAGGCATGAATTACCCGGGAGACCTGTACTCTCAGTTATTAATTTGAAATGAGATAGTAAATAATCTACTTCTCAATTTACATTACACTTGCTTAATGTAAGCGCCACATACTATAAACTTCATGTTAGAGAGCACACAAGATATGAAACAAATTTACATACACATTTCTATTGTTACATAGTTACATATTTTGTAACCAAAATGAATATAATATCAAGAAATATATGATTACAACAATATTTATTAATGTATTCACTTTTTGTAAACTGTTAATTTGTATTAGTTTCAGTAATCACAAAGTACAAAATATAAACCAAATGTTTTCAAAATCTTGACCGATGATTGTTTTAACTATACTGAACGTCTAAAATACGGTAATGAACAGTTACTAGGGGAACGTCTAAGAAAAACGTGCGAATTTGCATTTCAGTACAAAATTTGACTGCCGAAAATAAACACAGTGGCTACGTTTACGGTGGCTACGTTTACGGCAGCCGGTGAACACAACTCACCATTTTTCTCTGATCGGCTTTACACCCGTCCGTACTGCAGCGCTTTCTTTCTTTGTTTTTGTTTTTTTTTCTATTGGGGTATGAGCGTAATCTGCCGTAAACGTAGCCACTGCCAAAAATAAAACTGGCAAGAAAAAAAAAATAGATAAATGTTTCATGATGTTTATTTCTCGTAGTAAACATAAGGCCAAAACAGAGGAACATATTTTTTCCACGAGCTGCCTATTGAGGGTCAAAGAGCCGCATGTGGCTCGCGAGCTGCGGTCTGGCCACCCCTGCTATCGTTGATATCAACCGAAAATACCCTTATATCAATGATCGAGCAAGCAAAATACGTTTGATCTTTGATTTGAAGACAAAAAAAAAAAATTAAACACACAAAACAAAAAATTCCCGCGAACCGGATTCGAACCAGTGACCTAAGGATGTCAGTTACATCAAACCTCTACAGTCCTCCGCTCTACCAACTGAGCTATCACGGGACGGAAATTGGTTGATTTGAGGTCTTTATTTTAGGAGGTTCGCTGCCCTTGGCATTTACACCTCACTTTACCTGTTTTATTATTTCTTGTTCTGGCGGGGGGGGGGGGGGGGGAAGATGATATGGATAAATTTTTAATCTATTAATTTCAATTTTGACCGGGCAGCGGCCTTTCGGCCTGCTCTTTACGATTTCCAACTGCCAAGGTATCTTTAACGTGCGCAACGTGCACACGGGCCCTCCGAATTTTTTCGTCCTTATCCGAGAAGACTAGGTACTCGGTCCTACCCCCCAATAGGACCAGGGACTTGAAAATATGAGAAAAATCCAATTTCCAAGAACTACTCGATCCTACCCCCCAATAGGACCAGGGACTTGAAAATATGAGAAAAATCCACTTTCCAACATGCCTGCACTGCCCGGGTTTAGAACCCGGGACCCTTGGCATGAGAGGCGAGCACCTTGCCTCTAGACCACCTTGTCCCTGGAAATGGAAATTGGGAGTAAA
>OZ007574.1:35807377-35827377 GCA_963931925.1 Onchidella celtica | reverse complement strand
GTCCTTGTGGTCTGGCCTCCTCACGTCAAAAAGTGTCTTGTTTTGTCTAACAAGCTCAATGAGCTTCTCCATATCATTGTTTGATATGTGCCACGGCCTTGGCATCTTTGCAATACGAAGGTTTCCGCCACATTGTTTGACCCATAGAGCCAGGTTTCAGCTCATACCGTAGTCGTTTCCGTTTCCGCACACATGAGAACACCCTGTCTGTTTTACTACTTGATGGATTTTTTTAGTCGTTTCCGCACGCCGTAGTCGTTTACGTTTCCGTACATATGAGAACACCCCTTAACGCGTATTTTCATTCGTAAGCTGTGTTCTCATGTGTACGGAAACGACTACGGAAACGAAAATGATATGCGGAAACGACGTGCGGCAATAAAATTTTGTGTTCTCATGTGTACGGAAACGACTACGGAAACGAAAATGATATGCGGAAACGACGTGCGGCAATAAAATTTTGTGTTCTCATGTGTACGGAAACGACTACGGAAACGAAAATGATATGCGGAAACGACGTGCGGCAATAAAATTTTGTGTTCCCATGTGTACGGAAACGGAAACGGCCAAAATAAAGGAAATTCTCACTTTTGTTTCTCTGGACATGGGATTCGTTCTTTGCAGTCTGCTATTTTTTCTCTCTCTTACACCATGGCATCTCTTTCGTCCAGAGCCGAATGCAGTTTCTTGCTTTGGGAAGAGGAGTCCGTTTTAATATCACTCCTCCACCACAGAGGCATCAAAAGAAAACAAAAACGTCCCCGAGAGCGCCGGTGGTGGGTGAACGATTATTTCTCCATTCTTTCTTGCAGCTCTCCACTCAAATTAACACATTGCAGCATAAATTGTGTGAGAAATTGAGAAAGAGTTCTGAAATCAACTTTAAATGATTGCTCCCACCTTTTGTTCCATCAGATAGTCTGATCCCAAAGAAGCAGACGAACAATGTACTGAAAGACAAACAGAAAGCTTTATAGGCGATCTTTTTTGCCATCCAGCATTCGAAGCAGTAATGTTGCCTAATTCGGTACATATATTCTGTTGTGAGTTTTCCAAATCCATTGTTCTGGCAGTGTGTGGGAGCAATGTTCTTCATGTGAGCAATGTGCATGTGTGCAGTATGCGTCAGGGACCTATGTGCCTTTGATATTATATTCAATGTAGTTCTACCACTGGTGGTGTGACAACTAATTTCCTAACAATGGGGTGATAAAGTTATATCTTATCTTATCTTATGTTGTTTGCCACAAGAATTACAATGGTTAACAATGCAACAGATGTTCACTGTATCATTACAGACATCCCTTTTTTTCCATTTTTTAAACGAACCTGTCTTTGCCTGGTAGTGATGTAGGCCTAATTGCAAATAATTCTGATTTCCAAATTTGTATTGGAAAATCTCAGCAATTAAGCTTATATTATATTAGCCTTGGGGTTTTTCTTTTCTTTTTTATTTAATGCACAATTCTCAAAGACTCCACACTTAAAGCAATCATGTTATGACACAGATATGTACATGCCTATTATATGTATTCACGTATTTCCATATTCCCAACTCAGGAATGCTCGAATAGAGATCTAAAGATTAGACTTGCTCTATTTACGAGCCATAAAGGGGAAAGGGGATGGGAGAGTGTCAGCGAATGAAAATTGTATATAGACCCTTTTCATTTCCGCGTTACGGTTGTTTGCGGGGAGCCGCACGGCATCGAAAAGCACCGTGTAGGGCAAAAACCTCCACTTGCCTTAGTGATGGCATCTGAACATGTGCACAGTCTAAGCAAAGACGCATTTTTACGCCAGAACCAGCACGTAACGGGTTTGTACGTTGGGTGCCCAACAAGAGGATGGCATCGTCCGACTGTTGTCCACCGCTTCCGCCCTACAAGTGGGACACGCCGCCATTTTGTTTGCAAATCACGTGATATGGAGGACGGTAAATGAAAAGGGTCTATAGGGGCGGGGGAGACGTCGGGAAAGCAAGGGGACTGCGCAGTTTTTAATTATGAAACTGATTTTGTTTGAAAAGGATAAAGAGGAAAAAAGCAAATTAAGTGGTTGGATTTTGTAAAACTCAAATTGAATAATAGATCTGGTTTCTTAAATACAAGGGTCAAATAGTACATAAATATCTAGATCTAGTCCATACAAAATGCTATCAAGTTTTAGAACATCAAGGCTTTGTCATGCCTTGTCATGGACAGTCACCTCTAATGGCAGCTCGTACGAGTCGGGTGGGGGGGGGGGGGTTGAAGTCAAGATTGTAGAAGGTGTACAGGGTTACGGAGTGAATGTGGGGGAAGTGAGACATGGATAAAATCAATCCTACATAGACCTACATTTAGCCAAATATAAATACATTCAGGGTTGGTGTTAAAACAGCCGTTTGTGAGGTGATCCGCTGGTGATGATTACTACATACATTAAGATATCAGTTTAGCTGGTAATCATTGTGTTCATGTAGCAGCAGTTTCTTTACAGCTTTACGAAACAACACACTTTAGTACAATCGTGAAGACAAAGGATAAAGCACAAACTCAACAGTCAATCATTTCTCCCCATCGCCTTTGCTGTACTTCCCCAAATATATTAATTGTGTAAATGGGAGTCCTTGTGGTCTGGCCTCCTCAGGTCAAAAAGTGTCTTGTTTTGTCTAACTAGCCCAGTGAGCTTCTCCATATCACTGTTTGTTATGTGCCACGGTCTTGGCATCTTTGCAATACAAAGGTTTCCGCCACACTGTTTGACCCACAGAGCCAGGTTTCAGTTCATACCAAAAAAAAAAGCGCGGGGAAAAAAAGGCAGGAATGACGTAAGTTCCGGCTTGCGGCAGTGCGGCAAAGGCTAAAAATCGCTACCCAGTGCGAAAAAATTTTTTTTGTCGTTTCCGCACGTCGTAGTCGTTTCCGTTTCCGCACACATGAGAACACCCTCTCTGTTTTACTACTTGATGGATTTTTTTAGTCGTCTCTGCACGTCGTAGTCGTTTCCGTTTCCGCACACATGAGAACACCCCTTAACGCGTATAATTGGCCCAAGGCAACTCAGTTAAATGCAGTTCATTTTGTATTTTACAACCAGACATGGACATGGCAGTACTACATAATCTACTTCATCACCAATGTCTTTATTACTAATTGTAGGGGTACAAATAGGAATTTACCTTGAGGGTGGATCAGCTCGACCTTTAAGCTGGAGGTTGATTCAAAATTAACCCTTTCGCTGCCAATCCTAAAGGCCTTTCCTTCCTTTACACTAACAGAATAATGGATCATCGGGTAGAAAGACAGTGTGGAAGTTGACAAACTTAGGAGTGGAAAACATGCCGGAACAATGTCGGCTGATATATCAGCCTCTGGGCAGTTTTAGGATGAAACCGTAGGGTAGATATATCGGCCCTGCTGCTGTCTTGGGCAACATTATGATGGGCCGATATATCGGCCCCCTTACAGCAAGAGGGTTAAAATCAAAAGAAAGATAATAGCTTGATAAATTAACAGAAAGCACTATAAATGTGCATAATCAAACACGATTTCTTGACAAAGTTTATGTTTCTTTCACGAAAAAAAAAAAAAATTCCCGCGAACCGGATTCGAACCAGTGACCTAAGGATGTCAGTTTGCTCAAGCCTCTACAGTCCTCCGCTCTACCAACTGAGCTATCACGGGATGGAGGTTAAGTGTGAAATAGTGCTACTTAAAGTTTGTCTCGACCCTTTCAGTCTTTGCACTAAGCAGGTCAAAGTTCTGAGTTGTAAAACTGATTGATTTGCATTGATGTGCCTGACAGACATCGTACCTGTGAGATTTGCACGGGTGATCCAGGAGCGTGGGGGAGGGGGGGGCGTGGGAGAGCCGTAGGAGGGCGGGAAAGATGAAGAAGAGACTTGTGTGGTGAGATGGTAGCTTGTGGGGTGAAATGAAAAAAGGTGCAGTTTATGTTATATTTGAGCACCTTAAAAAGTATTTTTGTTTCACAGAACCATAATTAGCCTTGTATCATCATTCACACTTATTCATACGGTCTCTTCGGGTTGACCTGAACAGGTGTTTAGTTACGTCTTTGGCTACAGCGCGATGGGGAGCCGTCGGCCGCCTGGGGGAGGAGGACGAGCCTCCCATGCCAATTGCGACAGATCTACGCTGTTACCCGACCTTGACTATCATAACCAAATTTTGTCTCCATTTGCAAAAGCTTTGGTTGTGATATTCTTTAGGTAAGGATCTTTAACCCCACCACACGCCTAGACAAGCACTCGACGATTTTGATCGACCAACAGTTTAGACAATGATGTCACATTGAGTTTTATTCCTAAATATCAAGCTGGCTAGAGCGAGGGGGTCTCACTGAAAGTCATTGTCGCTGAATCACCATCCGACAAACTGGTCGATCAAAGTCGACTAGTGCACGCCTGGGTTTCAGTACTACAAATTCACAAAATCGTTATTGTGGGTTTTTTGTCTCCAATGTGGCCTTTATTTTAGCAATAAATTCTCAGGGAAGTTATAAAATAATTATTCTATCACTGACACGTTGACAAGCGACATGCGAACTTGTACAGAAAAAACAATTCACATACACAAAATGAGGTTTTGTTGTTGTTGTTGTTTGTTTTAAGGAGAATCTAGTCTATTGGTGTTGGTGTTGTAAAAAAAAATATTTAAAAAGTAAAGGGAAAAAAAAAAAACAATGAAAAAAAAAGGGTTCTAACCTGCACAAGAATTTGCAGGTGTGGTTAGAACTAAATGAGCAAATTTGGTTGAACCATGGTGGCAAGAGGCTACCAATATAATTATGGGAAAACTCCTCTCTATTTAATATTCATCTAGAGCTCAAACCTGTAGGAACTGGTGATCTGAATGTCCCGAAAACGGGCCTGTCACGTTGTCCTGGAATGGTTACAACGTACAATTGTCTTTATCGATCTGACATCGATCAAGTACTTTCTCCGGCGTATAGATAACAAATCGATAACATTCCAGTCATGAGATAACCGCAAAGTGTGAACCAGACCACTTGTGTTGATAAGCTCAATATAAACAGTAACGGTGTAATTATGTCTCCACCCCTTGATTGTTGGGCGTACAGACAATCTTAAAATAGACGTATGTCTCTAGTTGTGTTTTGTCTTCTGAAGTTATAATTTGAAGCCAAATTTTGATTAATGTTGGTGAATACGCAGATCAGTGTTTGGTTGCTTTAAAAAAAAATTGAATAAAAAAAAAAAAAAAAACGTGAAGCTGTGAGGTCCCTATAAACAAAAAACGTAAATTGCACAGAAAACAACTGCCATCGGGAGAGCCCCATTCCCCCATTACCCTACACGTTTCTTACACTGGAGGCGCTCCCTCACCCTACCTCCTTCCCAGTCTCCCAAGCGTACGTACTTTACAGATGGCCCCTAAATTCTTTTATCCTCCCCGCCCCCATCACACACGCATAGCCACTAGTCTTTCTCCGCCCCTGACTTTGTTGTCAGAAGTCGGCCCCCCTTTTAATGTATTCAGCGTCTTCTTCGCTGTAAAACTGCTAAGGTTGTACTCAGTGGACGCCAGCGTCAGCCCTGTGACTCTCGCCTCGCAGGCGCCCTGGGCCCTAATAACATGTCTCTTTAATTCCGAGCAGCCACGGAAAGAACGGGTAATCACTCTCATTGCCGACCTCAAAAATTGGCAATCGTTCCCATTGTCACCGCGACAAGCCGTGCAAAAACAGCCATTGTGTGTCCCCTGTTACACACAATTGAGCAATGGATCTGCAAAACATCTTAAGTCCATGTAGGCCCTTTAACATAACAATGTGAAGAATTCTCACGACATCTGGGACACTCCAAAAAGGCAAAGTTAGAATCCTATTAACCTCGAGGTTTTGCAAGATATATTTTTGGCATGACATGGCGCGATCTCAGTTCTTGTCTGTTCTGTCTCCATTTTCTGAAAAAAAACCAAAAAAAACTGGAGATATTGTAATATGTAGAAGAGGTATAGCAAATGCACACTTTGACACTTCGTTTAAAATACGCTGTAGCACTTTTGAAGCTCTTTCACACTTCCGATTTATTCCAACTCTCTATCATGATACTAAAGCCACGATCGTTTAACATTTTTTTCTCAGTTGCGCAAAACAGTGGAGTTGGAACAAACAAGGTCTAAGGTCGCGATAGGGCTACAAACAAAAAGTTCGAAAAGATCCAAAAATCTACGACATTGTGACTTAAGCAGTTTTCGGAATTGGTGTCGTCAATTGAATGACACCCTCTTGCTCACATTCAACACTCGCTTTGTGTCCCGGCCAATTTTACTGCCCCTTTTTATGCCCGGCCACGTCACGGGCACCAAGTTTCGACACCAGTCTTGGGGCTGAGACGATGTCAGACTGCATGTCTACAAGACCGGAAGGGAAGGCAGTGCGTAACCCTCGACGACACATCCACTTAAAAAAGAGGACGAAGGAGAAGGCAAGAAGGAAAGAAAATGAATCGTTGCCACATCGACGATGTCATTGATGAAACAGCCGCTTGTTTATGTGTCTGTTTCTTTTATAACCGAACACTTTTGTTAAGGGACCGTAGTCCTATGCTGTTATTAGGGGAGCATGGTGTTTTACACAGTAATCTATAGGCCCATTGCGAATGACATCACAGAGTGCTTTGGTTTTGTTCTCCCGACACCCAAGATGGAGGGTGGATAGCTGATGAGTGTAACTTCGAGATATGTCTAAGTGGTTTAACTTCCTGCTGGTTGCATTGCAGTTGACAGTTATGACAGGGGTGGAAAGGGTGGATCCAGGCTGGTCAGATTCCCTACCATCCGTGTAAACAAAGGAAAGGAAGTGAAAGAATTGACCGAACGTCTCCCATTGAACATGTACACACGAGCCATTGTTTACTATTGCGAACTACTTTTAGCTCGCCGCCGGTTGGTTCGCGACGCCTCAAGTGCTCGCAGTGCAAATCAGCTAACGAATCAAAATCAACGCTACAATCGCCATGGTGATGAGTCGGTCCTTACATCAAAGATGGCGGATATGCACAATGGGCCTATAGCTGAGCAGTGAACATAATTCTGTATTTTCTCTCTTCGACTTTGTAATTAGACGTCGCGGCTGTTTCTTAGAGGACTGTAGGCTCGCCGAAAGAGCAAAACGATTTAAAAACTAAATAACCACACACGGAGGTAATGCTATTTTCTTGGATGGCTATATTTACAATCCCTTGGCAACAGCCTAAATTGAATATTTGGAGCCAAAAACAAAAAACAAACCATAAATCTCTTGGGAGAGCGAAGCTACAAAATATTTTCAGAGCGAAAAAACACCCTCAAAACGTATTATTATAAAAACCACAGAAAAACTGTGGGATAGCAGCAAGGCTATATATGGGCAAAATCAAAATTTGGCAAAAAGAAAAAGCCTCGCACAAGAAATAATACCCAAACGATACACACTTTTTCTTTTTGCCAAATTTTGACTCCGCAAAACGAATGTTTCCGTTTTAGGCTTCCTTTACATATTAAGTATTATGTAACTTAATTGTTTATGAAATTTAACAGATTACTAATAATTTTGTATCTTTGTATTGTGCATACTTCATTAATTCCTTTCGGGAAATTTGCAGCCCAGTTACAACTGGAGCAGACACGTGGTCGCCACAGTGCGTCGCCGGTCGACGGGTTTTTTGTTTTTTTGTTATTTTGGGGTTGTTGTTTTTTTTTTTTTTTTTGAGGGGGGGGGTGGTAGGGATAAGTTTTATTTAATATTGCCCTGGGCAGCAGCCTGTTCGGCCTACTCTTCTCTATTTCCAACTGCCATCGTCATCGTATCTTTGACGTGCGCAACGTGCACAAGGACCCTTCGAGTTTTTCGTCCTTATCCGAGAAGACTAGGTACAAAATCCTACTTACCATAGGATCAGGGACAGGAAAATATCAGAAAAATTACAAAATTCCAACATGCCTGCACCGACGGGGATTTGAACCCAGTATCTTCAGCATGAGAGGCGAGCACCAATCCTCTAGACCACATATTAATAGTCACGAAGCGTCCACCATCACCTGAGCGCTATGCTGCAATAACACTTTCGGTGATCATTGAGTCGAGAAGATGTTAAGCGGAGTGATCGGTCGTGTAAATTACTCATGTAGCAGCATGTGCAGCACTTATCGCTGATAAGAGTTAAGGCCCAGTGTGCACTAGCGGATTTTGATCGGCTGACTAGTTGGATGCTGGCGTCATGCAATTGAGTTTCATCAAAAAAAAAAAAAAGTTGGCTGGTGTGCCAGATCTCACTGAAGCTATTAGTCGTTACGTCACTATCCAACCTGTCGCCTGATCAAAGTCGGCAAGTGTGCGTTGGGCTTGACTCTCAATAATAACAAAAAGGTCAGACGACCAAAAAAAAAAAAAAGAGAAAAAGGAAAAAAACAAGAGAGTAAAATGTGGAAAATAACAGACGGATGGATTAAGAACAGAAGAAAAAAAAAGCAAGGAGAGGCATTTTAACGTAACTATGATCATTATGAAGTTACGTTGTTTTGTGAAGTGGTGCAACATTCCGGATTACGAGCGCTTGCCTCACCCAACTGGGCCCTCGTCTTATCCCTCGATCTTTGCATTGTTTGTGCCTGTACAAAATGTCTCCTCTTGTGGTTTGACACAGTATTCTTCCAAGCTCCTTCGTTTCTCCTGCACCCGTCTTCTGCCTATCCTCAACGTCGTGCGCCCTTCATGTATTCAACAGTGGCGGACCTACAGTAATTTTTCGGGACCCCGAGGCTTGAACTGTTATGGGGCTCCTTCGCAGCCAGCAACAATGGGACAACATCTAAAAAAAAGTCACTCATTAAAAAAATTCTTTCAGGAACCTTCGGGATAAGGGGTCCCGAACCTTAAACTTCATTAGTTTGATACTAGTACTTACTAGATCCGCCACTGCTCCTTCCCACATAATTGTGGGATGAAGCGGACCTATTTGTTAATGTTCCAGATGACGTCCAGACTTACGAGTTTATCGATGGGACATCGCGAAAGGAAATCTATATTTGAATTCCTTTTATTCCGACCGAGAAGGCATTGACTGAAACGGTAGGCCGATTTTCACCAGCCAAGAATGGATATTATAATTATTATATGCCAAATATAACTGCCTGGGTGCATTTGTGTACGATTTTTCTTCCTTGTTTCTAAACATAGTTTAAATACCTAACCTCATAATAACATCATAATTCCGGTCTGTTCTTTGTTGCCTGTCAAAATCCTATTTGAACCTCAGACCAAGAATGGAAATCTTACCAAAGACAGCGTTCAAAGCTTGGTATGAATTAGTATGGATAAGACAGGCTGGCACAATGTCTACGGTAACTTTTGAAATTCAGTCCCTTAATTATTGATGGTAAAGATACAGGAGGGGGAGGGAGCGTTGTTGTTATTGTAGTTATTGTTTTTATTCGTCTTGTTTAATTTAATGGTAAGTAAATAATACATCTGATAACTAATTTAAACTAATACAAAATGGTTAGTTAGATAAATTACGAGCGAAAAGAATCTCCACATGATTATATGAAATGTTAGTGTTTAGCAAATGTTCTTACTAAATCAGTGAAACTTACTTTTTGCCTCCGGAAGATGCTCACTATTTCAGCAGGTGATTTCTTCGAAATTACAAGTTACGCCTGTTTATGTTCTGTGCGTCTAATTTTCAAGAGGCCTTGAAAAGTTTAAAGTTTTTTAGGTCTCGGTGTTGAGCCGGAGGACAAAATTATGTGAAATATTTACACCCCGGGCTTTTGTATCCGTTCCATTTTGTGACAATGCTGATAGTGACAAATGCTTCCCACCAGAGACAGTTGAAGGACCTAGTACTTGCTGAGTGTTCCAATTTATTCCCGAGCCTGTTTATTTGAGAATGAGTTAAGAGAATTTTGATACTGTGAGAATGACAAAGGGTGGTAAGGCAACGAAATTCGAAGGTGTTTTCTGATAATTGTAATTATAATGGTAAATTGTAGTAGTAATCATCTTATCTTATTATAAAAAAATAATTGTGACGGGAGTAATTCATTGTGGTGCAATTTCGCTCCTTTTTTTGCTCGACTCTGCAGCCTAAATGACAGTTTCAAAAATTATAAAATTAATTTTCCTAAGTGTCAACTAATCCAGTCCACTCACTTTTGTATCGACCGATTGTGTTGATTCAAGTTTCAGGTATTTTTAAATAAAAAGTTGTATTCATGTAAAATACAATGATCTTTTTTTTGGCTCCCTGTAGTAAGCCCATCACACCAGAAACGATACTAATAGGCGTTCACTTCCGTGAGCACAAGTTCCCTATCACAAATGGGTGCGTAATGCTCAGGAGCGCATGGAATCTGTAGTAAGACTGTAGATTATGGGAAGTTTTGTAGACCAGAAAGAAAGAGAGATAGAATGGTGGCTTCAGAGGCTTATCCAGGATAATGCCGGGAACTTCAGCTATTCTGATAGTAGTAAAAAGAAATGGTAAATAGAATAGTGTTCTTAGACTATTACTGAACAAAAACCTGTAAAGTCTTACTTATTTTTACTTTTTTACTTCTTCTTTTTCTTCTTCTTCCTCCTCTTCTATTTTAAACAGCGATGCGGGTAGAATACTGTAGGGCCACACTGGTCTAGAGGCAAGGTGCTCGCCTCTCATGCCGAAGCTATCAGGTTCGATTCCCGGTCGGTGCAGGCATGTTGGAAATTTGGGGGAATTTCCCGTCGGTGATCCTATGGTAGATAGGATCGAGCACCTAGTCTTCTCGGATAAGGACGAAAAACTCGAAGGGCCCATGTGCACGTTGGGCACGTTAAAGTATGATACCTTGGCAGTTGGAAATCGAGAAGAGCAGTACTAACAAGGCCGTTGCCCGAGCAAAATGGAAAAAAAAATCCCTACCACAAAAACATTAACAACAAAAACTGCAAAAAACAATAAGAAAAGTGGGGTGTAAATGCCAAGAGCAGCAAACCTAACATAAAGACCTAAGCAAGCTTTACACAGCATCATGATAGTTTTGTTTGCACCAGAAATCTTTTAAAGGGGACAGTATGTCGTATATCCAGTACCTCAACAGAATGATTAAAACAAAAATTCAACTCAATACTGTTTTATGTATGCCCCCAAGTCGGGGGAAAACGAACTCTGAAATGGCAATAAAGTGGACCTCTTCTGTCTCATTAGAATTTCCTTGCCGAGAACACAATGAAATTTGAGCTGTCATGAATTACCTGAGCTAAAGGTTTGACATGATTACACTGCTTTATCCTGCGAAATGGCGCTTATTTGTGTCACTAGACTGCTTGATATTTATAACGATAAGGATGACAATAATAAAACGTTGTACATTGCTATGGTTAGATTTAGTCTTATCCATGTCATCGCCACCATCATCATCGTCATCATCACCATCATCATCGTCGTCATCATCATCATCAACATCATCATCGTCGTCATCATCATCATCATCGTCGTCATCATCATCATCAACATCATCATCGTCGTCATCACCATCATCATCGTCGTCATCAACATCATCATCGTCGTCATCATCATCATCATCGTCGTCATCGTCGTCATCATCATCATCATCATCATCATCTTCATCACCATCATCTCCACTGTTGTCATCGTCGCCATTATTGTCATCATCATCATCATCATCATTGTCAGAATCGTCGACATTATCATTATCACCATCATCGTCGTCGTTATCATAATCATCATAATTATCACTTTTATCCTCATTTTCACTATTAACGTCCTCTTGCTCGATACAGAACAGATGATGTTGTGTAGACAGGTGGACGGGCAGGGACAAGACGGACAGAAAAACAGAGAAGAATGGAGAGCGTTGGCGCAGGGCTGCATCCTGTAGTGGACGGACAAGGCCTAACAAGACACGACTAGATAAGATATTAACGTGCATTATCATGGTGTTGAATGATCATGCTGGATGTAAGGGGTTGGTGTTAACCACGGAAATGCACTGATTAGGAGTGAGATGTAATAGATCATGTAAACTAACTTTAGGCCGATGTCGCTCGGGGTCAGTTCTGTTTTGCGACTGCATTGACTCAGTGCGCAGGGTCTCTCTTTCCGCCAGCTGACTTGAGACATTTCTGACGCGTCTGTTTTCACTCACTGTGCGGGGTTTCTCTTTTCGTCAGCTGTCACAAGACAGTTTTGACGCGTCTATTTTGATTCAGTGCACGGGCTTCTCTTTCCAGCAGCTGACCTAAGACATTTCTGACGTATCTGTTTTGACTCAGTGTGCGGGCTGTACCTAGTCTTCTCGGATAAGGACGAAAAAATTCGGAGGGCCCGTGTGCACGTTGCGCGCGTTAAAGATACCTTGGCAGTTGGAAATCGTAAAGAGCAGGCCGAAAGGCCGCTGCCCGGGCAAAATTGAAAATTGAAATTAATAGATTAAAATTTATCCATATCATCCCCCCCCCCCCCCAGCAACAGCAAAATTTATTATTCATTATTAAATATATATTGTTATTAATAAATATTCAAATATTATTTGAGTTGTGTGTTGTGAACTGATGTGAGTTGTGAACTGATGTGAGTTGTGAACTGCTGTGAGTTGTGAACGGTTGTGAGTTGTGAACTGCGCCTAACAGGCTGCGTTACAATTTGCTCTGAGATAGAGAGAGATAGAGAGAGAGAGTGAGCGAGACAGGGAGAGAGAAAGAAGCAGTGTAGTGTGTTGAGCGCTTCGCAGGCGCTCCATTCTGCTCTGTGGTTGACATGTTGCTTCTGTAAAGCTCATAGAGCATTTTAAATGGATATGCGCTATATAAATGCTATACATTATTATTATTAAAAAGAACAAGCAGATCGCGACCTTAGTTATATCTCCATTTTCTGAAAAACTGGAGATCTTTTAGTACGTAGAAGAGCTTTAACAAATGCACACTTTGACCCTTGTTTAAAATGTGCTGTGGCATTTATCAATCTGTTTCTCGGTTCAGATTTATTCTAATTCCTTATCATAATCTTAAAGACGCAAACTTCTAACGTTGAATTTCTTAGTTGTGCAAAAAAGTGGAGTTGAAATAAACAAAATCTGAGGTTGCGTGATGTAGAGTCTGGGAATAAAATGCTTTTCATAATGCGTTTGCGATGCTACGAGTTGAGTCACAGACAGCTATTTGTAGCAGATTTTGTATTCTTGACAGTGTCTTTTGGAACTGTCATGCTCTCCTTACGCAAACTGATTGAAATTATTTGATGCAAATTCCCCCAAAAGAAATTATATCACAACAAGCTGATCGTGATCATGAATAAATTTTCGCAGAAATATATTTTCTAACAAAACGTACAGGATTATCTTCATTGGTCGTTTTATGATGTCTTGATGATCTCCCCTCGTTGTCACAAAGTTATCTTTAATCTGCCTTCTCCAGTTACACCCGAGCCCATCTATGGGAGTTAATTTGCATAAATCAACATCTCACTCTGCTATTGGCTTGTTCTGTCCACACGTCGATCACGTGTCTGTGTCCGCGTTTTACAAGCCCCATAATGCACCGCTATTCGTCACTTCCTTTTTTGCTGACGTCTGTCGTTGAATGGCCGAACCAGCGGGTTTTTGCCCTCGGTAAACTGCAGCATTCGATTGAGAAGCCACGCACAGTCAACAGAACAACCAGCCTCGCAGATGTAGGCGGTGTTGTTGCTCAGCGCGCTGCCGGCGATGATGGTGTTGCTGAAGCTGATGTTGATTGTTGTTTTAGTCGTCGGCGTCCTTGTTGTAACGTGTGCTGGCCCCTAGTGGGTGAAAGAGGCAGCAGATGTAGATTGCATTGGTGTCTGGTGGCGTTCGGGATGGGATTTGTGCCCGTCAACATCAAATGATGGGATGATGTAACCGTATCAGAAAACGCTGGGTACACAGACAGCGATCTTTCCTAGGGCTTCATCGATCTGGAATATAATTTGAACTCCCCAAACCATTCACGTTTTCAAAATCTTGAACCACAAGGGAAATCATTATGACATAAATACGCATCAAAATAACATTATTGCTAATTTGGTTCAGGTTTCATTAATATCTTGACCTTAGTTCGTGTTTGTTTCGACTCCACGTTTTGTACAAGTGAGAAATTCGACGTTAAACATTTGCGGCTTTAGTTATTATGATAAGGAGTTAGAATAAATCGAACAGCTTGAAAGTGCCACAACGCATTTTAAACAAGTGTCACAGTGTACATGTATATTGTTATACCTGTTCTACATACTGACTGATCTTCCACTTTTTCAGAAAATGGAGACTGAACAAACAAAAACTAAAGTCGCGATATGTTACATTTACGTCGTCAAAACTGAGATGTAGAACGTCATACCCTGGAGAGTTCTTATCTGACAAATTTTTCGCGATTCGTATTCTGTCATCGTTTCGTTGTCAAAATGGCTGTTAAATGGAATACAGGAGTTTTAATTGTACATTCCAAGAGGAATGAGTATCTGAGATGTTGAGAGCTGTATTTTCACATTTTTCATTGTGCAAATGTTGGCTTTCAGGGGGTTAGCTATACTTACGAATGTTCACTTTCTGGAAATATCCTCATACTTGTCACAATTCTTTAAAGACTATCATAGTCTAGCAAATTCCGTGCCATAGTCCAGCAAATTCCATGCCATTTTAGATCAGTTCAGACTCTAGCCGTGTCGTGTGTCTTTCGAAGTCACGCAGTCTCAAAATGCCGTAACCGTTGTCAGAAAATGCCAGTACATTTCGTGCAAAATCCCTGGAGTTACCACTCTATAACTGGGTGTATGATCATTTCTCTATTACAGGGCTTGGAAATGTGACAAATACTATTTATCATCATCCAGGGGTTTAACGAAAATTTTAATTTTTCGACTGGCAGTTTAATGTTTCACATTTAGTCTCCGGGACTTGAGCGTCTTAGGTAAATGATCACTTGGAGCATCTGATTAGCACTTGTCACCGGATGAAGCGAACATTCCTTGCGCATGTCTGTCTAATTGGTGATTTGACACGTGGACCTACGTCGCTCCGACAGGTTTATGGGTAATAGTTATGTCAAGGGTTTCCTAAGGTGTCCGACTGGGATAAACTGGTGATGTGCTGTCTATATAGCGAGGGTGGTTGGGCTTCTCTTTGTGGTCCTTCTAATTGTCGCATCTTTAGACAGACAGACAGACAGACAGACAGACAGTTAGATAGATAGATAGATAGATAGATAGATAGATAGATAGATAGATAGATAGATAGATAGATAGATAGATAGATAGATAGATAGATAGATAAATAGATAGATAGATAGATAGATAGATAGATAGATAGATAGATAGATAGATAGATAGATAGATAGATAGATAGATAGATAGATAGATAGATAGATAGATAGATAGATAGATAAATAGATAGATAGATAGATAGATAGATAGATAGATAGATAGATAGATAGATAGATAGATAGATAGATAGATAGATAGATAAATAGATAGATAGATAGATAGATAGATAGATAGATAGATAGATAGATAGATAGATAGATAGATAGATAGATAGATAGATAGATAGATATAGATAGATAGATAGATAGATAGATAGATAGATAGATAGATAGATAGATGGATAGATAGATAGATAGAGAGATAGATAGATAGATAGACCTGGCGATGGGTGAATGGATGGAGGGATGGATAGATGGACAGATAAATAGATAGATAAATGGCCCAAAGTAAGGTTACACACACACACACATACACACACAGTTCCAACACAAAATTGTCATTTTGACCTGATTCGTACTTCAGCTGTCATTCACACACATTGACAACTGAGAGAGAGTAGCAAAATCAGTGATAACAAATAAGTCTTGAAGTTCGATAAAAGAAAATCATGTGTGTAAGTCAGTTTCGGCTAACACCGCAATCACTGTGGCAAAGCCACCATGCCAGATGCAGTCTGTTTAGTTGAACAGACAGCCACCAAGCTGGTACTATACCACTGACGGGGTAGGTAGGGGTCCATACAACCCCAGCATCAGCTTTGGTCTGGCTCACCTCTTAGTATGATAGGGTCTTCCCGTATTCGTTAGGAAAATGAAATTATGTTGTGGACTTCTGCCAGCATCTGACTGTGCCGTTCCGGGCTTAGTACGATAGCCCCCTTAGCCCAGATCTATCGTTTATTCCCCTAACTCTACCATCCGTCAAACAGGCATCCAAATTGAGGTCGGTTCGAAAACTTTATGTGATTGTAACCGTAGCCTCTCAGTGACATTCCTTCAATAAAGTGGGTCCTTTCAACCAATCGCCGTTTCTTCGGGCTTTGGCAATTGGAGTAGTTTAGACTCTCTAATCTCATAATTACATGATCTACGACTCCGTCCAAGTTTCGACTTCGGGCAATCCAACCCGGTGGTCTGTGGACTCGAGAATGAGACAAAAAGCCATTGACAAAGATGACGCACGCTCAGTGTTAGAACATTGACAGGATGACACGAGAGTGAGAAACGAGAAAGGGATAATGCAGCTTTCCTTACCAGCCTACCATCTTTGGACATTCAGGGTCTCTAAGGTAGCATTGTCTTCGCAGGGGTTAATAAATTAGTCTTTCATACTATTATTTGTCGACTCCTCAGAAGACAAAAATGCTTCATTATACGCGTGAACTAGGCTTGTGTATATTATGTTGTTGAATCTGATAGTGATGATGTTTGTGCGTTTGTATGTTTGTTTTGTGTGTTTTTTTAATCAGTATTTTGAGTCCCCGATAGGCCTCTAGTATTGAGGTCACTAATTTCGGAGGCTCTCTGCCCTTGACAATAGCACCTCTCTTTTTCTAGTTTTTATTGTCTTGTTTCTGTTGTTCTCTTTGGCCCTGAAAATGGCTTCCTAATGGGTTGCCTTGTTCTTTTCCTCTTCCTGAGGAAAGGGGGGGGGGGGGTTGGGGGGGGGGGGGGCTGAGTAAGTGCCTTAAAAACACAGCGCAGAACTTCATAATCTCTGCACCGCCAAGACTCAGAATCCAACTTGGAACATTTGGCAGACAGGTCAAGCAAGCACTCTAATCATTAGATCTGCTTTGTGACGTTTATTATGATAATGATGGGAGATTATCACTGGATGGCAAATCTCTATTTCAGTATTAATTACTCCTTATCCAGCAGGTCCTCTTTCGTTGCATCGATTCTTTGACTTAATTTTGAAGTTTGTAGTTTACCGGAATCGACCCAGAACAATCAATGGTTGCAGAAAAGGGGAAATCATCTTTGCATGTGACAACATCAACTTTGCTACATAAAGAAATATTTAACTTTCTTCTATAGCTGACCACCTTAGTTCTTGTTTGTCCCATCTCCATTGTCTGAAAAACTGGAGATCTTTTAGTATGGACCCTTTTCACTTCCGCGTCACGGTTGTTTGCGGGGAGCCGCACAGCATCGAAAAGCACCGTGTAGGGCAAAAACCTCAACTTGCCTTAGTGATGGCATCTGAATATGCGCACAGTCTAAGCAAAGATGCATTTTTATGCCAGAACCAGCACGTAACGGGTTTGTATAGTTGGGTGCCCAACAAGAGGATAGCATGGTTCGACCGTTGTCCATCGCTTCCGCCCTACAAGTGAGGCACGCCGCCATTTTTTTTGCAAATCACGTGATATGGAGGACGCTAAATGAAAAGGGTCCATATAGAAGAGATATAACAAATGCACACTTTGACACGCGTTTAAAATGCATTGTGGCACTTATCAAGCTGTTTCACAGTTTCAATTTATTCTAACTCCTTACCATAATAACTAAAGCCGCAAATGTTTAACGTCGAATTTTTCAGTGGTGCAAAAAAGTGGAATTGGAACAAACAAGAACTAAAGTCTGAAAGTGTCACAAAATCCAAGACCACCTTTACTTTTACAAGACAGCTTTACCTATGGATCCAGACTTTTGGGACACCCTGATGCTGTTCTGCGTGACCCCGTCTCTCGTTTTCATGCTACCCACTTTTTTTTTCTTCCTTCTTTCATTGAGCCATTCCTTCATTTAAGAATAACACCCACGATGACAATAAGGTTGATACGACCCCCAACGTGTTGAATCAAATAGCTCTTTCATCAAACCTTTCTCTACAATCACATGAAGTCAAGGGGACCAGTGCGACATCCCGTTTGTGTAACCAGTGTAGATTCTTCACTTCAGTAATTCTCAAAGCTGAGGCAGTAGGCCCCGGGGGAGGGTTTGATTTTTTGAGTTTCTGTTTTACGTTACGTCGGCATGATAACGGCCACTTTGTGCTTTTCCCGGTCTGTTTGGGTAATTTATTTATATGTTTGGTATTGAAAGCTTCATCAATTTAAATTTCACAAATAGAGTGAAGTAATTCATTATAAATTGTGCTGTATTGGTGAAATTCTCAAAAGTTGTTTTGTCTGAAAAAAAATAATAATAATGTGTGAATATGTATAGAGATATTTGAATCAAGTTCTAGAGCTGAGCCCCTCTCTCAGAAAGGACAAGATGCGTTTTGGTCCCCGTCAGAAAATAATTTTTTCGTGGATACGCAGACATAGTGTCTTCTTTGGGCATTCCAAACATAATGTGGGGGTAGGAAGGGGATTTTAGCCAGGATGGGGAGTTTGAGAGGAATTTTTTGCTAAGGAAGAAATTGGGCAGGAATTTCAATCAGAAGAGGAAATCCAGACTGGGAAAGCATGTACTGTGTACTTCATGTAGACATTGTATCAAATGAAATATCAATAAACACACACATCTATAAGGGAGATCGCGAAAAATCTTGCCTCCGACTTAATCCCTTTCGGGAGTGTTCAGTCTGTACCACTGCAAAAGTATAATGCACAGCTAAAGAGCTATAAAGTTTTATAGACAAGAGAGGGCACTCCGTTGGCCGCCTCTATTCCTTCCACTAAAAGATGGCGGCAATTCACATGAGCCATTGCAGACAAAATGAGGCCAAGCGACTATTAATTACAGCCCAGACCAATAGCACATAACAAGTGCGCACCATTAATTTTTTTCAAACTTTTTGGTCGAAACCTTGCTCTTCTTTTGTCTCAACTCGAGGCACCACAGGGTGCACGGTGACTTGACCCTACTTCCCGCTCTAGTCTATCTATAGAGCTCTATTGGCCAGGCGCGCACTAGCCTATTTTGATCAACCGACCGGTTGGATGGTGACGTCACGATAATGATTTTTCCATGATACACCATGGCACACCAGCCATTTAGCTGGTTCTCATTGAAAGGCAATGTCGTGACGTCACTAACCAATTAGTCGGCCAGTAAATCGCCTAGTGTGCGCCAGGCCTAATGGTGAAAATATTGTTCGGTGGTAGCTCAAAATGGGAGTCTTCATTCAGGGCAACGCCTTGTCCACCGAATGGAGGCTTAGAAAAGGAAAGAGAATAAGTGAACTCCCAGAGAGACGATGGAGAGATGATACTGTGCGGACAGGTGGACGGTCAGACGTGGACAAGACGGACGGGAAACAGAGAAGAATGAAGACCAAAAGGCGAAGGGCTACATCCTGCAGTGGACAGACAAGGCCAAACAAGAACAAGACTCCGAAATGGGGAAGAATTAAGGAAACCTGGGATGGCAATGGGAGGAATCTAGCCTGGGATGGCAATGGGAGGAATCTAGCCTGGGATGGCAATGGGAGGAATCTAGCCTGGGATGGCAATGGGAGGAATCTAGCCTGGGATGGCAATGGGAGGAATCTAGCCTGGGATGGCAATGGGAGGAATCTAGCCTGGGGTGGCAATGGGAGAAATCTGGCCTGGGATGGCAATGGGAGGAATCTAGCCTGGGATGGCAATGGGAGGCATCTAGCCTGGGATGGCAATGGGAGAAATCTGGCCTGGGATGGCAATGGGAGGAATCTAGCCTGGGATGGCAATGGGAGGAATCTAGCCTGGGATGGCAATGGGAGGAATCCAGCCTGGCAGTCTGAGAACCATTGCTTTACACAAAACATCTCAGGTCTC